>JASAOG010000226.1:600000-1091627 GCA_030265305.1 Biomphalaria pfeifferi | reverse complement strand
TGGTTAGATAGCAAGAACACGATACTGAATTATAAGCCCTCGGAAGTAGGGCAAGTTTTAAAAAATATGACCTGCTCGAATTGTTTACCAAAGGGTATCTATTTTTAGCTGACCTACTTTTGACTTTGTTGTTGTTCTGCTTTGTGACCTAGCCTGACAGGAGCACACAGAGACGTTACGTCGGTGACATAGGTCAGTGCTGTCCAAAGAAAACAAATCTTTAGTCAACCATTTGGGGTGGGGGGGGGGGAGATGTCCTTAGAAGTTAACTAAAGGCTGAATATTAATAGATCAAGATTTGTAGCGAAGATTTAGATGAAGCAGTAATAGATCTAACTGCTGCAATAATATTTATAGTAAATTTCGATACAGAACTACTAGATCTAACTGCTGCAATATTATTTTGTACACATGCTCCTTTCCTAGTGCTATTAGAGCATAGAATGGGTCGGCTGAGTCAGCCAGGAAAACCAATAACTTGGCAGAGTTTAAATCATTGATTAACATAATGCATGACTAGATTGACCTAGCAACACGCGTAAACGTAATCATCGTTTTTTTTGAAATAACGTCTTTATTTCATAAGATAAGATAACATCAGACCGGGGGGGGGGGGAAGAGTGATCGTTAAAATGTGTATAGAGCTCAGACTAACCGTAAATAAGTTCACCCCGTTCAGGAACATCAAGATTACTTATTCAAAACTTACTTAGACTTGTTTGCCACTGTAACACTTCTTCTCATTCTCTCTTTTTTTTTTTTTACAAAGCTTGTATCAATTGCCTTTGTAACTCTTCTTCTCTTTTTATTTTCACAAAGTTTACATCAACTCTGTCTGTTCGTCTGTCTGTCTGTCCGTCATTGTCAATCACAAATTTTTGAACACGTCCCCCCCCCCCCTTCTTACTTTCGGTTCAAGTTGAAACTTTGCACAGCTATTCATTGCTCCTAACAAAAAATCAATCAAACTATTAACCAACTAGTCAATAAAATAATGGGGATTAATTTATTTTGTTCCATATTTTAAAAGGGGAAATAAATTGTACAGTGTTGAGATACATGGATGTAAATGTGAAGTTCTTTCTCTCCTTCTACGTTTTAAAAATATATATTTTGCTTGCTATTTTTATGTTCTCATAGCACTTTAAATATATATTAAATATTATTCTTATTACTACTGGCCATTACTACTGTATAAAATATTATTATTACATAAATTATTATTATTACTGTTAGGTCTGATGAAGCATTATCTTACATCTTTGTATCTAGTTCGTATGGTTCCCTATGAGTCCATAAACATGATAAAAGTGATACATAAACCCAGTTCTTGAAAGATCCAAACTATAGAGTCTATGGCTTGCTAACCCTGTACAGAATGTGTCTTACGCCCGAGAAATTAAAATAGCGAAGCAGTACGTTTTGGCCGTCGCCAAAACGGCTCGCGCCAAAACGACCTTCGCGCCAAAACGTCACGTACCGACGGCATAGTCAAGCCAAATTACATTCTCAATTCGGTCATAATAATAAGATTGGACTTATATAGAGACTTGATCATTGGATTGAGATCAAATGGCTTTGAGATTAAAGCCTTAAGCTACCTTGGCAGAAATTGTCTAAGAACAGAATAGATAGAATTACCTGAAGAAAAACAGAAGACAAATACACAGATCATCATGACCTGACTTATTTATAACACACGATCGAAGGAGAAAGTGGCATTAAAAAAAAAGTGTGCATCAATTTCAAAGTCATGCTATTTGATGCGTCGCATAATTTTTTTAAATATAATTATATACCATTGAAACGGTACAATTGTTTTAGACCAGGGGTGACCAACCTTTTGGCGTCATGTGTCAAATTTTATCACTTCTGATTCAGAATCGCCACTTAAAACTTTATAAGTTTGTCTTTGAAAGTATGGTCATTTGTACATATTTGGTTTTGTTATACACATTTGTGTATAGTACAGCGGTTCTCAACCTTTTAAGCTCGGCGACCCCTTATACAACCGCCCCACTCTGCCGCGACCCCCTTCCCCAGAATACACACATACGCAATAGAAGAATAGACAAATACAATCCATTTTTTTTTCGATGGTCTTTGGCGACCCCCTGGCAAATCGTCAATCGATCCCAAAGAAGGTCGCGACCCACAGGTTAAGAACCCCTGGTATAGTAGATGTAGGGATTTGAAAAAAAAAACTTTACTTTTAAAGTCTGTCCTTGTTAACGTTTTTTTTTTCAAATTTATTCTCTCTGTATGACTTATAGATTGACTAATTATAATTTGTAAACACTGATAGCAGTTTAAAATTTAAAAAAATATAAACATAGAAGTAGTATAGTATTAATTTTCATTCCTCCCACAACATTTATAATATGAAGAGTTAATTTC
This sequence comes from Biomphalaria pfeifferi, assembly GCA_030265305.1. Classification (NCBI taxonomy): domain Eukaryota; kingdom Metazoa; phylum Mollusca; class Gastropoda; family Planorbidae; genus Biomphalaria; species Biomphalaria pfeifferi. The sequence continues at coordinate 1,089,230 of JASAOG010000226.1, read as the reverse complement.
TTGACCTCAGTTGTTTTTTTTTAATCACTTTTATAAATGAAAATACTTGCTCGCATCAGTATCTGACAGGCATAAGCAAGATTACAGTTCCAGTAACTGTACCAGTCATTGACATGTGCCCATTAGATCTGGGTGGACTCAGAGGCGCCCAAAGATTCCGAAATAAAAAATCCCAGTCTTCACCAGGATTCGAACCTAGGACTCCCTCTACGGAAGCCAAGCTCTTTACCGCTCACCCACCGCGCCTCCTACACATGACTCTGCTTCCTCAAATATGTCTGACCATTTGTTTTTTTCCAGAGTGACTTAAGGCCAATAAGGTTTTTTTAAAAAAATATTGAAATAATTTTCAACATTTTTTCTAATGACGAAAAGCTTAAATAAGTAACATAATAAATGTCTAATACTAACGAAGCGAGCACATTAATTAAGTAAACAGCAGACATAATACAAATAATTACATTAAACCAACGTCTTATTTGTTGTTGTTTTTTTATCTGGTTAGTGTTATAAGCATTTCAACCAATTTGCGCGTCGTAATAGCTAGTAAATTAAATTCCTTTGAAACTTTTTCCCCCCCTAAAAATTGGTTATTAATCTTTTTTTTTCTTTTTCTTAATTTTTTTCTTCTCGCCACTTGTAATTGTGCAATGCTGCACTTTTCGCGCATGCTTCATAGGTTGGCCACCCCCTGTTTTAGAGAGTAAGGTGATAGTTTATAGGCATATGAGACTGACGTCGCAATATGATGAGCAGTCAATTATATATATATATATATATATATATACATATGTATATATATTAGAGATGGGAATCGAACCCAACTTTTAAAGTTCGGGTTCGGTTCGGTCATAAGTGAGGTTCGAGTTCGGTTCGGGTTTGGTTCGATTCCCATTTCTATCGGTGACTACTGGGTTTTTTCATTTTGGAATTTTTTAAAATGTCGCCCCTGACTTTGGTTTGTAACGTAAAGGCAGTAGGTCGTTGTGCTGGCCACATGAAACCCTGCTCGTTGACTGTTGGCCAAAGAAACAGAAGACCTTAACATCATCTGCCCTATAGATCTCAAAAGTCTGAAAGGGAAACTTTACATCTGTATGGTATCGGCGCTTCACTCATTAACATTATTCAACACTGAGTCTAATTAAAACATGCAGAAGTACACTATAATTAAGAGAATGGATAATGTAGTGTCAAATTGGACCAAACATGTAGTGCACCACCAACATTCCATAACATTGAGATTATCACACACTTGTCCCCCCCCCCCCTTTTTTTTTACCTTCTAAAATGAAGCATTCTTCAATCAGAGTGCGTAAATATGTGAATGGAAATTCAGTCTCCGCCTCGAGCCCCCAGAGATTACCGAATTTCTCCTCTCCCCCCCCCCCCCCCAGACGAACAAAAACATTGGGGGGGGGGGGGGGGTTATAATCTTGTACGGTGTACATACTACTATGTAACTAGTTCGAGTTATTCCCCTTGCTAAGGGTGTTAACTTGTTTTCCCATTGCGTCACGTTCGATTATTTATTGTAGACATATCTTGACACCGACTTCAATGTTTGCGCTGTTTTATCTTTTGTTTATTTATCTTACAAGAGGCTCAATCAGAAGTTTGTGGACCCCCCCCCCCCCCCCCCCAAATTTTTTTTTTACCAAAACGAATCAAGAACCATGCGAGACTTTTCATGCCTGTCATGAAATGATTAGCTTGTATACCCTAACCTTGTGTCGAGAACGAGGCTTGTATCCAGTACATAATAAATGACGGCATATTTTCAGATGTAGGTTAGTTACATCACGTGAGGAGACAGGAAGTTAGGCGACTTAGTCCAAAAGTATATTCTTTCTGGGGAATGTCAAAACAAATGTACCTAATAATGGTAGATGTCATGCCGCTGTGTCTCAAGACATTTTGGTGGTGTCATGGTAAATGACTTTTCGTTGGGTGGAAGCCGTTTTGGGGATGTCAGGTTAATTCTACGTTTGGTGATGCTAAAATAATTGTCGAGTCGGTTGGTGTAAAATAAAATGTCAATTTGGTGTTGTCTTAGTAATGTCACAGCGGTTGTTGTCAAGACAAATTCCATGATTGTTGTGTCAATATAAATGTCATTTCGGTATTTGTATCAAGCCAAATGTCAAGTCATTAGAGACATAGATTGAACACATGACAAAGTCACGTCTCTCAAATCACGTTTCAAATGTCAAGTGAAGAAAGTAAAGCTGCCTATTTGAAAGTCATCGGGTATGGGCCACACATTGATACCAACTTCCAATCTCAACCTAGTGCATGCAACATACAGACTTGTTTATTTGCTTGAGAATTTGTTTTTATTCATTCACCATTTTTAAAACAAAGATATCCTGAATTTATCTTGGAATGTTTTAGTGTAACTGCTAAGTGAGACATACACAATTCTACTATACCACTTTCATGTGAACATTACAATACGTATATTTTATAACTTATGGTCATAAGGACATAAGCCTTGAATCAATCGTTTCCGATTCGAATTCTTTCTGACTCTTGACACCGCAACCTGCAAAACAGAACGAAAGGGAGATAATGTCACTATTAGGTTATTTTCTCTTAGATAATATTTTTTAATGACCCAAACGACGGAACTGTTCTCAGCGCATTCAATTTAAACATTTATCGCGTTCTGGCAAATGTTTATTTTTTTTCCATCTATTCTTTGTAAGGTTCCCCTTTACAGATCTTGCGATCTATTGGTCAAATGGTGTACAGTAGCCTACTGTAAAATTAATCTGTTTCTGCGGTCACGGTTTACGAGGTTGTCATGTGGCCTCGACCAACCGCTTTTACCATTTCCTAACAAATGTCAGATACTCATTAGAGCTGGGTGGACCCAAGAGGCGCCCCAAAGATCCCCCCCCCCCCCCCCCCCCAAAAAAAAAAATCTCAAGTCTTCTCCACGATTCGAACCCGGGACCACTCGGTTCGTAAGCCAAGCTCTTTACCTCTTAGCCTCAATTCTTTAATGAGGTTGTTAATATTTCTAACGAAATCCTTCAGCCTTATGTGATGTAGCCTTTCATTTTTTCCTTGGCTTGACCTTTTTAGTGGCCACTGCATTTTCACATTCGACATCATGGTAATGGTGTACTATTTAATGTAAAAACAAATCTACAATCAAAACTTCTGAACTTTCATGATCTACAAATAAAACTACAAACAAAACTTCTGAACTTTTATGATCTACAAACATTCAAACGATTTATAAATATTTAGTGGTTTGAGTTTCATTGTTATGTCACGTTGACCTAATAGCAGAACAGGGTAACTTCATCACCAAAATCAGCCACGGTCTTGTCTGCGTTGGATCCGGCAAAATATGTAGGTCACATATATGTTAGCGTATCCGTGTTCTAAGCTGCACAATTTCTTAATCTTTGGCTTGGAAGATAAACCTGCTTGTGATGGCTTTCTTATTGTAATGAACCACAAAACATCTAATCAAAGTAACACACCCGAATAGCTTTATTTTAGGCCTATATTATCTGCAGCCCTTTATTTACTATCTACCTCACAACCTACACCAACAGGCCTAGCTGCTCAACTGTCCTTCTGCATTCCTGACCTCTCGTTACCACGCTAGGCTGATCCATTCATATATGTATGTATCACATTTGTTTCAGCACCTAGCTTCAACTTTGTTTATGTTCACAACCGCTGGACAGGTACAGAACAGGGGCGTAATTTAAGAGTGAAACTCATGCTCTACGACATACACACACACACCAAAATCCTTTCACATCACTAACTCACCTACCAACAGAATTAGACCAATGCTTTTTTTACGTTTTACATCTGATATTAATAAAAAAAACAACAATTCTTAGTCCCTAGCCCCCCATAGCCTAGAGGCGGATTATAGGAACGTAATACTCTATCTAAACAAAGTTATCAAATATACGTTGTCACTCATGGTCCCCACTGCTGGGTTAGTTCACTGTGACCTTGTCGATGAGCCACGACTTTATGGTACTGACAGTCTAACACGTGACGGTGACGCACGACTGTATTGACCCTTCAAAAATTAGAGTGAAGAGGAGGGGGGGGCAGTGGGCAGGTTTTGAAATTCTTTCAGGGTAATTTTAATCTGGATGACGTCATAGAACATATAAGCTGCACTCCAATTTAACATTTCCAGCTTTGGCATTATTGTCACAGTGTTGCTGGCACACACAAATACGCCAGGGTGAAGATGCGGAATATATGATAACATTTGTTTATCTGTGAAAGATTGAGATGAGATAGAATTAGCATTACCAATATAAAGCGTGAGGGAGGAATAGACAGGAACAAACGCGCGCATGCCAGCAAGCATGTAATTGCATTTTTTAGCGGCCCCCGTATGGAAAAGCCGACATATTGTTTTTGTGCTGTCTGTCACGTTTAGATCTAGATCTAAAAAAAAAACAACAAACAAGTGCGTTGATAATCGGAATTCACCATTGCCTACGTCGTGCTTTATTTATATTCCTGTTGCAACTGTGGCGTTGGTCTCTGGACGAAAAGTAAGTTTGCACACTGTATGCAGAAACATATAAACCATTTTAAACAAGGAAAAATTTTCACATTTTCTCCCCTTTTTTAAATTGAAATCCAGCTCCCATATTGTAGTTATATTTTAGTTCAGTCTTTAGCTAGCTGAAATAGATGCATCGATTTATAATTATACCCTTAAAGTTTAAAGCTTACTCTGTTTAAAAAACAATATGCATGTTTTATTCAAATTCATATACACCATTTTTTAATGATTAAAAATAAATTATTGCGTTTACATTGAGTAGCGGGTATACATATATAAACACTATCGTCTTCATCGTATATCAAAAATATCTTCAAATGCCTAAATCAACTTATCTTAAAGCGTATCCTGCTGTTGAATGAACAGGCATGTAAACAGTTTTATGCATTATACATGTTATTCAATAATTTATATTAGACTATCAGGGACTGTGACTGTAACGTAATATAAAGGATGACCAGTAGAGGCCACCTACGAGTTTATGTGTAACACAAACTCCTTTTGTTATTTCGCTTTTATTAAGTTTACAGCAAGGTTGTCGTTGCCTGAAGTGGTAATGGATATAAGCACTCCACTACCAATAAAATGCTTTCTAATGGCATCGATCATAAATAGCCTCCAACAAAACCAGTCCAACGTCTGGCCTTGACGTGTGGCTCAGATATTGAGTCCGGCGGAACTATTTTCAGAAGAAGAGACAAAGTCTGTTAACTGGCGCCTAAAGCAGCAAGCTTCGTTAGCCATTGCTGGCTAACCCACCTAAGAGTGGGCAGTTTGCAGCACTCAGTTCTACGAATCACCCAGTGCTACACTCTGGCACGCCGCTGACCCCAAACTCTATTGGCATCTGCAGTTCCTTTGGATACTTAATCTGCCTAGGCAGACATTATTCCGACCACAGCTAATGCCCAGGCATTCATCTCATTTCCAGTCGCTTCACGACTGAAGAAAGGCCATAATGTTTACAAACCGTAGGAGTCACTAGGAATTGAATATTTAATGGGCCTCTATTTATGTATAAAAATATAAATTTAACTAAAATCTTGACTTGTTCTGATTTGATGATGTGTGCTTAAAAAATGTGAGTAATTAAGAAAAAAACAATCATGTTTGAAGTTAATTTTTCCTTCTTCCCCTTTAAGCTGTTCACTGATTTCATTGACCCTCGACCCAGGGCCGGTCCTACAGGTTGCGGGGCCTTATGCGAAACGGATTGCGCGGGGCCTAATTTGGGTTGTGATAAGGATAATAAGTGAAAATTAAGATTTTGTATTAGAAAATAAATTCGTCTTTGCATTTTATTCATTCTTTACTAAGTACATAATCACTGTCAAATTAACTTTACGAGCCATCTACAGTAGATAGTAGTTTTCCAACAAAAAACAAACAAACCGGTAAACATTCAAATTTGCCTTTTAGATTTACTATCGACTAGCAAAATATCGCTTTTGTTGTTTTTTCTAGGAGGCCGAGATAGATTTTGATCTATATTTGTTTGCCAGTGACTATTGAAGTAGATTAAGTATTTGAAGCTCTTGTTTTGGTTAAATTTCGGCTTATTATTACATTTTTATTAAATGAAAGCTGACAATGCCGTTTTTTTATTCGCGAGTGGCATTGGAGTTTTCTATATTGTATGACACCCAGAAATGACAATTTTTTTCTGTTATAAGGAGATTCGAATCAGTTTCCAGAAGATTTTAATAATTTCAGGAGATTTTCATGACCTTTTCGTATATTTTAAAATTTCAGAAGAATTCAAGAAACCCTTTAATAATAAGTTAAAATGGTTTAATTTAATAATTTACACATAGAATTCGCATCGCGCGGGGCCCACTGCGGCCGCATAGGTTGCAGTGGCCTAAGACCGGCCCTGCCTCGACCCGGTTATGTTTACATAAGCTGATGGCTGGTCGAATGCTGCAACATTGTCAGTCGGTGTTCTCATGTAGGTCACCTAGCCACAGCAATGAATGGGAGTGAGGCTCGTCACGGCCTGCTGGCTGGCACGTGTACTTGAGGTGTGTTGGTGGCTCAACACTTTTCCACGCTTCACTGACTTCCTGACGTCAACGAATGCTCTAGTTTCTCGGCGGGTTGGACAAGTTTGCCCTAATGAATGAGCTAGCGACATAACAAATCGGATGGAGTGTGTTCATCTGTAGCGCGTTATCTCATTATTATTCATCAGCAGCGTAGCAAATAGAAGTCGGTTCGGGCGGTCCGCTCTAGAGATTTTGTTTTTTTAAGTGTCAATGTAAATAAGACCAAATAATTTTTTTTTGCACGATGAATGTATGTTTTACATATCAGTCATTCTTTGCGCTTTCTCTCTCTCTCTCTCTCTCCATGGTAATACAAACATATAAATAAAAAAGGCTCTGGAATGAAGTAGATGAGTTTCGTTATGGGCTTATCTAATCTGACTTCGACTATGCATCATTTATTACTTAACATTAGCCACAGAACATGACAAGTTAAGTATAGTTAATAACAACATTCAGTTCTATAAAATGAGACTTTATTAACCACTGGGAAATCCGTCCAGTCTTCCTAAAACGTCGCTATATCTAACTACTATTCAACTACTATTCAGCCTACTTCTAGAATCTAGATGAACGCCATGTTGGTCTCTTGTTCGCTTAAGTCTACTACGTCATTAGTTTGTCTTTCTACGTCATTACTTTTACCGTCGACAAAACAATACACATAATATTTAACTAACAAAACTAACCTACTCTCTAAACTAGTACATTACAGTTTATAACAGTTTGTTAGGGACACGTGGCTTCCACTATTGCACGACTTCATACAGAATCTAGTGTTCCTAACTATCAACTATGAGCAACCTATAGTGAAAACGACACGACTCAATGGCTTCGGGAGGCGCGGTGGCTAAGCGGTAAAGCGCTTGGCTTCCGAACCGGGGGCTCCGGGTTTGAATCCTGGCGATTTTTAATTTCGGGATCTTTGGGCACCTGTGAGATTCTTCTTCAACGCATGTCTAAGTAAGACCGAGTTAAATTATTAGCAACAGCCACACGAGTGCTATTACAAGTTTTGTTTCGCCTTCTATGTGTTTATTTCCTTGACCACGCTTACTTGTATGTCCTGATCCTCAACCGGAAGTCGCACTGTCACATCAAAACAATTCAACAAATGGAGCAAGGTTTTTCAGGGCAATGGCCGATAGATCGCGTGAACTTTGGACTCTAAACGTAAGATAGAAGAGAGGGGAGTGAGTCGGAAGGACTTGCCAATGGGACTCAACGTCTTTGGACGTGAGAGCTCGTGGGATGGGGAGAGGTGGGGCAGGCGAGGTATGCGCGCGCAGCCTCCTTACGTAAAGTTGGATCCAATATTAGATGACCTTGAATCTAGCCAAGACGTAGAGGACCTTCATTTAAATCCGTCTGTTTCCTTAATTCTGGGACATGAATGCCGAACGATATGATTGGGCTGCTGCTAACAAAATCTAGATCTAGGTAAATAAACATAACTGTAAAACCAATGCGAACGATGTGATTGAGTTGCTGCTAACTAATTGTAGATCTAGATCTAGGTAAATAAACATAACTGTAAAACGAATACCGAACGATGTATGTGATTGAGTTGCTGCTAACTAAATGTAGATCTAGATCTAGGTAAATGGTAGTAAATACACTTAACTTTAAAGCGAATGCCAAACGATGTGATTGGGCTGTTGCTAACTAAATCCACTAGAATTATAAGGAATTGTCTTCGAATAATGTGACCAGGCTGACCGATTGCGATCTGCATATTTTGCCACACCCGATGCAGACGCCTTTGCTCGACGTAGATCTATTTTTAAGGTTTATTTTCATAATCTGCGCAATGTATTAAAATTCCTTTAAATATAGTAAAAAAAAGTTTATCTAAGGGAAAAACTTCACACTTATAACTTTATTTCTCAATAATTTAGAAGTTATTTCCCTTATTCGATATGAAACAAAATAATTAATTACCAAAATTAATTGACTAACTGATTAATGTTTATTGATTCTTGTTTTGTTAGGTACAATAAATTATTGCTTATTAAAGTCTCACCTTGTTCCGAGAATGGGTGTTGGAGAAATCACGTGTTCTGTTATCTAAGAGCATCTATGAGTACATGTATTAAAGGATTAATTTACATTGTTGGTAACAAACAAAATAGTTAATTACCAGTAAATAGCTGTAATTGAGTGATTAATTGTTGTTTTTTTAAAATTCATTTATGTCTCGTCTATGCCAACGATTAATGGATGGCTGGCTGCCTGGTATGAATGGCTGCCTGGTCGTGCGATTTGCGCGCTGGAATGTCGTTCAGATTTATCGATGGTCCAGGGTCAAACCCTGCCCGCTCCCATCCCCCGTCGTCCTGCGGGAGGTTTGGACTAGGAAGTAATTATCTTCAACTCTGAAGGAACATCCGAAACATGTAAAACAAACAAAACAAAAAATTGTGCAAAGTTTTAACTTGATCCGAGAATGGGTGTGGGAGAAATAACTAGTGCAAACTTTTTACCAGACAGACAGACAGAGTTGATAGAAGCTTTGTAACAAATACACCAACGCATAGAGAACTAAAATGACCAGAAACACTAGCAGAGAATGATATATCGTTTGGGATCAAAAGTAAATTCGTGCTTCCAAAAAAGTTTCTTACCTTGAGTTACTCACAGCCCGATGACAAATCCGGGAACTGTTTGGGAATATATTACTGTATAATTGCTGTAATGTTGTACGAAGAATACAAAGAAAAACGCGTTCCTCGTGTATTTGAGATTTGGAAAAGGTGGAGGGGTAGGCGAATAAAATAAATCTTTTCGCAAGCTAAAAAACTGTTAAGCCTTTAGCATACATTTCAATGACCCCACAACCGCACATTTCACACATTATAGGTAAAAAAAAAATACAAGAAGGTCAAAAAGAAAAACAAAACTCCAAGGTCTTGTGAAATTGTTAAGATGTCTGTCAGTTGATTCCCTTTATTCCTTTCTCCCGAAGGCTTGAGGCTAAGGGATTTAACGCTATGGGTAACATTTATTTTTTTGTAACCGGTTATTTTCATTCGTATTTAATTGAAGTGTTGTCTGTCCATTGCCTTTGACCCCCCCCCCCCCAAGCATATGCGAGCAGGCCCGCACTTGTATCACATTTCATTACCTCCCCCCCCCCCCTTTTTTTTAATTAAAAAAAAAAAAAAAAAAAAAACCCTCGCCATTTCTCAGACGGAAGAGTTGCTCTTCCTGTCAGCCTTGACCTAGATCAGCGTATCCTTGTCCCGGACATAGTCTGATAAAATCACTTCAGTTAAATGACAGCCCGCCGGTTATCGCAATGAATGTTTTATTATTACACCGATGTTAGGTTTTAAATTCAATTGTTAAATGTCTAGGCCCAAAACGTCCTGCCCACCCAGAAAGTTTCACCAACCTTTTCCCTTTATTTCAAATCTTTTAAATTCCAAATTGAAACTTCATCTCATTAATATCAAATATACATGTGGATAAACCAGTGTTTCCCAAACTTCTTCCTTAACGGGACTCTTCACTCATTCTGAGTATTTAGCGGAACACTTTGCTTATTGTTTTTTTGTATATATAGATTTATTCACGTGGTGGCCTACTAGTTAATTATTCCAGTAGTTCGTGGAACACCTATACAGGCCTCGCGGAACACAGTTTGGGAAACACTGGGATCAACAATACTTTGACTATTATCCTTGTCCTATAGCCGGGAAGATTGTTTCGTGTTAACACAACTTTTTTTTTTACATTGTACCCACCCATTTGTTTCAGCTTGGCCTTGACCCTCAATATACCTCTTTTCTATCGTCTGCTCTGCCAATGTGTGTGTGTGTGTTTGTGTTAGGGAAAGTGAGTTCGTCTGGAGAGAAAAAAAAAAAAAAAGGAATGCGCTTTAGTTTAAAGTGCAGTTAGAATCCCTATCACGATAGAGACGTCGTCTAGCAACCTTCCGCTTTCTTTTTGAAACCAGAATTTATTAGATGGCTTACATCAACTCACTCTGTCTGTCTGACAAGTAAAACGTTTGTACACGTCATTTCTCCCACACCCAATCTCAGATTAAGCTGAAATTTTGCAACTATTTCTTATACCCGACAAAAAAAAAAAAAAATTAACTATTGGTAATCAATTATTTTGTTAAGCATCTTGCATAGGGAGGGAAAGAAATCGTACTTGACAGATGTGGTGGTAAAAGTTGAATTAATCCCCTTGAGCACTGTTCTGCCCTGGGTGAAAAATTTTTACGTATTAAAAATAGAACGTACATGTAAACATTCAGCAGGATACCAATTCCGGCCCTTCAAAAGGCTAAACAAAAACAAGCTGTCAAAAATAGTTCTAATCGCACAGATTTTGTCTGTCTAGGTCGATCATAATTATAGGACTGATCCAAACTAATTGATACAATTACACTTAATATACGCTTGAATCTGTTTTTTTTTCTTTGTGTTTTTTTTTAAGTATTAAAAAATATTTTTTCTTGTTTTCAAATTCTTGTTACCCAGACTTTAGTTCGATTCAGTATAATCAACTCCTCCATCCACCTTGGGTTTAAACATAGAAAATACTCAACTGAACGAACATTGAAGGACCTTTGGGTTCGAGGCCTTCATCCTTTAGTATTAAAGAAAACAATTGACACAATTTTATCGTTTAGGCATAGTTTACCTGTCCAGGATGGCTGCCTGGTCGTGCGGTTTGCACGCTGGACCGTCGTTCAGATTTATCGATGGTCCCGGGTTCAAACCCTGCCCGCTCCCATCCCCCGTCGTCCTGCGGGAGGTTTGGACTAGGAAGTAATTATCTTCAACTCTGAAGGAACATCCGAAACATGTAAAACATTTTACAAACATGTTGTTCTTGTGTCGAAGGGAGGCTATACAATATTGCATACAACACTCAGTTGTTTACCCTTGGTGCAGGGAGTTTGTATGCTTTTTAACTGGCTTTATTTCTAGTTTAAAGATTAGTACGGTTCGAATCCCGACTCGAGCAGAGTTGTGTTAACTGAGCGCCTAAAGAGAGCAGAGAAGGATCTCCCCCCCCCCCCCCCAAGTGGTAGACAACAGAGATTGGAGCTTAGCGCTCTAAACATGCTAGAATCATGAAAGTTGTCCTATTTAAAAGCGATTTTTAAAAATCGTGTTCAGTTTCCATTCAAAATGGCTAATTTCTACATACTTCTACAATACATGGCAGTGAGGACATTATCCTCTCCTAAGTTCTATGTGGACAATTCTATTTCTTCTTACTTCTGAGCCCCAGTAGTCTGTGCGTTGTAGACCCCAATCCAACCTACAATGATTCGCCTGTCTATATTATATGTCCAGGTGCTGGTACTCAGTGACTGCCTGACGTTCAACGACTAATACATTAATAATAAACGTTAAAATACAAGAAGGCTAATATTTTTTTTAACCCACATTAAAGGGAAACTCCGATGGTTTTGACCATTTTTAATATAATATGCGTTTTGATTTTCAGATAATGAATAAATTATTCCTTTTTTTTTATTTGCAAGAATAACTTAGTAATTGATGTTTTTCTGACGTAATTTTCCTGCGCATCCAAAACAGTCAGACATTCACCGGGTTTCTATGTGACGTCACACTAGCCTACTAATTTAATCTATTGACTTATTGTATAACGGGAGACCATACAGCAAAGTTTACATTCTCGTAAAAGAAATATATTTTCGTCTATGTAGTTAGATCTAGGATATTGTAAGCAAAGAAAATGCGTATTAAAAGTAGATATACATGCTTGACTAACCAGGGCAGTGTGTATTTTCTCACCAGACCACTCAACACATAACAAACATTATCGCTTGGTTGTCTTGTCATGACCGACTACACGTAGTCTCGACTAGCCTTACACTGACCAGTTTGTTCGAATCAGTCAGACACACGATCTATTTACTTCTTGGGAAAGGGAGAGGCTTAGATGAAAATGTTACTTTTTTTCTCGAGTTGGTTATCTTAATGCTTTTAGATCTACCTATACATGTATTTATAACTATGCCATAGCTCTGGAATAGGCCGTCACTAAGCCAAAGAGCTTGTAAGAATGAAGCGATACGATTGGTTAAATCTAGTTTCCTTTTCAGTATTGTTGATGGAAGTGACGTATGCCTAACCTAAAAACAAAATCTCAAAGCACCCCGTTTTTTGTTTTTTTTTGAGATGTCAAGAATTTACTGTCTAATTTATTAAATATAAATGTTTCTAAGCATTTAAAAAAAAGGTAAAATGTTTACTATTACAACTTTTTTGCACTGAATTTAAATATGTCAATAACTCAAATTTAAAAAACCATCGAGTTTCCCTTTAAAAATGGACCGGTACGCTGTACCGGTGCGTACCGTCACATAAAAAAAACAAACACTGCTTATAAAGAAATGTGAATAGAAACTTGAAATTCTTTTTTATTCACTTTCATTTTTCACCAGACGTTCGCCTCTTTTTCACCCGGCATGTCAAAATAGTCAAATAACATGTTTTACATAGGCCAACACACACACTATAACATCTTAGTCAAAGTACACGTAATACACACACACACTATGACACAGATTCCCAGTTAGTGGTGAATTCATGGCATATTTCATAATTATCTCGTGACAATCCTAGGGTCATCTTTCCTCAACCCGTGTCCGTAAAACAAAGACTCGGCCGTTTGACCTACATAATTCTTTATCATTGTGGGCGGCCGGTACACACACTTCTGCCTAAAACAATTAGGTTACCCGGTAGTGGTTAACACCAGGTATTTAGAATGTGTGGCTTGTCTAATGTAGCAGTGGTCAAACTAGTCTCTTAATGTCCAGGTATCAATAATATAGTCATTCTAAATTTATTTATTTGCAGGTTCAATGCTCCACGGATATCTTGGTGATCGCCCAAACAGTGGCTGCTGGCACTACTGCTGGAAGAACTTTTGAAAGAACAAGACAGACTCTGAGGTGCTGTACTTTAGACACCTCTCGTAGTCAATCAAAAGATTGGAAACACAAAAGAAGTGTAAACATTTTTAAAAAGGACATCTTCGCTATTTTCGTTTTAATTTCGGATTCTAGTTCATCCGGATAAGTGTCCCTGATCAAACAGTGTGAGGACCATTGTCAGTGTGTTGTCATTGCAAGGAGGTGGACCATCGTGTTTGTGCCCTGTGTATGAACATTCAATTTTAAAGTGTATGAGTGTGTGTCATGCCGCTATATCAGCATGTAACAAGACTCCTAGCTGACCCTGCAGTGGCCACCGTCTAGGGGAGATAACACACGCGTGGAGTTTTCATCGCAATTCCAGTATGGTCACTTGGGAATACGGCGGAGACAGGAGTGAACGAAAGATGAGAGAGGAAGAGGAGGAGGAAGAGAACGACAGAAGAGGGAGTACTGAAGATGTCGCCGCCTCTGGGGATGCTCAGAAAGTGTAAGTATCATGTTTTTAGAACACCCTCACTACCCATGTGTGACTTAGTCATTTGTAATTGTACTTGACTCAGAGCTCATCTACTCTTCAATTCATTCAATTCCCACCGTAGGCCTTAAGTGCCTTTTCAATTCATCCTGGTTACTCACTGCTGAAAACGTTTGAATCACTCTTTTTTTTGACAACTTTACATTAACCTATCGAGATGAAATTTCACACATTAATTCATTCTGCGTGGCAACACATTTTATATAAAAAAAAAACACACTAATTTTTGAATTAATTAACTATGGGGTGGGGGAGCGTGATGGCCGAGTGGTTCGAATCTCGTTGAATGTTGGCACTTTAAATTTTAAGATTTTTAGGACGCCCCTAAAATATGGGCGGCCTTAGATAATTGGAGGCCCAAGGTGACGTGATTTTGGTGGCCCAAATCTGCCCACATCTATATTTAAATCAACCAATAACTTAAATTCCTATATCGCTATTACCGTACTAGAGACAGATAAGTAAGCATAGAGTTTTAGTGCTTTACTATGTTTGAGATCTGATCCAAGTTTCGCATTTTTTGTTGTAAACAAATATTTAGTCTTGTGCAAGGCCCCCACCAATTGGAGGCCTAAGGCCGACGCTGCTTTAGTTTATATGCATTCGTGATGTTTCTGAAACGATTTTCACCTCGCTAAGTCTTTGTAAAGTAGCAGTGGCGATGTAAAGTAGCTGTAACAATGTGAAGTAGCAGTAACAAAACACTGCACCATAACTTACAAATACAAAAAACACAATCTAATTATATACTTAGGAAGACAGAGAAAAGCACATTTCTTATTCTATATGTTAGGACAGAGTCGCACAAGTGCCACTTCCTCTCTAGGGCCATTAGTACATGGAACAGGTGAGCTGAATCATTCTGAAAACCCAAAGACATCGCAGAACTGAAGTCTCTAATTAACATGCACGACTAGATTGACACATGGACACACGCTGAAGGACGTTGTAAAAGGAGGCTAGCAGACACTAGCAAACATTTTCTTATCTGTTTCAATGCTGACTTTTTATTCACGGAAGATCGTCCTAAAATGAATGTAATTGTCCCCTCTATCTG
Organism: Biomphalaria pfeifferi; assembly: GCA_030265305.1. Taxonomy (NCBI): domain Eukaryota; kingdom Metazoa; phylum Mollusca; class Gastropoda; family Planorbidae; genus Biomphalaria; species Biomphalaria pfeifferi. The sequence continues at coordinate 1,074,098 of JASAOG010000226.1, read as the reverse complement.
TTAATTAGCACACTCTATCGACATGTCAGCAATGTGGGTTACTGGGTTACAATAACGAGACGGGCCTGACAAAATAATATTTACTACCACAGACGTAATGATCCTTTTTTTTTTAAGAAACGTCTGGGATTTGTGAGAGTACACCTGTCCCTGATGTCCTGGTAACGCTTGTTACATTTCCACAATGATGCTTATGACATCAATAGTTACTTATCTAATACAGACGTTTACTTATCTTATCTAATACAGACGTTACTTCAAAAAAGAAGATGATTACGTCCCACGCGTCATGCATCAAGTCATGCAGATTAACCAATGATTTAAATTCTGCCAAGTCACTGGTTTTCCTGGCTGGCTCAGGCATTAACCCATTCCATGCTCTACATAGCACTAGGGAAGAAGGAGCATTACTATCCTATGTTGGTCCTAGCCTGGATTTCACATGTCATACTTACTGGTACCAGCATGTAATTTTGTTTTTCTGCATTGATAATCAGCGGTTATTCAATTTAGCATGTGCGGTTTGTAGCAGAGTTTGTTTTTTTACGCTATTAGCACCATTAACAATCTGAACATATACCTTTCTTAACACGCACACACACTTCTCAACACACACACACACACTTCTCAACACACACACACACATCTCAACACACACACACACTTCTCAACACACACACACACACATACACACACTTCTTAAGACACATACACACTTCTCAACACACTCTTTTTAACACACACTCATATCTCAACATTAATACACATCTCAACATGCATATCTTAACAGATACAACTCACGTACACATGCAACTCAACACACACACATCTTAATACACAAGCACATACACTTCAACATAAACACACATCTCAACAAACATAGCTTAACACACACACACACACACACACACACATTTCTTGACTTGCTCACAAAACATATTTCTCGCTTTGACAGATTCCAAATGGTAAGAGATGACACACACACACAAAAACAAAACAAAAAACATTGAAATTCGAGCAGGACCCAACAAGAAGGTCACGAAATTAGGGTCATGCTATTAAGGTCATTTCATTTGTCATAGTTCCAAGGTCTTCATTTGTTATTGGACAGAAAAATTAAACCTAACTCTGAGATCTAAAGTCTACTACGACATTATGTAGCCAGCACACCCGTCAAATGTAATTATTTCTTTATTCGAGAGAGAAAGTTTTAAATAAAATAATTAAAGCTGATTCATTTTCCTAAGCTGAACCATATATATATATATATATATTGCTAACCTAACGCTATACCTGTAAGCCACTATATGTGTGATATTGTTTAAGTCAGCCGTCTCCCGACAATGTTTTAGTATTCTAGTAGTCTAGATTCATTTTCTCCACTATTTGTTGTCCCTCAGGAACGCATATCAATGATGATCTATTTTAAGACCAGTGTTTCCCAAACCTTTTCCTTAACGGAACACTTTGCACATTCTGATTATTTACTGGAACACTTAGCTTATTTTTTTTAAAGAGATGTCAATGCACGGGTGGTCAAATAGTTTATTATTCCAGTTATTCGCGGAATACCTATTTCTGGTCTCGCGGAACAACTATTCTGGTCTCGCGGAAAACCTAGTCTGGTCTCGCGGAACACTTAATCTGGTTCCGCGGAATACAATTTTGGAAACACTGTTTTTAGACCCTAGTTACACATTCAAATACAAACTAAGGTCAGTGCGCTCGAAAAGGAAAAGTGTAGATCTAGTAGCTAATAATACTAAAAATATTTCAAGGAGGATAATTCTGTCTGAATATTTTCAGATGTTGTAGACTATACTATAAATGTGTGAAATTATCACCTCTCCATAGTTTTTAGACTTGTAATACAAATATTTATTGGCACTCTCGGGATCAAATACAAGCTAGTGGAGGTCTAAATATAGTACTTTCGCTTTCTCATTTCCGCCCCTAGATAGAATATCGTCTGCTATTTTTTTAATGTTAAAAAAAGTAAAACAGAAACACAGATCTGTCCGATCTAATGCTGATTATATGAATCATTGGATAATGTTAATGAGAATGATAAAGAAGGAATTTTTAAGAAAAGAAAATGTGCTTAAAATTATTGTAAGCTCACAGGATAATAGTGTCATTATAAAATGTTTTTTAATGGCATGCGTCTCAAATAGCTACTGACAACCAGTCCAACATCTGGCCTTCACGTGTGGCTCAGATATTGACGTGACGGAACTGTCTTTCACTAACAGGAAAAGGGGCGAAGACGAGTAACTGGCGCCCACCGGTAATCTTCGGGCAGGAGGGGCTCGTTAGCCTAGCTACCACCATGGAGAAATAAAGCTATACAATTCAAGCCTATGCTGCTATACCCAATTTTATGGGAAATGGGTTGGGAATCAAGCCTGAGGAAAAATTAGGAGCCGGCGATAGACAGTTTGAAGCACTCAGTGCTGGCCAAGCCTGCGACGCCGCCGACCCCAAATTGTATCGGCACTTGCCGCTCCTCTGGATACATCAGCTGTGTTGAGACGGGGAAACTGTTCTGTGGGCGACATCGTTCCGAAATGCCCAGGCATTCATCTTATTTCCATTAAATGATCCATAGTCCCTTCGCAACTAAAGGACGCCATTATAAAAGCAGGAATTTAATTAAAATAAGAAACTAAAATGTTTTTGTTTTTTTTAAATAATTGAATTTAATTTTGATGTTTTGATAACTACACTTTGATACCATTTGTGTAAACTACATGACCTAGACTCCCGCTTCTGTCCAGTGGCAGACGACACTCGTGTTGCTACACTAGTTGTCTTCTAGTTCACGAGTACGCCCAATTCTGACCCAGTTCTACGCAGCTCCTGTCCTCACTACCCATTCCATGTTCGTCTTTTTGCACTGCGAATATTCTAGACAGCTTGCTCAAAGTCTTGTATAGGCTTTTTGAATTCTGTTTTATCGACAGAATGTTATTACCTGGCCAGTTGCGTCTATTTATAGATAGTTCCTCATAAATATGTGAAAGGGAACACCTTTAGAATTCAAGACATCTACTATTTCAGACTTTAATCTCAGGCCAGCCGATATACCTCATTCTTGTAAGGCGGGCATTATTCCCTTTTAAACTCGTCTGTCTGTGTGAGTGCGGTACACATTTTGAACACTTTCCATTCCGGATCAAGTTGAAACTTTGCTCAATTTTCATATAAATCAATAAAAACATTTAAACAAAATAGTTAATTAAATAGTGGTAATAATTAATTTATTTGATATTAAAAAGGAAATAATTCGTGCAGTATTGAGAGATGCTGTAAATGTGGATTTATTCCCTATAGATAAGCTTTGTGTTTTGTTTTGTTTTTTAAGGTATCTTCTATTTATTTTGTTTGTGTTCCCCATTTTTTTTTATTACGTAGCCATTTAAAATGTAGGACAGTTGAACAATAGTCTCGTGACGTGACAGGCGATTTACTGAAGCATCAAAACAACGAAGACCAAGACGACTATATAGTTCTTCCGTCCTAAACAAAAGTCAGTTTTGCAGGCTAGAGATCTTAGGATATCAATACACAGCTGTAGTATATACCCATTCTAGAATTAGGTAGCGTATCTATTCATATATCTCCAGCAATACATTCAAGAACTGGGTGACCTAATATTATCTTCAACCTGCCCCAAGTCAGAGCTTGCTGACCTTAATACGCTTACAATATCTGCTAATATCCCTACCCCCCCCCCCCCCCCCACCCACCATACACACACCGGTCTAGAACTTTGTTAAAACTAATATCGTCAAAAATCTTCCGCAGTAAATCTATTTACTTTAGAACTGATTATAAACACGTACACAGTGGTCCTCATATTTATATAGCAAGCCCTCCACTTCTTTACGCGCTCGTTCTAGTACTGATATGGCTGGCTGATCGTGCGGTATGTGCTTTCAACCTGCGCCACTATGGCCCCCCAACTTTGAACCCTTCTCGCTTCCCTCTCCTCCCCTTCTGAACCAGGTTTGGACTGTGACGTAAGCAGTGTATAACCTTCATTTGTGGAAGGACTTACATGTTTCTTAAACTAACGCTGTCATGTAAAGAGATGATGTAATGTAACATTATGCTTTGATGTAAACTGAGGCTGTAGTGTAAAATAACGCACCAGTGTAAAATAGCTCTCTGTAATTTTCAATTGCTCTCTGATGTTAAATAGCGATCTACAGTAAAATAGCGCTCCAATGTAAAATAACGCAACAATATGAAATAGCGAAACAGTGCTCTGATGTAAATTAAAGGGACGCGCTGTGGCCGAGCGGTAAAGCGCTCCTGAACCAGGGGCTCTGGGTTTGAATACTGGTGAAGACTGGGATTTTAATTTCGGGATCTTTGGGCGCCTCTGTGTGCACCCAGCTCTAATGGGTACGGTACCCGAAAAAGTAAAGATGGTTGGCCGTTTTGCTGGCCACATGACACCATTGTTAACCATTGAAAACAAACAAACAAACAAAAAGATGACCTTTACACCATTTGCTCTAGAAAGGGAAACTACTTTTTAAAATAAAATAAAAATTGCTCTAATGTAAAATAACGCTGTAATGTTTTTATGTCTGTGGCAATAAATATCAGCCCCCCCCCCCCCACCTCCTCCTATTTTCTAAAACTGTTTTTGTAGAATAAAAAAAATCATAAATGTGTTTTTATGTTTTGTTCCCCAGCTTCCTGCACACACCCCCAGACGAGGACGGGCTGAGCACCCAGGTTCGGGGCGCCAAGGGCGTGCGTCGCTACAGAAATGCGCTGAAGATGTTCTTTCCTGTCCGGCGAACAAAACCGTAAGTACATTTCTTTTTAAAGCCCCCCCCCCCCCCTTCCCCAATTCTTTTATTTTTCAATCACACACCATTGTGATATTATGTATGCATAATGTTTGAGTCTAGGATACGTAGCGAACTCTTCAACCCAAGTGCATACTTGAACCAAACCGGATCCTGATATCTAGGTCAAAGTAATGTATTGTCTCGATTTCGTGTTCTCGCGAGATGGCGCTCGTTGATTTGTTTATACCACGTGACTACTTGAGTTCTGCTCACATAGAATCGTACGCAGTGTAAGTATTGTGGAGAAAGTCCACGGTTCTATTTGAAAACATCTTGAATCCATCCCAATTAGATCATGTGACCTCTGCACTTCCAGTAGCTATATAACACTTGAATGTCTGGTCTATTCAAAACATGCATGATTTTACGAAACTGTATAACCTTGTCTGACTACCATGAAGTTAAGAGACTGAATCAACTTCTATTCTCAAGTGGTAAAGTCTATTCAATCAGTTGTTTTAAGAGAATGGGGTGTGGGTGGGTGGCCGAGCGATAGAGCGCTTGTCTAACGAACCGAAGGTTTCGAGTTGAAATCCATTTCTGACAAGTACAAGTTTGATCAGAAGATTGAGTAGACAAGTCATTGTCTTCTTACCTCGAGTGGCTAAGTCTGTCTTATTCAAATATTTAAAGAGAATGAAAGGTGGTGGCCGAGTCATAAAGCATTTGGCTTCTAAAATGAAGGATCTGAAGTTCAAATCCGCGCCTGAGTTTGAAGTCGATCAGAAGAAGGATTAACCCTTAAAACGCGTGAGCTAGTTAAGCCTCTAAACATCAGAATTGTAATTCCATTTTATGTGCACTCATTGTATAACAGCTCAGCACTTTAAGGGTTAATAAATCACTGACGCTTTACTTCCAGTGGCTCGGTCTAATTCATTCGGTCATTCAAAGATCATGGCGTGTATTGGCTGAGTGGTAAAGCACTTGACTTTGAAAAAAAAAAGAAGTCTTGAGTTCGAATCTCAGTGAAAGACCGGGATTTATAACGTCGGTATTTTCAGGACGCCTCTGAATCTACCCACCTCTTACCTTGTCAGGACTTAGTTGCATTAATTACTAAGTATTATTAATGTGCCTAGGTATTAAAACCGTAATTTGAATTACAATAGGTGTATGTGTTTTAATAACTTAAACTTGTAATATTTTAGGCCCAAGTTCAGCCCAACAGCCACACCATACGCACCCAGTTGTACATAAACTAATAAAAGAGGCGTATGATGATTTAAATAAAATTATGAATTTAATCCTATGATATTTGTACAATGTAAATGATATATGATGAATGATAATAATAAAGAAATATAAAGTATGGTGTGAAAATTCAATACTTATAGTAAGATTCATGACGCGTAGGACGTAATCATCTTCTTTTTTGAAGTAACGTCTGTATTATATAAGATAAGATTCCCATAAATACTGAATTAGTATTAAAAAAACAACAGAATAATCACCTTAACTTATAAGGTTCAGTAATATTGTCAACACCAATATTTCAAGACAACAACTGGCAATAGAATTAGATCTATTTTCCAGTCAAGATTCTGTCCACCGACGATCAATACTCGAAAGTCCATAGTAGCATCAAACTTCACAAAGTACCACCAGGTCTGGATATAGCAACCCGCAATCTGGAATCTCAGACTCGTAACTCAAACTTGAAACATCCGACAGACAGCCTGAGATGAAAAACCTCATCCCGAAACCTAATACTGACACTGAGCCGCTATAAAAAGATAAAGAACAGATTCTTCTAGTCTAATTACAAAATACGAATACAATCGAATACACACTAAAAATTATTATTATAGCTTTTATATAGCGCTACTTTCATGCTTATAGCATGCTCAGAGCGCTTTGGTCCAATCTCATTTGTGGACCAGTGGGGGGAGGGGGTATCTAGGAGTTGGTTTTGTGCTGGGAGGGGCTATCTAGGAGTTGGCGCTCAGTAAACACAACTCTGCCCGAGTCGGGTGTCGAACCTCGAGCCCCCTTCTATGTAGCCAAGACAAGCGCACTTAGCCTCTCGACCACGCTTCCCACACTAAACTAAAAATAACTAAACAATGTGAAATAAAACTCACCCTAGACAGGGGTTAAGATAATCCTTTAAGAATATCTACCAAGGCCAACGATGAGGCTATCCAGTACCATAAGCACAAGGAGAAATTCAAGAGTCGAACAGAATAGAGCCTGCTTCAGTCTAGCAACATGGCGTGAAATGCACCAGACGATCTACGACGATAGTCTACGTCATAAACAAATTATGACGAAGCAACAAGGGGAGATCCCCCACTGCACACAAATAAAATAGCGCGAATTACGTCATCAGTATAGATGAAAACGGTGCTATTAAATAAAGATCATTTTTACCATACAACCAATGCAACAGTTGCGACATACCTGACATACGCCTTGGAAGTAATGGCGGTTGGTCGTTGTGCTGGCCGTATCGCCCCTTAGTTCAACGCCTGCCTCCATATAGCGCAAAGCTACCAATTTTCCAATGCAAATGGTACGCACATGAGATTTCCAGGTTAGGCTTCAAACTTATCATTTACAAAATTGTCACTTTCACTTGAGACACTGAAGTGTCATTTTCAATTAACAGAACTAGATTTCTTGTAATGTTGAATACCTGCATTATAGCCAAGCTCTCCTTACCCCAAGGTAGACCTTAGACCTAGGTCTAGATCGGTGTTTCCCAAACTGTCTTCCTCGGAACCCTAGTGTTCCCCGAGGCCTGAATAGGTGTTCCACGAACTACTGGCCACCACCTGAATTTATCTCTCTTAAAAAAAATAAAGTGTTCCATTAAAAACTCAGAATGTGCGAAATGTTACGCTAAAGGAAAAGTCTGGGACCCACTGCTCTAGATGACTCTGTCGATGCACACACCTTTCTAAATGCGAGTGACATTTGGGATTTAACTTTGGAAAACGTGCGGTGACGTTGATCTTTAGGACGTAGACCCCTTGACCTTGAAAGTGTCACTGTGACCTCATGTTAAGGTCAAGCCGAACCTCCCCCTCCATTTTCATGACAGGAACACTTCTAAGAGTTGATTTTGTGTCCGGTGTCGAGTTTTGATGACTGGTGCCTGAGGTGGACTCCAATTTGATTTTTTTTCACTCTTTAAAGCTGCTTAAAGGTTGTAAATGGTTGTAAATCTAAGGAAAACTACTCAAAGACACGAAGAAAGCCATGACACCGGTTTAATGAATTATAAAACTACATAAACCAATGCGACAATACGCCTTCGTTGTTGACAGCTTTCCCTCTCAGCCGCCACATTTAAGTCGTCTTTCTCTACAGTCATGTCCTTATCTCGTGCGGAATCGTGAGCTGACGCGCACCATAAGCATGTGCAGGACAGAGTTACAACGCTATAACTAGAAGTAGTTAGGGCCCTTTTTTACTGATACTAGACTCTAATAAAAGTGAAGCGCCCCTTTCAGACCTTGCGATCTATAAGCCATATGATGTAAAGGTCATCTGTTTTTATTTCCGACAGTTAACAAAGGTTTCTTGTGGTTAGCACAACGACAAACCGCCTTTACTTCCACCAACTAATGCCAGGTAGACTACTCATTAAAGTTGGTTGGACTCAGGAGCGACCTAAAAAAATCCCGAAATTCAAATCAGTCTTTCTAACTTTCAAACTTTCTTTCAAACGTGATTCTAACTCGAGACCCCTCGCTCTTTACCATTCAGTCTCCACGCCCCTGATACTAAATAGGATTGTCTATAAATATGATCATCTTAATGAAAGATCAAACATATTCCACGTTATTAAACGATAGTAAAATTTATCTTATTGGTGCACATTTTGTTTTAATTCCTTTTGTGTTGCGCAACTTCTATGTTTCTAGCAAAGTCCGCTATTTTTTTCAATCTCTTCTGTGGACCAGCAAACATAACTCAGTTCGAGTCTGGAGTCAAACTCGGGGTCTTTTTGATAAGAAGCCAAGTAGTGACTCTCACCCATTCATTCCACAGAAGTACAAATTTGGTTAATTTTAAAGTTTTAAAAATCATCGCCATTGATATAATTAACTCATTTTAAACAGACCCTCCCAAGATAATAAAAAAAAAAAAAGGCCAATGCCTCTTTGTCCCCAAAGTCCCCAGGTCATTCTGCCTCGTTCTAGACCAGGTCACCTGGTCACGTGATAATAAAATAAAAGGGAAAAATATACCGTTAATTTCCCCTTCCCAATAATAAAATAAATCTAATTTAATTAAATAAAATATACTATAAACATAACTAATTGAATTAGATTAGAAATCGATATAACAATTGAAATAAAACATTCCAAAATAACTAAGGCCATGATGGTGGATGAGAGGTCAGTTGGGGGGTCAACATTCCATAGCCAGGCCCGTAGTGGACTGTCGTTGGTCTGTTACACACACATACAAACGGGTGTGCACACTGCGGGTTGTGACCCCTAACTGCCCCACAAGGCTGGCTGTATTACAGAGCTGTATGCTTTAGTTCTCAACCAACTTCTATATACGCAATTTACAGAGTATTACAGTAGGACTCCTCAACCAAGAAGTTCGTAACATGCTATCCTACACGTCTGCCATTCTGACATGTCACACTGAAGTCGGTTTAAATACTACTATGAGTAATGTCCCCTTAAAACAAAAAAGTTGAACTCAAAATTACAACCCTGCATACACATTACGATTCAATCATCCAAGTGTTAGTTCGTTCCATTACTTTGAAAACAAAAGTCGTATCCCTCGTCCAAGTTAGATTACTCTTGCAGATATTTCAAAGTCTGTGTTTATGTGTCCAACATTGAGGTGTCTGTCTGTCTTGTCTCGATTACTTTATCGGTTGAGTAGCAAATAGCCTATTAACATTGGCGTCCATCTCTTCTTTCTTATGCCCTTACAGACCTCAAGGCACGCTACCACTGGGGACAGTCGGACTGTTCAACTATGTGACCTTTGGTTGGATGACGTCCTACCTGTGGCGGATCTACAAGCAGGGTGTGGGCGTGGTCCAGGGTCTTCAGATCAGCGCAGAGGAAAAGTCCGACACCAATGCTATAAGGTGAGTCAAGCGGTTCATGGGTGGACAACTCTGTTTTTTTTTCTTTTAATCAAGACTTCTCAGCACCCGGTGGTTGTCTTCTCCTCCCTCCCACCCTCCTTTTCTATTCTTCTTTAATATATGTAATTGTACATCTTTGACAGAACGGCTAAATTCTACGATTGAAATAGACGAATTAATGAGTACTAGTTGACCGGCGGCGTAGCATACGCCGCTATTTAGCAGGGCCGGCCTTAGGCGCCTGCAACCTATGCCACCGCAGTGGGCCCCGCACTTTCATAGGACCCGCATTTAGGTTAATAGAAAATCCGTAGCAGTCTCTTTTTCTCTTAGCTATTACATTGATTAATTTTTAAAGTTGTTTCACTTCACTATTTATTTTAATCTGTCTGACAAAGTTTAGTCATCACGTTATTTCACTTTCACTAAGATATTTCACTTCTTTCAGTACGATACGATATTACAGTTAAGTCAGTTTGACATTTCACTAAGATATTTCATTTATTTCACTGCAATATTCCATTTATTTACTAAAAAATCAGTATGCTATCTCGTAATCGCGAGTTCAGCTTTTATACTGGATTATTCTTGAGCTGGAAATATTTTGTGTACCAAAGCGAGTCTAATTAGAGGACTTATTTTTTTGCAAGATGTTGTAGACGAAACAGGATAGAAGATTATATTTAAAACTGGACATTCACTTGCTCGCATTGTTATCGGCCATGTTATGTCACATCGCTGTTGGTTTTGTGCTGTCTCGCTTAGAGCTGTAAAAATTGAGTGCGTTATTGAACATCGGATAGCATCACCGCCTGTGTATTGTATATTTGGTTTTCTAAAGGAACCCTTTATTTTAAATTAAATTTGCGAGCTGTTTTTACATATAAGAATGAATTTTTTAAATATCGTAATTGCCTTGCCAGTGAAAAGGAGACATATTTTGGATATAGGGGGAAATGATCCAGCTGTCTTGCTCCCGACTATACCTGTTTTGTTGGACATGTGTCGGATACTTTGCTTTAGAGTCGGTGAAGATTATTACATCCGTGTCTAGACCTCCCGCATTACGACGAGGGATGGCATCGGCCATAGTTCGAACCCAAGACCACCGAGGCGACAGTCCAGGGCGCTTACATGACTAGGCAACAATATGATAAAAAAAAAGTGAAGTGCCCCTTTCAGACCTTAAAATCCCAAGGGCAGATGATGTACAAGTCACCCTTTTTTTTTGTTTTTTTTTTATGGCCGATGGTTAACGAGTGTGTCATGTGACCAGCACAACGACCTACCGCCTTTACTTTCTCCAACTTATGTCAGGTACGACAGTCTGGTGGACTCTGAGGCGTCCTAAAATTCAGAAGTTCCAAATCTCAGTTTTCACTGACATTTGAAGTCAAGTCCCTCTGTTTGGAAACCAGGAGCTTTACCACTCATCCACCAGGCTTCCTAAACCATGGATCTGTCCATGTAATATATGCATTTGTTTTGTATTTAAAAAAACAATTAAAAAAACCCCCCAAAAATCCGTGTTCTTAAATGCCACATCTACAAACTGAGACCTGTATATAGAACAACAAGTTTCATAGCACTAAAAGTTTGTTTAGGAAGATCTACAGACACTGAGTTTATTTCTGGTCCCAGTTCCTTCTTTCTTGTTTCTCATTGCACGCTCTTTAACTTTATTTCTTAAGACATTTCTTTGATAGTCTTTTTTCTTTAGAATGTCTGACATTTTTCTGGAGTGTTTCTCAAACATTTGTGCCAGTATCCAAAAACTCTGTCATATTAAAAACTGACGCCTTCCCAGTTTTGTCGTAGTCTTGTGATAAGGTTACGAAAAATAAAGTTGCGTTGGCTTGCGTGTTATTCTAGAACAGGAGTTCTCAACCTGTGCGTCACGACCCCCTTGGGGATCGATTGACGATTTGCCAGGGGTCGCCTAAGACCATCGAAACTATGGATTGTTATTGTCTATTCCTCTATTGCTGTATCTGTGTGTGGGAGGGGGGTCGCGTCAGAGTGGAGGATTGTAAAAAGGGGTCGACGAACTTAAAAGGTTGAGAACCGCTGTTCTAGAAAGTCACTTTGATATAATAAAAACGCTTGTCTTCGAGCCCTATTTGATTAGATCTCACTAGCAAAGGCTAGAGAAGAGAAGTAGTTTATCCAATGGATCTCCAACTATTATACAGCGACATTGGCTGGGTCTGTGATACTTGACCTCCCCAGGTGAGACCCGTTCTTCGGTTCACTCTGGGGCACTGGGCCATCCTCCCAGAACTAGGTCACCGCCAACAAGCCATTGTGTTGCCGTATTTTATGGCGTACTTGAAAATTGAACCGCCTGGGAATTCCCGTTAAGTCGAGCGCCAGATTTGGTCAACACGTCACGTGGACATGTAGCTCTGGAATTGGTATTGGCTTTGATCGATTGTGTAAAAATAGTTCTTATTTTTCTTTGAACACTAAGATGTGGAGTGTATCAATCGGTAAAACACGGGATTACACAAAAATCGGACTCTAGGTTATATCCCCTTGTGTCTACATTTCAATTTCTTTAGGCCAGTGATTGCTAGTCATTTTCTGCTGATTTGCATACACTTTAGCTTGACGTTTCAAGAGAGATACGGGTTTTGTTTTGTAGTTTAAGATTTCCTTACAAGATGACGCATCAGTTGACCAGGTCTCAAACTTTCGTTCAATAACGCAATGACACATTGTGGCTGTTTCCTTGTACGGTAGAAATCCGAATTGTAAATACTCAGGAGCACCTTTAAGTAGTTTTTGCCTCATGCGGTGTGGCCGGTCTTACGGCATCGTGTCTCAGTTCATTGTAACTATTTCCATGGCAGTCTTGCTCTTCTTCAGATGTCATTTTACGCTTTTAATAATTAGTCCCAATCTAACGGTCAGATGGGCGTTAAAAACAACAACATAAAAAACAAAACAAACAAACAATTTGACAAACACGAATTACAACTGTATAACTTATTAATTATCGCTAATATGTGCTAAAAAAGCTGAATGTCTTCCACCTCCGATGCCTAAGGCGGATCTTTAAAATAAGATAACCAATGAAAAAGTGCTACAAAGAGCAGGGTGCCAGGACACCCGCTCTGTTATCAGCAGCAGACGCCTTGGCACTAGCAGCTGGGAAGAGGTGGCACTGGATAGATCCACATGGAGAGAGAGCATAAAGGAAGGGTCACGGATTGCAGATGTCATACACAACAGAAGCAGAAAGAAGGGTGAAAATGCAACGGCGCCTGGTGATTACGTATGCCCAACCTGCGATTGCAGCTGTGTATCAAGGATTGGTCACTTTAGTCACACAAGAAGTTGCAAAGGGAAAAGATCGTCTCTCGAGACGTAAAATGCCTCAGAGGAAATGTGCACCAATAATGACCAGACTGATGTTTGTGTGTCGTGGAGTCTCAGGGTCGTCGGTTGGAAACTTGAAAACGAAGTTTAACCTACTTCTTTGAATGGCATGAAGAAACAGAGAAATGGATAGAACCATTGGTTAGTTTGTAAACAAAATTAAATTTGATATTCATACGCTAAATAGAATTCTATCACAGGACTGTTATAAATTATTGTTGTTTTGTCAAGCTGCGCAAAAACTAGTCATAGAATAGTTCGCAATAGACATAATACACTAGTTGAGTATTATTCAAATTATCGCATCGGATTAAACTCTCTTTGAGCGAAAAATTCTTCTAATAGTATAGACAATGTTCATCTTTCTTTTGTCCCCTACGCCTACGATCTTATCGCGGACCACAGTTTGAGAATCACTGTTTAAAGCCATCTGACAACGAGACTAGGAGTTATGAACACTTTGATTGCTCTGTCTGCTGTTGTTCTTTGTATAGGTTTATTAGTAGATCTATTTGTAGTTGAAATGTTCTAATTGTAGTTGAAATGTTCTAATTGTAGTTGAAATGTTCTAATTGTAGTTGAAACGTTCTAATTGCAGTTGAAATGTTCTAATTGTAATTGTAGTTGAAATGTTCTAATTGTAATTGTAGTTGAAATGTTCTAATTGTAGTTGAAATGTTCTAATTGTAGTTGAAATGATCTAATTGTAGTTGAAATGTTCTAATTGCAGTTGAAATGTTCTAATTGTAGTTGAAACGTTCTAATTGCAGTTGAAATGTTCTAATTGTAATTGCAGTTGAAACGTTCTAATTGCAGTTGAAACGTTCTAATTGTAATTGTAGTTGAAATGTTCTTATTGTAATTGTAGTTGAAATGTTCTAATTGTAGTTGAAATGTTCTAATTGTAGTTGAAATGTTCTAATTGTAGTTGAAATGTTCTAATTGTAGTTGAAATGTTCTAATTGTAGTTGAAATGTTCTAATTGTTGTTGAAATGTTCTAATTGTAGTTGAAATGCCCTAATTGTAGTTGAAATGTCCACCCTATGAATATATTTGTAAACAAAAAGTCCATAGTAAGAAACCCAAAGCAAGTGACACTGCAAGGAATGTCCTGGCTGACTGTTATGCTTTTCTCTCTTGTCCACGTTAGGATGGAAAAGTTTTGGAGTGAAGAACTGAAGCTGAAAGGACCAGACAATGCTTCCTACTTCCGGGCAGTCTTTCGCTCCTTCAAAACTCGTCTGCTCATTGGTCTCTTCACCAGTTTATTGTATGCATTTCTCACTTTAGCAAACCCGGTAAGTTGGTCGAAGATAATCTTAGGGAACATGGTTAATCTAGTCTTAGTGCACATTTGATCTTGATCATTTACAGACGTTGCTTCAAAAGGGTGGATAATAACGTCATAGTTCCGTAATTCATGTGTCAATGTAGACATGCACAAAGATAAAGGCACATTCCTCGTTCCATATGCTAGGACAAATGTGTACAAATGCTCCTTCTTCCCTAGTGCTATTAGAGCATGGAATGGGTTGCCTGAGCTAGCCAGGAAAACCAGTGACTTGGCAGAAATTTGGCCATTTGTTAATATACATGACTAAATGCATGACGCTTATATAAAAATCTTCTTTTTTTTAAAGTAATGTCTGTATAAGATGCATGTTCATCAGTGACTTAAAATCTAAGTTTTATTGTCTGACTCAGGCAACCCTTTGTTCTATCAGCACTAGGTAAAATGAGGAACCACTTGCACAAATTGACCCTATCATATGGAATAAAAAAATGTGCCTTAATCTTTCTGTTTTTCTGAGTAATTTTATTAGGTTTTATTTTTGTAAATTATGGTTTCAGTGTTTGAAATATTATTTCTGCTTTATTTTTTATTTCATTTTTCTGTCCTGAAGCATCTCTAAATAATTATCTTCCTTTTGTGGAAACGTCTGTAATTTATAAGATTAGAAAAATACTATTATTTTATGACAGAAAGCACACTATAGACTTTAGAGAGTTAGGTGTGTATTATTGAAATGCGCTGTGTTTTTACAGATTGTCGTGATCCAATATTTTTTGTTCTACATCTCCAACGAGCCAGCCAATCTACGCTCAGGGATCGGATACGCCTTCGCCATTGGCTTAGTGCAGATTGCTAAAGGTCTGGTGGACAGTTTCTTTTGGGAAGTCAACATTCAAGCAGGTGAAAAGCTCATTCATTTAGAAATATATTTAGTCTAGATCTTTTAGTAGGCAACTTAAAATAGCAATACCATAAACCTAACTGTACGGAATGAACTTGTACACTTTTTATTTTGTTGTAAGTAATAATTAGGTCTGTCTAAATTCAAACTAAAATGTAGACTATTTAAAATCACTATACTTAGAGACCAAATACATTTAATAGTAACAAAGGTTTGAGTACAAGATTTGAGTATTGTGATTGGTTGAAGCTTCCTGCCCTGCTGTGTTCAACTATTAGTCAAGGAAATGAAACATTTTAGCTGACCCTAGGACAGTAAGTTTTGTTTGGATTGGAACTGTTAATATCTAGAAGTAACTTCAAAATCTTGTACTTTTCAGCAATAAGAATTAAATATGGATGCCTAGCTCAACTGTACAGCAAAGTTCTACGATTAAAATCACTTCAGGACAAAACAGCCGGAAATGTAAGTAGTTCTGTTTTCTGAGTTTGGATTTCATGTCATTGTAATGTCATGTATTTAGAGGCCATGCCATTGTAATGTGTACCAGAGGCAATGCCATTGTTATGAGATGTGTACAAAGGCCATGTTATTGTAATGTAATGTGAACATAGTTGTACATGCCATTGTTATGAGATGTGTACAGAAGCCAAGCCATTGTTAGGTGATGTGTATAGAGGCCATGCCATTGTGATGATGTGTACAGAGACCATGCAATTGTGATGTGTACAGAGGTCACATTATTTTATACCTATACAAGGCTGCTCAAATGTCGTTCCAATGTGATCACTTTGATAAACTTTTTTTAAAATCAATATCTTGCTTTTTTTTTCCAGATCATCAATTTTATTGGCAATGATGGACAACGAATCTATGATGGTGTTATGATTGGCCCTTTCATTATAGCAAGTCCAATCATCATTGTTGCTGGCTGCATCTACTGCATAGTTTACCTGGGACCTTGGGCACTTGTTAGTTGTCTCATTATTGTGCTGTTTTATCCATTTGCTGTAAGTGAGCTTGGATTTCCTGATACATTTTGACTATTACTTTAAATGAGTAGGGGGTGGCAATTAAAGATAAAAAAACAACTCAAAAGACTGTGTTCGTGTGTTTATGTGTTTCTGTGTGTGTGGGGCTGACTGAGAGGTATTTGGTTTTGCTTCTGCTTGAAGTAGTTTTGAATTATAAAGTGTGTCGGGTGTTTATTATGTTTATTTGATTTGAAGATCTTGATGATATAAACTTGTGACATATGTAGGTCCAGAGGCGCCTTGATTATAGTTCAAACATTTTAATAATCAATGAAGTAACAAAGTGCTATGTTTTCTTGAGTTTTAATTAATGTAAACTTGAACTTGAAACAATTAATGTATGTACAAATTATATAAAACAGATACAGGATTCAATGAAAATGATCAATAAAATGAGTAAATATTTACTTTTAAACTAGTGACTTCTAAGTCTAACTTTCTAGCTCTCTCTTGACTCAAGCTAACCCTCCGCCTTTTATATCTTTCTTTAGAATAAAGAACCATGACATCTTTGACACATCCTTGACTCCTTTACCCATTTACATTTAATTTTCCTTTTAATTGTTTTTGTAATTTAACCTATGTTAATTATGTTTCCCTGCTGTAGCCTTGAACTAAGTTTTAATCTGCGTCTTTCTGGTATTTAAGCGTGGGTACGCTGACCTGATTTGAGATAGGTACAATGTCCTCATTTTGTGAACAATGAGGTGTCACTAGGGACGTGACAAAGTGATGTAACAGAATCTGATTGCTACATGTAGCCAGTAACTAAAAAGGATTATCATTGGTTTTGTTCCTTCCATCTGTAGGGTGTGTTTGCCAAATTATCTGAGAAGTTCAGAGAAGCAAGTATTCAAATTACAGATCAAAGGGTAAGAATGAACATTTTATTTCTGAACAAAATTGACAAGAACTTTTGTCTCAGTTCTATATAATAAAAAAAAATTTGAGAGATATTTTCAAACTTATTTTCATTTATCTGAGTGATAAATACCAAATAAATATTATTTATTGAGCTGTCTTATGATATGCACTTTGAACTGACCACTTCTATCTCTGCCAGAGGATGTAATAGTCTTCTTCCTTCTGAAGGGACATCTAAAAACAAAAGGACTAAAACTGTGCTTGACTTGTGAGCTGAATTATTTATAACTGTGTCAACATTTTCTGTTCACTTTGTGTTATCGAAATTCTTGTTGCCTGTCACCTCAAATAAGTCTAAGAATTTTGTTAGAAAATCAAAGCCATTGTGTTGGCCACAAGAATCTCTCTGCACATTAGACACAGAAACAAAGTGAAATTTACATTACCTCCCTTATATGCTTGTGTTAAAAAAGAAACTCTGTTTTTCTCAAATTTAATATACCCAAGTCAGAGGGAGTGAAGCTGGTTTCACTCACTTGTACACTATGGCATAGGAATCCACTGCTTATGACAAGAAACACTATGAGACTGATAAGTTAAATTCTCACCTGTATTCCAGATTGGTTTGTTGAGTGAACTGTTGACTTCCATCAAGCTCATTAAAATGTATGCCTGGGAACAATCTTTTGCTCAACAAATAGTTGGTAAGTTGGTTCAGCAAAGTGTTGAGATCCTACTTCTGTTAAACTTTCATGTGCTCAAGCTTAAATCCTGTTCTAATGTTATATCTTCTTACAAGTCACAGATCTTACTTCAAAAGAGAAAATGATTTTGTCTTCGGCATGTCTCTGTGTCAATCTAGTCATGTGTGTTAATCAGTGACTTGAACTCTAACAAGTCATTGGTTGTCCTGGCTGATTCAGGAAACCCATTCCATGGTTTAATAGCACTAGGAAGGAAAAAGCATTTTACAAATTTGTTGTAGCGTATTTAATAGTTAAAACCTATGTTTTCTATGTAACATAGTTGCCCTAGAGCAGGGGTTCTCAACCTGTGGGTCACGACCCCCTTGGGGGGGAATCGATTGACGATTTGCCAGGGGGCGCCTAAGACCATCAAAAATATGGATTGTTATTGTCTACTCTTCTATTGCTGTATGTGTGTTTGGGGGGGGGGGGGGGGGTCGAGGCGGAGTGAGAGAATGTAAAAAGGGGTCGCCGAACTTAAAAGGTTTAGAACCGCTGCCCTAGAGCCTTGTCAAATATGTTTCCCTCTGTAAAACAAGGAAGGCCTATTGTTATATTACATTGATGGCTGCTGGTCATAGGGTATGCATTTCAAACGTTCATCCTAATGATCCCAATCTTGAACCCTGCCCACTGCCTTCCTTTGCCCTCCTCCTTTAAGAATTTTTTTTCTAGAACATAAGAATCTACATCTGTACAGGAGTCTTTATAAAACATCTAATGTCAGGTTCCATGGTGAGTAAAACAAAAGTTCCCCTAACAGACTTTGGGATCTAAAGGGCAGATGAAATAAAGCTCATCTGTTGCTATGGCAGATGGTTAATGAGGGTATCATGTGGCCAGCAGCCGCGCCTTTACTTTTTCCCAATTCTGGCCAGGTACCCATTAGAGTTAGGTGAACTCATGGGTGCCCTACAAATACTGAAATCAAACCAGATTCCCTTCAGTTGGGAAGCCAAGCACTTTACCACTCCACCACACCATTCCCATGGTAATGTTTGAATTTGATTGTGCATCTCATTACCTTCTGACCCTATATAGAGCCGACATGGCCAATACAATGTTGATAAACTAATCAACAAGTTCAGCATGTATTTCTAGATCTAGTACCCTACATTTACAATCACAATTAGCTTGCTTAGGATAATACTCTAATAACTGTGTCCTGTCCATAAACAGCAAGTTGCCTGCTCCAGGACTGTCTCTAAACAAAGACCATGTTTTGACAATGACCCAGGTTCAACCTGTTTTCCAGTTCACCTTCAGCCCACTGCCCTCAATGTCTAATTCTGGGTTATTTGATTCTGGGTTATTTAGTTGTTTCCAGGGAGATCTATGTCAAGGCCACATGTTTGTGCTCTCTCTCTATAGTGCATGTTAACTTCCTGATGACTTCATTGTCATTTCCCAGTTAAGGTTGTTGTTGTTGATAAATTTAAAAAACCCCAACATTTTTGATCTGATAAAAGCTTTTAAAAATCATTTAATCTTCAGTTTTATTAGAATTATTATGTTCAATATTTTGTTTAGAAAGAATTAATGGCAATGTCTTCAGTTCCAAAGATTAAGAAAGAGTGCAAGGATGAGTGCAGTGTTTTACATTGCTATACCGAGAGGATTTATTGAAAGATAAGCTTTTAACAGCTTACAACTTTCTATATCCAGTCGTTGGTATTACAAATTAAAAACTTCAACAAAATAAAAAAGAACCAAAATTAAGACATTTTTTTAATCAGAAGAAAAAAATTAATTCTTCCTGGGACAACAAACACACTTGATAATTTCTTCATTCAAGCATAGATCACTGAACTAGACAGGAAAGCTAAGCGAATTGAACACTGAACTAAAATTTTAAAAATTTTTGTTTAATAAAAGTAGTCATGCAGTTCAATAAAATGAACTCATGATTTCTACAATAACACACAATGATGACTAAAAATGTCACTTTACTTTTATTGTTGGAGCTGCTATTGATTCACCCCAACCCTTTCTTTAGTCTGGGTGACAGACAAGTGGACATTATCTGCTCTTAAAAGTACTGTCTAGGTTTAGGTGCTGCAGGAAACTGATGTTTAAAACTGTCTATGTTTAAGACAGTCTATGTTTAAGACTGTCTATGTTTAAGACTTCTATGTTTAAGACTGTCTATGTTTAAAACTGTTTATGTTCTCAACATTTCAGACATTCGAGCTCAAGAAAAGTCTCTGTTGGAAAAAAGTGTTTTTGTTTTGGGTATCAGCATGGGGTCCTCCATGACAGTTTCTTTGTTTGCCAGCAGCTTAGCTTTCATTGGCTATGTCTGCACAGGCAACAATCTGACTCCAACACAGGTGAGTTCTTAACTGTTCTTATCTTTTCAACCATTTTTTTTTTAGGTGTGACATTGCATTTATATTTATGTATCATGTCTTTTTAGGCATTGTCAGGATGTATATTTTATTTGAAAACTATTAATTGCATATTAAACATTCACACATGTAAAAGAACATAATAACTCTTGTCATGGCAGACAATAATAAGGCTTGTCTTTGAGTCTGAAGATTAATGAGGAACACAGTATATCCTGTGGCTACGCAGTCCCAGCTTTGACTTACATATTTTGCCAGATCCAGGGCAAGCATAACCATTGGTCAATTAAGATTTATTAGTTGCTGTTACTTACTAAATCAGTTCCCAGTCAGGTTGTTCCTGTCACTTTTGATCTTGTAGTCTTTAAGCTATATCTTGCACAGTTCTGGTAAAAATTGAAAGTCCAGAGATTTGCCTTAAATAACCTGGTGTCCAGAGACTCCAGCATGTCTCCCTTTAACAACTAGATTTCTGAAATGTCTTGAAATGAGATTTCATTTTGACTTGCTTTAGAAACAAGACCATCACTTGATTAGATTAACCCACTGACCTACTAATCTGCATCTGTCATTATTCCTAGACTAATCTGTTCTTTGTTACCTGGTCTTACAGCTCATCTAACCTACATTCTGAGCAATCAGAAAGTTATTCTAACCTAGATTTGGCACATGGAGAGTGCAAGCTAATTAAGTCCATGTGTCACATTCTATTGTAATTAACACCTTCCCAAGTAGTAGTAAAGAATTATTGACTGGACTGACCTTTAGCCTCATTTTAACAGTGAGGTTTGAAAGTGTATTTTTTTTAAAAATCTTTTTCTATAGAATTTAGCCTAGTATCATTTCTTAAAATCTACATAATACATCAACTGTCAGATGTGTGATCTAAATCCTTACAATTAGAGTGCTTATTATTCTGTCTCAAATGCACAAACCACTTGGATACTTATCACAGAAGCCCGACCAATGACTTGGCAGAACTTAAGTCATTAATTAACATGCATGACTAGATTGACCTAGGCTCACACATAGGACACAATCATCTTCTTTTTTGTTTTTGTATTTGCAGATTATGGTTCCTAGACCCCCCCCCCCCCCCCCCCCCCACCCCCTCCATATGACCTTAGCCTGATGAGCATGCTTTTTACCATGAAGAATAATGACCATACAAAAGTAAAAAAAAAAAAGAATTATGAATTATTGACATACATTTCAGAAATATTCTTTTTTTTTAATGAATTTTGTATGAACTGTAGGAAGTGGGACATTTTGATTTGGATTGAAAGTTGGTCTGCTGAAAACTGCAGCACAAATCTAACTAAAATATTCTTTAGTTCTTTGAGCTTTAGGTTTTAATTAATTTTTTAATTTTTTTTTAAATTTTAAATTTAGTTGACTTTCCATTTTATTAAAAACTTATATCTGAGATGTGGAGATTAGATTTCTACTAAGATTCTCAGTCAGCCTTTAGGGGAGCTTGACTCTAGGAATAAGAACCACTCTTCTCTTAAATGTTAGTAGTTTTGTACAACAACTGATTTCTTACAAATAAAAATGACGACTGATTTTAAAAGGATTTCTTTTTAAATAAAAAAAAAGTTAAATTGTGAATGTAATGAGTCTCAGCACAAAGTATTTAAGAAATGTGTCTACCATATCAATGTTTGAATACCAACTTTCTTTTCTTCCGCCCTATGGTCAGGCGTTCACGTTTGTGTCTCTGCTGAGTACCATGCAGTCTGTCATGATGACCATTCCTTTCTCACTCAAGTGTTTGGGAGAACTGGCAGTCACTGTTAAAAGACTTCAGGTAGACAATAGTATGACTACTTTACTTAGTTTTATTGTTTAAATGTGTTTTTTTTTTGTTAAAAAATATTCATGAGGCTATAGACCTCACAATGTAATTAAAGTACAGAGTATGAAAGGATAAAGTGTCAATTGTTTTTGCATTCAGTGTATATCTTATCTTGAATGGATCATGAATTTCTTAACATTTTGTTTCTTGTTACTGCATTATAATACTTAACAGAAACTAGACGCTGATCTGTTTGTTCCTAATTTCATCCACCAGGAAATCTTGCTAATGTCTGAAATGAGCACTGAACTGCAGCAGCCTAGAGACAACTCTCTGGCTTTGGAAATTACAAATGCTTCGTTTTCCTGGACTAGCAAAAGAAAAAACGACATTGGCAATGGTAAAAAAAAAAAGTTTTTTTGTGAAGGTCTAAGCTATTTAATTTCTATTATTTATCTGCATAGTCGCCAGAGACTGTTATGATAGTTCTTCCATCTTATTACAGTAAATATAATTTGGAAGTGGAGAAGTGAGATTTATAACAAATGCATATTCACATTTGATTAGTGGAACACCTTTAGTAAGATCACTAAATTTAGAGACACGTCAGTTTAGTAGAATAAAAAGTAAAGTAGCTGAACCAAAATTTACTTACACCTAACGAAATATTCAGAAAGACAAAAAGATGGAGGCACATTTCTTATTCCATATGCTAGGACAAAATCTTACAAGTGCTTCTTCTTCCTTAGTGCCATTAGAGAATGGAATGGGCTCCCTGAATCAGCCAGGAAAACCAATGACTTAGTAGAGTTTAAGTCATGACTAGATTGACACATAAAATGCATATTTATCTCCTTTTTTGAAGTAACGTCTGTAATCTATAAGATGAGATCAAAGCAAGACTTACAAATAGAAATTATTATTTTGTCCTCTCTGAAACAATTAAATATACTTAGGCCCATCATTAGAGATGAAGTGTGTTTGATCTGAATGTGCTTCACAAGTAGTCCTTTGTTTTCTGTCATGTCAACAGATTGGCATCACATCACAGCTTTAGGACACAGTTTGATAATAAGAGCTTACCTGTGTAGAAGAGAAATAACAGTGTATGATTCATTTAGAGCAGAAAAGATGTAAAAACTAAGTTGCCTATAAAGAAAAATAATTTCCTTTCAGCATATAGTATTTTCATTATATTTCATATGTTTAGATGCTTTTTTCTTTAGAACGTTCAATTTGCTTTCTGTCTGGTACAAAGTTTGAACATGTTTCTGTTTCTCCTCTTTCTCTTTCTTAGATCAAGTTCAAATATTGCACAATTGTCAATAATATGAATCAATCTAAAAATTAATTAATTAGTTAATCAATTACTGATAAATTTTTTATGTATATATACAAAAGGTTTGACCTTTCAGTATTAAGAGATATGTCAGTGATTTTGTGGGTTTTTTCTTTAAATGGGCTTTGTTATTAAACAAGTATTTGTTATATTTTGCTTGTGGTTTTCATTGTAAAAGATAAACATTTGACTACTTGACAGGTGCTGAGGTCAAGGCTAAAGCCAAGAAAGTTCCAGAAGAAACACTGGGAGTGGAAGTGATGCTCAACACTGACCAGCTAGAAGAAGATCAGATTTTCTCTGGCCCATCTTTATCTGGTGTTAACCTTCAAATTAAGAAGGTAAGCCAAGTGTTAATGTCTCATTGTTCTAGGGACTGACATGATGCCCAGAGAGTCTTTACGACAGTATTGATTTCCTCCACCATGTAACTTGATCACTGTCGTGTTTACCTACGATTGTGTTATTTCAGGGTCAGCTTGTTGGAATCTGTGGCAGTGTGGGCTCTGGCAAGAGTTCCTTGATCAATGCCATTCTGGGAAGAGTACGTTTCATTTATTAAACTTTCACTAAAAATTCAATCTTGTCAAACATTGAAAATATGTCAATAAGATCACAAACTAAAATTCTTGTGAACACTCACAGATTGTTTGAAAAATGTCAAGCGTGAATGTTCTCTTTTTCGAACTAGATGGAGTTAACGTCTGGGTCAGTGGCAGTGTCGAGTCATGTGGCCTATGTGTCGCAACAAGTCTGGGTCACTAATGACACTATCAGAGACAACATTGTGTTTGGACATGCCTATGATAGTGAGAGGTCAGTATGTGGCTTGTGAGTGGGATTCAGTTTTAATTTAGTGTAATATTTGACAAACGCTTGCATACATTCTGTCTTTGGGATGTTCATCAATTATCTCATCAATTTCAATTTGATTTTTTTTTAAATATAATTTCACCAATTGTTTTCAGTTGTTGTTTTTCTTTTACATAAAGTATTGATTTTAATGAAAACCAGAAAACATTCCAAACTCACTAAAAAAAAATTGTTTTAAGGACATAAGATTCCGTTTCAGCTTTCTGTTGTTAGGGCGCACAGATAGTAAATTTGCAAAACTTTAAACAAAACCTGGGCATGTAATATGCATTACAGTGGTCTCGGAGTTCAAACCCAGTCTTCTGATATTCCGTGGAGAAGTGTGATTTATAACACACGTGTATTCACATTTGACTAGACACCTCTAGTAAAATCACTAAACATAGAGACACTTCAGTTTAGAGGAATTAAAAAGTAAAGCAGCTGAAAATCAAATAAAACTGAACATTGAACTGTGTCTCTTTGAATCTCATATCATTCATTTCTAGCATACACTTTACTATAATACAGATACAAGATGGTGGTTGAAGCTTGTGCCCTGACCCCAGACTTCAGAGCATTCCCTAAAGGAGATATGTCAGAAGTAAGTAGAGGAACAGAAATGTTCATTACACTTTGAATACTTGGCCCTACAACCAATGAACACTAGACCAGGTTTACAATGTACAATTGCTCTATTATTAAATGAGTTGCTTAGAATTCACAAGGGAGACTACTAAATCTGCTTAGTAAGCAAACACAGTTAACGTGTATCTGCTAGCAATATATGCAGAGTTTAGGTGATACTTGTTTTAGAGACTCCCTTCCCCCACTGTTTTGCTTGATATATTCTATTCAATTTGTTAGAAGTTTATCACAGTGTGAAGAAGCATATGAATCAATCATTTTAACTGATTTTTAGACTAATCATACAGTTGTAAATGACAATAGCCACAAGTATTTTCAAGCTAACATAGCCAGTAAAGAAAGGTAAAGTTCATGTAAAGACAGCAATGGAACTTAGAGAGGGCCTTACAGCTGGGTGATGGAGCAAAAAAATTAAGTCTTCCATAAGTTTAGGACATTTATTGTGAGACAGCGTAGTTCTGTGACCACTTAAGCACAAAGCTGTTTACTTCTGAAAGGCTGTCTGATCAGGATGGTTGCCTAGTCATATGATATACTCACTGGACTGTATTCTCATAGGTTACAGGTTTCAACTCAACCCACCACTCTCCCCAATTTCCTGTAGGAGGTTTGTAATAATCCTCAAATCTCAAGAAACATTCAAAACAAATTACTAAAAAAAAAATAGTTTCTTAGATTTTTGTCTTGTCATCTGTCTTCCCCAGCTTCCAATCAAATAACAATTTAAACCAGTAAGTGTAAGCATTGATCCAAACACATTGGCTGATTACTTTTTAATATTGTTAGTACAGACAGCACAAAGATCTCTAATGTTTTGAGGCCAATCAAATTGTATGTTTGTTGTATTTAGGTTGGAGAGAGAGGCTGCAACTTGAGTGGTGGACAGAAACAGCGCTTGTCTCTTGCTCGGGCAGCCTACAGTTACTGTGATTTGATCCTGTTGGATGATCCATTGTCAGCAGTGGATGTCCATACTGCCCATCACATCTTCAGAAGTTGTGTCCAGGGAGTCATGAGAGACAGGACTGTTGTGTTGGTCACACATCACCTTCAGGTAGGTCAATACTTAACAGTTTTGTGTGTCTACTAGGTTCTGTTTCTGAGGAGACTTTAAGTTCAAACCTGTACATTCACTAATCTAAAAGTCTGTGTTTACATCAAGAGCAAGTGTTTCATGGCCATGTTTAATTATATATTGACTTTGAATGCTTCAGTTATTGCCTTAGAATACCTAAAATTTGATTATCTTTAGGATAAAAAATTATATAATCCTGTTGGTCATAACAATGGCCTAGGCAAATTAGCTAATAGATTTATAAGCTAATTAACCAATAATACAGTAGTGCTAGGTAGATAAACACACTCGTACTGGGTGACTTGGTTAGAAAAAGTTAATCCCTTTGATGTTTAGTGACTAATTGTTTTAGTTTATGCTTCATTGGTCTCTATGAAAGCAAACCTAATAGGTCTTACTGTAAGCCTCCTGGTTTTGTGGTGTGCTCTAGGCACCCGTTTGGTAGTCTCAACTGTCCCAGGTTTGAGTCCTTCCCCCTGCATCCCCTGTCATCCTGTGGTAGGTTATGCTAGGATGTAATTAGCTTTAAATTTGATGCAACTGTCAAAACATAAAGCATTTTACAAAGTGACAGCAGGTCAAATGTGAGTTTTGAATAATTTACTAGAACTCTCTTTATAATATACAATCATATAATAAATACAAGATTATTTGTCATCTAATGTTATGCCTATTTGTGTGGATCCTGTTTGGGATGATTACATCTAGTTGATTCTTTTCCCATGTAAGCTTAAGAACTTTGTAAGGAATAAACCACAGAACTTAATCCACAAATTCAAGCACTTTAATTGAATACATTTGACAAGTACATTTTTTCTTTTTGTATACAATAGTCATTCAGAAGAAACAGGATTCTTCAACCAAAGTGTCATCAGAGCTAAAACATCCTCTAACCTAATCTTCCTCTTTATAATCTTCTTGAGATGGGGCGTTGATTTTTTCATTATAGGTTTTTTAGACAAACATATTAATAGTTTTTTAGCCTTCTGTGATATAAGAATATTATGAAATGCTAACTTTAGATAATAATTTATATAGAAAACCTTTTATTATAATAAGGATATAATATAACTCTCCTTATATAGATGCTTATTGTATAGAATGTGTAATGCTTTAATTAGATCTATTAAATGTTCACAAGATTAATTGTGAACATTGCTTCTTCTATCAATATAATTGAAAAGACTGGAAAAATACACAATACTTTCATACTATATGCTTCCTGTCACTTCAGTATCCTGATACTTTGTTTTCAGTATCTAAAAGATTGTAATAAGATCATAGTGCTGAGAGAAGGGGCAGTTGTGGAGCAAGGGTCTCATGAAGAACTTGTTTCTCTATCTGGCGAGTACGCTGCATTACTTACCTTGGTTAACAGAGACAATGAAAGTACACCAACAGAGAATAGTCCAGTCACATTGCCAGGTGAGTTCTTTCCCTTTTAGTCTAGGTGTCGTTACCATGTAGAGAAATATGTTCATATGTCCCAATGTCGTAGATTGAATGCTGAGTTTCCAATAACTTTGATTGTTGTGCTTCTTAAGAAATGAATTCAAGTGAAGACAACTCTACAGTCTCAAAGTCTCCACATGAAAACGTAAATGTTACATCAGAGAGTTTACAAATTGTTCCCCAGGAAGTGGCAGGTACAGTTGCTTTGTACATCTTGTGAGTCTTACCTTATACGCTTGTTCAAAATAGAATACACTTTTGAGAAGTTTTGGATTGAAATTAATTAATTCATGTTAAAACAAAAAAATTAGCAAAGAGAGGAAATATACTTAAATACAAACAGTCTGCTTATTAGTTCAAACAGTCTGCTTATTAGTTCAAACAGTCTGCTTATTAGTTCAAACAGTCTGCTTATTAGTTCAAACAGTCTGCTTATTAGTTCAAACAGTCTGCTTATTAGTTCAAACAGTCTGCTTATTGGTTCAAACAGTCTGCTTATTGGCTCAAACAGTCTGCTTATTGGTTCAAACAGTCTGCTTATTGGTTCAAACAGTCTGCTTATTGGTTCAAACAGTCTGCTTATTGGTTCAAACAGTCTGCTTATTGGTTCAAACAGTCTGCTTATTGGTTCAAACAGTCTGCTTATTGGTTCAAACAGTCTGCTTATTAGTTCAAACAGTCTGATTATTAGTTCAAACAGTCTGATTATTAGTTGACCTAGATGACTGGGTGGAGACTAGTAGGGCCATGATAATAATAATAATAATTTTATTTATAAAGCGCTGTTAACAAGTATAATGTAGATTCAAGGCGCTGTGATAACATTACAAACATAAAAACGAGAGCTAAAATGGCAAACTAATCTAAAAGTTTTAAACAGATAGGGCTTAATGTTCTTCTTGAATGTAATGTAGCATGTTGTCAGTCTGAGATCAATGGGAAGTGAGTTCCAAACCTTTGGTCTGTGCACAGAAAAAGCCCACAGACCATAGTTTTTGAGGGAGATACTATTGTTTTGAATAGTGTATTAGCTAAACCTATTTATACAAGATACAATGCAAACTTAATTTTTTAGAGAGAATTTTAAAGTAACAAATGAAACCTAGCACATGTTAACACACAGATTTTAGATTATCAATAATTCAAATCTTGACAGACATTCATTGAATCATAATGCAAACAACTAACCATCAAAAGTCACCATTAAAAAGATGGCTTCCTGATCATGTGATATTGCCAGTCAATGAGTCAGTCTTGCGAGAGGTTTAGCCTGGGATGTAATAATCTTTAAGTCTGAAGGAACATGTGAAACAAGTCAAAATAAAGAAACAAAAAAAACAAACACACACTCTGACTAGTCGCAATTGTGGTCTTTAAAAAAACTACTGAAAACATTGATGGACAGAAGTCAAAAGAGGTTCTTACGCAGTGTGCAAATGACTCTTTTAGCAATAATAATCTTACAAAAAAAATAACGTTCAAATGACTTCTTAACTGAGAAAGGTATTTTCCATTTGATTTTGTCCTTGCTCTAATCTTGTCCATGTCCTACTTACATAAAGCTGCCAATGTGTATTTCCCTTCCAGGAAATGCTGGGACACTTATTCAAGAGGAAACTATACAGAGAGAAAGTTTGTCCTTTTTTGTTTTTCAAAAATACATCCAAGCCATGGGTGGAGTTCCTGTCTTCATTCTTGTCATTTTCTGCTTTAGTTTGCCTGTTGCCAACACAGCCACCGCAGGCTGGTACCTGACTTATTGGCTGCAACAAGCAAGTGCGGTAAGTCTGTGTGTAGTTGAGCAATGTTCTCTATGCATAATGATAATCACATTTAAACTTGTAGCATTCATCACACTTTGTAGTTCTCACCCAAGGTTTTATTAAAGTACTCATTCATCACTTGGAAACTTTATAATCATGTAAAAATACTCAAGTGTTTTAAGTGTTTTATATTACCTACACTTGTAGAACACAACCTTGACCTTTGGGAACATAACTCAGACAAGCCCAAGTGTTGCGGCCCATCCAGACCTGCCCAAGTTCCTGGCTATCTACGGAGCTTTCCTGCCCCTTGCTCTCATCACTCTGATCATCAAGTGCATAGCTTTAATGAAAGTAAGTTCTGTCCCTTTAGTTATGAAGTGTACATCTTAATTGCTTTAAAATGACTGGAGAGTTCTTCTCACTTTTTTTTGAGCACTTTGGGTGACAGGTTGTCTCTTATCTTATCTTACATAATACAGAAGTTACTTCAAAAAAAATGATTACGTCCTACGCGTCATGCAGTTAGTCATGCAAATTAACCAATGACTTAAATTCTGCCAAGTCACTGGTTTTCCTGGCTAGCTCAGGCAACCCATTCCATGCTCTAATAGCACTAGGGAAGGAGTATTTGTACAAATTTGTCCTAGCATAGAAACTGGTCTTCCAGTCATGTTAGCAGCCTCTTCCCAACTGTTGTCCACTGCCCTGAATGAAGGTGCAGCACCATGGTATACATGGACATCCCTGTGTTTCTTTGTTTTGGCCTTCATGTTATTGCCATCATTTGGGTGCATGATACATTTTGTAGGAGAAGTTTTATTCTCCACTCTGTCCCAAGTGCACTAAGTGTTTGAGTGCCAATTGAGCATAGAATTTCTCTGTGCTCCCAATTCTAAGCCTCTATTGTAAGCAAAGTAAAAGTATTATGTGCACCTTTATTTTTTTGTTAATTATTAATTTGTAACACAAAATAGCAACCTATTAATAGAATGACTTAACTTGACACGATTTAAATCTCTAACTTGATCTAGCAATTGATATATATAGGATACAAGAATGTTTTAATGTAAAGAAAAATCTGTAGAGCCAAATGTAGTGATGTATTTGATAGCCAGATTTTTGTGTGTATGTCAACAGACTACTTTGGCAGCATCTAGTCGACTTCATGACTCGGCTTTTGTTCAAGTCCTACACAGTACTATTCACTTTTTTGATAGCACCCCAGTAGGACGTATAGTGAACAGGTTCTCAGGAGACCTGGATGAAGGTTTGTCTCTCAGAAATATTTATTAGCAGTGATAAGATAATTATTAGAAGCAATGAAAAATAATTAAGTAAAATAAGTAATTAAGTTAAATAAAGAATTGAGTAGTGATCATATCGATAAGATTTAAAGATTTAAAAGCTTTTCTTTGGAGGACCCTTTCTTCAAGCTCCTTCCACTGTACCTTGAAGAATAACATTTTGATAGTCAGTCGTGTCTTACAGTATGACCGAACCAGCTCAGTGTTAATCTCTTCACAGTATTGAGTTGTTTTTTTGCCAGCCAGAGTGTTGACTTTTAAAAGTACAAACTCATTTGTCTTCTTTTTTTTTTTGTAGCATTTACTCTCTTAAAGTTTGATGTTTCTTATAGTACAAAGTATATTCGTGATATTATAACTGAACTGGTGGTGCTAGTAGGGGATCTGACACACAACACAGGCCTGTGTTCTGTGAGCAATCAACCATGATGAGGGATAATGGATGGACCATCAGGAACGTGATGATGTCCATGTGAATTCGCCAGTGATATAGTCATTTGATTGTCTTCAAAGAATTTGATTGTCTTGAAAGAACGGGTGACAAGTCCATTGCATTTAGCATTTTAAAAAAGTCTTGACAGTCTAAAGTGGAGTTTAGGTCTGGTACAGTAGAGTCCATGATGAGACAAGAGCCCAGTATAGTAGTACAGTTATCTACAGTGAAGCAACGGTACAAAGCGTTGTGTTGCTAATTGTATTAAATTATTGGCTGGTAATTTATTTTAAATCTTGGTATTCACAACCAGAGTTGTCAAGTTCTTGAGCTGTGTTATGTTGGGCCACTGTTTGCTGACAGCTAGAGAGTTGTAGCTCTCTCTATATATTTATTTATTGTCACATTTCATCCCATCGTCCTTTTCTGTTTCCCCAGTGGACTCTAGGCTCCCAATGAATGCAGACATTTTCTTAACTCAGGTGTTACAAATTGTGGCCGCTGTGGCCATGATGGGCTATGTGATGCCCTGGTTTCTCCTGGCAGTCCTCCCTCTGGCCATCGTCACTGGCCTGCTTATGATTGTCTTCCACAAGTGTGTCCATGAGCTCAAGTATCTGGACAATGTGACCAGGTCACCTGTGGTCAGTCACATGGGAGCATCGCTGGAGGGTTTGGCTGTTATACATGCTTATAAGAAGGATTCTGACTTTATGCACAAGTAAGTATTCACTCTGCTCTAGACCTAGATATAAAACAAAAAAAATTATCTAATTTCAGAATTTAAATTTGTTTTTTTAAAAAATAAAGTGATAACAATGCTAATTAATTTAAGTCCCGTCCCAGTTTACTAATGGTCATTATTTACAAGCCTTTCATTAAACATAAAAGTTCAGCTTTTTTTTAAAAATTTTTGTTCAAGAATCTGTTAAATATACATTGTCTTGCTTACATGATACTGAATAAAAAGTTAGCTTCTTTTGTGTGTGTATGTCATGTATGTTTGGACAATCATAGATTTTTTTAGATTATTTAGATTATCTGTTCACTTTTGTCATGTTGAAAGTAAAGTCTCAAAAATGAAAAAAAAACAAAAAAAAAACTTTAATATTAGACACAATATCAAAGGAAATCCACTATTTTCACATAATGAAGTAGCAGTTACACATAAAATACTGAACAATAATCTCCAGATAGAAAAACAAAACCTTGTTCCATATGCTAAGACAAACCCCTTTTTCCCTAGTGCTATTAGAGTATGGAAATGGGTTGCCTGAATCAGCCAGGAAAACCAATTGACAAGCATGACTTGATTGACCTAGAAACATGCATAGGATGCATAGGAAGTAATTATCTTCTTTTTTGAAGTAAAGTCTGTATTTAATAAGATAAGGTTATGATAATATTTTTTGTCATTTAAGTTACCAAAGAGAACTCTGCTATAACCTTAGCATCTAGTTAATGGACAAGGAACATGACTTAAGTCAACCCTCCTTTATGTCTTGCTTTCCCTCTTGACATTAGGTTTGAGTCTGAAAAGTTTTCCTGTGATTTCATAGAATAAAATAGATTGGCAATTGAATGAAATGTTGAACCGTTTTATAAATATATAAACAATTCACAAATGTGGTACTGAATGGTTGTTCTTTTATCCAAGGTACTGTGACCTGCTCAATACCAACGCTGTTGCCGTCCTGATGTTTTATGCAGCTAATCGTTGGTTAGCTCTTCGTACAGATTTTGTGAGTGGAATCCTGGCCTTTGTGATAGTAGTGCTACTCTTGGTCACTTCTATCAGGCCTGAGTTAGCTGGCCTGGCTCTGTCATACACTGTCCAGGTAAAAATACGAGATTATCTTATTCTTTGATGAGTTTATTACTTTTTTAAAATGGTTATTGACAATTGTGCCAGACCTCTCAGATAGGCACATTATAATAGTATTTGATTGGTTCCTTGCAACAGAAGAAAGATAAAGCTTGTCTTCGAGTCTGAAGTTTAATGAGGAAAGCAGTATTTCCCGTCGCCACGCAGTGACCTACATATTTTGCCACATACGGGGCAAGCATAACCATTGTCTGCTGGTGGTCGATTAAGATTTTCTTTTAGCTGCCTGCGTCTGTCCTCGACAGTAGATTTTCTTTTTTGGTCTCAAATGTGTATCCCGCGGCCATAAGTTGTTTTTTTTTTACTTCATTGTCTAATTTTTTGGAACAAATAAGCAAAGCTATGAAGGAGAGTAAAATATTATTTAGGTCTTCAACTCTCAAACTTTCCGCCATCAGTATTGAAGTATTTCAATGAGCTCACCAAGTTTGTAGCCTTTCACCATCACCAAGACAATACAAGTCACCAGGGACAAAAAGACACAAAGTTATTCAGATCCCTTGGCTGTTGCATAATTTCAATATACACTAACCTATGGAGATTCCAGTTGGAAAAATGTTTGATGGAATGTTGATTTGTATTTGGTTCCTTCTAAAGTATGCCAAAAGCAGTCTTTTTTGGTGAGCTAAAAGGTGGTCGGCGTAATAGAGGTGCCCCACGGAAATGCTTTAAAGATCAGCTTAGGCGTCAACTTTCCTTGGCTGACATAGAAGAGAGCACCTGGTTGCATGCGGCATCGGAACGAGACAGCTGAAGGTCACTTACAAAGGCCACAGGATACACATTTGACCAAAAGAAAATCTGCTGCCGAGGACAAATGCAGATCACGAAAAGAAAATCTAAATTGACCACCTGCGGACAATAGTTATGCTTGCCCTGGATGTGACAAAATATGCAGGTCATAGCTGGGGCTGTGCAGCCACGGGAAATACTGTATTCCTCATTAATCTTCTGACTCGAAGACAAGCCTTATTATTAATATTAAAGCCTTTTATTTTTATTTATTTTATTTTTATTCATTCTCTGCCACTGCCAGAACAATATTTGTTAAAAGGAAATGCCCAGTGAGGAGGAATTCTCTTACTATGTGGCTTTTTGGAAAAAAAATGTTTTTATTATAATTATTTTTTATTGCAAGTGTAACATTGAAATCAAAGTCAATTTAAAATGGCTGTCAATTACTTTGGCAACTAGAGTGCACTCAAAGTTCTTGTGTAATGGGAAATTAATTAAAAAAAACTGGGACAAATGTAACTCGAGATTGATTAGTTTGTCAGGAAACTCTTGAGTATTGCATTTCCTGGCTACCATTAACACAGACTAAAAGCGCAA
This sequence comes from Biomphalaria pfeifferi, assembly GCA_030265305.1. Lineage (NCBI taxonomy): Eukaryota > Metazoa > Mollusca > Gastropoda > Planorbidae > Biomphalaria > Biomphalaria pfeifferi. The sequence goes on along the minus strand of JASAOG010000226.1, from coordinate 1,039,709 downwards.
AATACCTAGGTGTTATAATAAATGAAAAACTTTCATGGAATCCGCATATTGATGAAACTATAAAAAAATCAAAGAAAGCAATAGGATTTATTAAAAGAAATTTCTATAAATCAAATAAGAACATAAAACTAAAATGTTATTTAACCTTGGTTAGGCCAATAATAGAATATGCATCCTCCCTTTGGGACCCCTCAACTCAAGAAAACATTAAGAAACTGGAACAGACACAAAATAGAGCAGTGAGATTCATAACAAACATTCACATTTGACTAGAGTAACACCTTTAGTTTTTATCACTAAATTTAGAAAGCCTTCAGGACAGAAGACTCAAAAGTAAAGTAGCAATTATACATAAAACACTGAACCATAATCTTAAATACAAAAACAAAATTTAATAAAATACTCAGAAAGACACAAAGATAAAGGCACATTCCTCGTCCCATATGCTAGGACAAATTTGTACAAATACTCCATCTTCCCTAGTGCTTTTAGAGCATGGAATGGGTTGCCTGAGCTAGCCAGGAAAACCAGTGACTTGGCAGCATTTAAGTCATTGGTTAATATGCATGACTTAATGCATGATGCGTAGGACGTAATCATCTTCTTTTTGAAGTAATGTCTGTATTACATAAGACGAGAAAGAAAACCTAAACATGTCTCAGATGTAACCAACTTTTCAAGGTGAAGATTGGACTTCACAATCATCCTCTAGACAGACAATGTAATTGTTAATAATAGTCAATCAATTTTTAGACAGGCAATATAATTGTTAATAATAGTCAATCAACTTTTAGAGAGGCAATGAAATGTTTTAAACATCCAATTTGTGCTCAGTGTCAAATGTCAGTACTTAATCTTAGAGCACTTGATTGGTTCAAAGATGTGCTTATCTATTCATTGAGATATTTCTTTTTTATTTCTTTTTCAGCTGTCATCTTTGTTCCAGTTTACTGCGAGGATGGCTGTAGAAACAGAGGCCAGATTTTCATCTGTTCAGCGGCTAGTGGAGTATTGCCAGGTAAGGATGGCTGGTTGTGTGGTCTACTGTTGTTACATTGCTCACTGCCATCCTCTGCCAGAAGGTTTGGGGCAGGATGTAATAATCATTTCCAAAGGAATGTCAGGCTCTTCTAAAACACAACCAACAGCCAAGTGTAATTGAATGGTTTGATTTTTATCAACAGATTCAGCTGGTATTCATACAGATGTTTTGAAGTCACAATATTTTACTCAGTGGATTTAAAACATGAACTAAAAGTAAATTGCCCCTTTCAGACCTTGTGGTCTATAAGGCAGATGATGTAAAGGTCATCTGTTTCTGTGGCCTACTGTTAATGAGGGTGTCATGTGGCCAGCACATTGACCAACCGCCTTTACTTTTCACCAACTAATGTCAGACACCCATTAGAGCTGGGTGTGGGTGGACTTTGCCCCTCCTAAAAACATGATCTAGAAAGTCTTTCTTCACTTAAATAAATGCATGCACTGATCTAATTCTTCAATGATTTTTAGACAAGCTCATTCACTCATATTCATATATATATTTTTTACCTATCATTTTGATTTTAACCAAACTATACTTAGAAAGCAATGCTTATTAATTTGTTTGTTTACTTGCCAGTTAAAAGACTTGGAACCAGTGAAAGATGAAAGTAACAAACAGTCAGCTGATTGGCCAACCCAAGGGAGCATCAAGTTTGATAATGTCAAGCTTCGATATAGGAAAAACACACCACTGGCTCTTAAAGGTGTAAGTTTCCAGGTCCAAGGTCACAAGAAGATAGGCATTGTGGGAAGGACAGGGGCAGGTAATTATTTTATCATCATCTCTAAGTGGCATAATATCATTTGACTTAAGAGTGCACAGTATTTTAAACTTTCATCCATGGTTGAGAGGCTAAATATGCTTGAACTTGGCTTGGCTACCTATGATGGGGGCTCGAGGTTCGACACCTGACTTAAGTAGAGTTGTGTTTACTGAGTGCCTAAAGGCAGCACGGAAAACCTCCGAGATACCCCCTCCCCCACTGGTCCACAAATGAGATTGGACCTTAGCGCTCTGAGCATGCTATACACATGAAAGTAGTGCTATATAAAAGCTATTATTTAATTTTTAATATCAGTGTCCTCACATTTCCCCTTACTTTTTCTTACCCTCTAGTGAGCAATTCTTTGGTCCTTACTTTAAGTGCATGTCTTAGGAATATCTATTAGATATTACTTGGTCATATCTGCAACTGATCCAATGAACAATCTTCTGGTTACACCTTCATGCTAGTAGATAGAAGTAGGTGAGAATAGTTTCAATATATATAGCACACATAAGTGAGCATTAAGTTTTATGTAGATCACAAACAAGTGATTTGTTTCAAGGGAGGGAATAAAGGGCATTACTATAGGGAGTCTTGATTATCTTCCCTGATTTCCATGTCAATAACCACTCGCTTTCTCTATTTATCGTTTCATTGCTTTCTAATAAATTTTTGAAGCCTTCTTTTACAATAGTAGATTCCATGCTCCAAGTAGATAAGCCTCCTACTTCCTTAACCCTTAAAATGCGTGTGGTAGTTTAGCCTCTAAACATCAGAATTGTAATTCCATTATGTATACATTCAGTGTAAATCAGCTCAGCACTTTAAGGGATAAGTTGTTGGGTTCCTTATGTCAGATCTTGATTTATGACTTGTCTTCTAAAAGTTAGTTTGAGTGTAAATTATTACAAAATTGCTTATATAACATATTCGTGTAGTTCATGTTTGTACATTACATTATGTGAAGGCAAAGTTCCATTATGCATTCAGTTTCAGGGAAATCTACACATGAGCTTTGAATGATATTAACAATAATGGCAATGTCTTCAATTCTGAAGATTAAACAATAATGGCAATGTCTTTTCTAAATTCTAAAGATTGAGGATGATGTTAACATTGAGTATAAGGCTTATCTTCAAGTCTGAAGATTAATTAGGAATGCAGTATTTCCCATGGCTATGCAGCCCAAGCTGCGACCTATATATTTTGCCACATCTAGCACAGGCATAACCATTGTCCAACAGTGGTTGTTTAAGATTTTCGTTTCGCTGTCTATATTGTCCTCGGCTGTGGATTTTATTTTGGTCTCAAATGTGTATCCGCTGCATTTATAAGGGATCTCCAGCTGTCTTGTTCTGCCAAACAGTGGTTCTCTCTTTGGTTGGGGAAAGTAAAGGCAGTTGGTCATTTTGTTGGCCACAGACACCCTGTTCGTTAACAGTTGGCCAAAGAAACAGATGACCATAACATCATATACCCTAGAGATTTTTCTTTTTATACTATCAAGGGAAGTGCTGGATTTTGTTAATGTTTCACAAATATTGAGAGATATTTTTACAAATAAATGAAATAATCAAAAATTAAATCAATGAATTTCATGATTTCAGGGAAGACCTCACTCTCAGCTGCTCTCTTCCGATTAGTTGAGTTGGAATCTGGCCATGTAACAGTAGATAACATTGACATTGCCGCAGTGGCCCTCAGTGACCTGCGCTCTAGACTGTCAATCATACCTCAAGATCCAGTTTTATTTTCTGGCACTCTCAGGTAGATGACTAGTTTATCATCTAATCAATAAATGTCTAATTAATTTAAATTAATATATAATTACTTTAAGTTCATTAATTTTAATCAATTACTTTAAATTGGTTGAGATAATTGGTTTACTTTATTGCTATTATTTACATAAATATTGCTGTAAATATGCTGTAAACTGCAATGGCACAGTTTCGGTTTGTTAATTTATGTGCATGTTTTAGACAATGTTTTGTACCTAATGATTTAATTGTGTTTCAGATATAATTTGGACCCATTTCATCAATTCTCAGACCCAGAGATTTGGCAGGCTTTAGAAAAATGCCATGTAGCTCAGATGGTAAGTAAACTTGTGTTATATCAGATGATTTGCATATTTTTTTTATAATAATATACATTTCTAATACTAGGACTTGTATTTGTTTTTTTGTGATGATTTTATAACCTGTGAATAACACATTTGTTGTGATAATAGCATTAAGGTGTATGTGACTGAAAGGATAAACATTTATTTATTGTAAATCTTAAGGTAACAGAACATAGTTTAAAATTCTAAACTCAAAGTCACATTGTTTCAAATTATTGTGTTTATATCATGGGATTAACTCTGTAGACCATTACAGAAATGTACTTCTTATATAAAGAAACTTTGATGTAATGTTTTCATTTGTCCAGGTCCGTACATTAGATCATCAGTTAGACTGTCAAGTTCTTCAGAGTGGGTCAAACTTTTCTGTTGGAGAGAAACAGTTGTTGTGTTTAGTCAGGGCAGTTCTCAGGGGGAATAAGGTGAGAGTCACATAGACCAGTTCTTACTTTCCCTGGGAATCATTAGGTCGGTCTGCAACAATGATTCTCTTAGCATTTTTTCTAACTCCTGTATAAAGGCTGGTTAAGGAATTTCTGGGTTTGAACTCTGGAACACAATCGTTCACATGCTATCTGGTTTATGTGGTATGCGCTCTGCACTGTTATCCAGATTGTCCTGGGTTTAAACCCTGACATTCCCCACCATCCTGTGTAAAGGTTGTGCTACAATGTAATAATCTTCAATTCTGAAGGAACATTGGAAACATGTAAAACAAACTATTTCTTGTCCAATGGATATCAGATCTATAAACATGTTTGCTGGTCATAGAAACATCTTCAGATTCCTGATTCATATTCCTCAATTTCTACCAAGATCTGATTCATATTCCTCAATTTTTAACAAGATCTGATTAATATTCCTCAATTTCTAACAAGATTTTCAATAAAGAGCTTTGTTTAAAAAAACTTAGTCAGATAATCTACCACTTGCCAGTAGTTTTTTTTAGACAAAGCGTTTTATGTTTCAGATTTTGATTCTGGATGAAGCCACTGCCTCAATAGACTCTGAGACTGATGCTCTACTTCAACAAACTTTAAGAGAAGGTTTCCAAGAATGTACCATGCTTATCATTGCTCATAGACTGAACACTGTCTTAGATTGTGATCTGGTTCTTGTTCTACAAGATGGAAATGTAAGTCTAGAAAACATTTTTGTACATGGGCACACAGAGACCTGACATTAAGAGTTGGTCTCTACTTCTCAATGGGAAACTTCACTTCTTTTACTTAGGTTGGTGTTGTGGAATAGTTTTTAAGTGTTTTGATTAGTTCTGAAGTATTTTGTAGTTGACACTTGTTGTGACACGGTTACTATGTGTGTGGTCAACCGTGACACACGGTTAAGTGTTGGGTACCTGGGAGTTGGGGGACTTGCGGGAAGTCACGGGTGTGTGGTAAACAAGGGTCCACTACTATTTTTAATTTACATAAATGATTTACCAAGTTGCATTACTTCAGGAACAAAAGTCAGATTATTTGCAGACGATTGCATAATATATAGAACAATAAAAACAACACAAGACACAGATATTTTAAAAAGAGAATTAGATGAATTACAGAAATGGGAATCAAACTGGAGCATGTCTTTCCACCCAGAAAAACGTCAGTTGTTAAGAGTAACAAAAAAACTAAAACAAATTAATTCCACTTATCTTATTCATGGCAAACCAGTAACACAGACTAAAAACGCAAAATACCTAGGTGTTATAATAAATGAAAAACTGCCATGGAATCCACATATTGATGAAACTATAAAAAAATCAAACAAAGCATTAGGATTTATTAAAAGAAATTTCTATAAATCAAATAAGAACATAAACTAAAATGTTATTTAACCTTGGTTAGGCCAATAATAGAATGAGCATCCTCCCTTTGGGACCCCTCAACTCAAGAAAACATTAAGAAACTGGAACAGACACAAAATAGAGCAGTGAGATTCATAACAAATAAATATTCACATTTGAATAGAGTAACACCTATAGTAAAATCACTAAATTTAGAAAGCCTTCAGGACAGAAGACTCAAAAGTAAAGTAGCAATTATACATAAAACACTGAACCATAATCTTCAAATGCAAAAACAAAATTTAATAAAATACTCTGAAAGACACAAAGATAAAGTCACATTCCTTGTCCTATATGCTAGGACAAATTTGTACAAATACTCCTTCTTCCTTAGTGCTATTAGAGCATGGAATGGGTTGCCTGAGCTAACTAAATGACTAAATGCATGACGTGTAGGACGTAATCATCTTCTTTTTTGAAGTAACGTATTATATAAGATAAGATAAGAAGGGCAAGGAAAGAACATCGAGTGGAGTTGCTTGTATATAAATGTTAGCCTTTACATATGTTACTGTTTAATGCTATACAATTAAAAGCAGTTTACAATTAAAGGAACTTGTTTCTTCACAACACTATTTCGGTTTCGCAAAACCTTTTGAATATGTGAAAGGTAATTACAAAGCTTTGTGTCAGGCAGGATTCTTTTACACATTTTTTTCTCACTTCCCCAAGTTGTTTTATAAAGAAAAGGAGAAATAAATCTTGCAGTATTGACATGTGGTAGTAAATGTGCAGTTCTTTCCATTATATTAGCGTGTTTAAAAAATGATTCGGCTTGTTTTAAAATTATTATTAAAGAGTAATTTATTTTGTGTAGATGAGTGAATATTTCTAGTGCTAATGGTTTGAGAAGAAATAAGAAAATTACATCCAGCTGTTTTCGATAATTTACAGTAGGCTTACATCAATGTCTTACTGTAAAGGGTAGTCAGATCAATGAGTGAGTCTTTAGCAATAATAATAATCTTTATTATCCTTGTGGAAAGGTGTCTAATAAACGTGCATTATGCATAACAAAACATGGCAATGCTAGCAAATGAAATGTACAATAATGCTAGTTTCACTCATAAATTACATGTGTAGATTTTTAGTGAATGGCCACGATTAAAAGCTTAATCAATGAGTAGACCGATTAGTAATAAGCCTAGTAAGTGGGGTCATTAGTGTTGACAACATTTTGACAGTCACATTTTTTTCTTCTTGTAGGTTGTAGAATATGATTGCCCATCGCAGCTGCTGTCCAATCCCACTTCAGTATTTAAAAGTATGTTGGAAACTACAAACACATTGACCCAGACTGTGAGAGAGACTTCATTAAGTTGATACAGGCTGTCTACTAGTTCCTTCAATTTTATAGCACCAAATGTTGATATCTAAGCAACTGTTTAACTGCAAGCAAGTGTTGAGATCAGGAATATTTAATAGTGTATAGTAGACATTTCTTCTTTTCTATAGGCTGCAGTTGTTTTTTTTAAATTTTTAATTTGAAAATATGCAATGAACGAACTCCACAAATTTGTTGAGAGGGTTTACTATCATTCTGTTCAATGTATGTATTTTATTGTACAGACGTCGAGTTCTGTGTTGAGTGTACAGTTGATGTATTTATTTATGTCCAGATTAGGCAACACTGTCTTAACATAGACTGTTTTAGCCATGCCTAACATTGTGCAATATTTATTTGCCCTGTGCTGACTGAGTCATGTCATGATTGAGTGTTAAATGATTGAGCGATTGAATGACGGATTGAAAAGATGTTTATCCTGGTGAAAAATGTACATAATTAAATGTTTTGTATTTTAGAAGAATTTTAGTTTCTCTCCTTTGGTTTACTTCTGGAGACAGAGCAGTTTCACATTGACTCGGGTTTCTTGCAGTGTTCCAATTTGTCAGGTTCTTTCATTGAATTAATGTGTTGAAGTTGTTTATCTTAATGGATTATATTTCAGTTGTAGTCATTCTTTCCGGTAGTCTCATAGTCCTTTATAGTCAACTTGACTTCAAACACAATATCTTGCAAAGAAATTGAGGAATACAAGTTCCGAACAGGTTAATCCATAAATCCAGCTAGAATAATTTCACAGATTTACATTGGATTGATACAATTCTGCTGTTAAGTCAAACAGATAAAAGATTTAAAAGAACAAATTTTCTTTCTCCTCCAGCAGGTTATGTCCCTTTTTCTAGCTTCATTTCTAAACACCAGAGATAGGAAGAAACTTTTCTATTTTCCATACACTTGAATATTCCCAATCAATCTATCAGCTGTTTTAAATTAAAAAAAACAATTTCAAGGCAACTCTTCTTCAGATTAGAGATTTCCCCAACTAGTAGACAAACTCCACTGTGTTCTGTTCCCATGATGTCACAAGTTAATAGTCCTTCTTACTGCTGCAGATACAAGTTCTTATCTTATTGATTACAGAAAAAAAAAAAAATTAAATCCTACATGTATCTGTTCATCTAGTTGTGTGTATTAGAGAGTCTTTGGTATTCCTGGCTGATTCATGCAACCTGTTCTATGCTCTAGCCACATGCTCTGTGATATAAAGCCCATGTTGTAGTAGATGAGAGATAGTTGGATTCGAGAGTATTTGGTTCTTGTCACCTTCTTACTTTTTAAATTTGTCAAAACAAGAAAGAAAACATTTATTTTTAGATCTTTTTAAAGCTACAAATGGTTTGCTTGTTTTGATAATGACTGCAATTAAAGTCTTTATTTTAAATATGTCATTTTAAGAAGCAGTGTTTTAAATTTAATTATAGGAAGACGTCAATTCAACATGTTTTGTTAATAAATTCACCTTTAATGTCTTTGTGTATTTTTTTTTAGTAACTTGGTTTTCATTTTAATGACTGTAACATTTGTTTGTAATTTATTTTAAATGTTAAAAATGTGTCTTATCATCTTATCTGATACAATACAGACATTTTTTCAAAATAGATAATTACGTCCTATTTCCTGATGATGGTCAGTTCCCTGGTGTGTATTTACTTAGGTTTGTGTGCATGTGTATATTGTTTGTGTGATTGTATAACATGTGTGTGTAAGTATTTTTCTAAATGTGTGTATATGTGTACATCATCCCAAACATAAAGATTACGAAGAATACTCAGAGTAACCTATCCCAGAATTAAGCTCTCTTGTGAAGAATTGTTTTGACTGGTTAAATTACATTTCTTAGTTGTTGTTTTTTCTATTTATAATTGTAACTTTTCTAAAGTCAAAGTTGAAATATTGATAGTTTTTGTGATACTACAATTTCAACTCCCTAGATTGTGTGATACTAGGAATTCAACTCTCTAGATTGTGTGATACTAGGAATTCAAATGAACTTATGATCTCCAGTTAATGAAGTTTCAAAATATTTCATTTTTTTAATAGATTAGTATGCATATAAAAAAGAGCTGTAGACTAATGAATTCTGTAGTGGCCGGACCCCTCTCTCTCTCCAACTAACCTGAAACTTGTATTTCAGCTTCCCTTGTATCTGATGTCTATTTTTGGTGTCATGCTTGTTACCATGTGAATGGCTGACTGTTTGTTACCATGTGAAAGGCTGACTGAGGTGAGAACTAGTTTGTGTCAGAACAGACATTCTAATTCTAATCAGGACATTCCAGAACATTCTTTGTAGACATGTTTGTACATAGATTAAAAACAGATTTCCAGAATCACATGTAGTAAGTCCATTGTGCTGGAACAAATTAAATTGAACCTAGAGTCATCAATAAAGTCTCATTTCCTTTAAATTAAGGTAATTTTTATTGGTCCAATTCAAATGGCAATTCAGTTTGACTACAATAGACCACCTCAGCTTCACTACATATAGTTTGACTACGATAGACCACCTCAGCGTAACTATATAATTGAATGCTGAGGATCATTTTGGAAGCTCAATAATAAGTCATGTCTTCAACTGTTTGCTGATATAATGGTCCTTTTTTTTTTTCTAACAAAAATTTCTTTATTTTAATGATGTATCTTTACTAATTAAAAAGTGTACATATAGGTCAGTGAACTCAAGCAACTAACAGCAATTGTACAGGTTTTTAATTCTGGATCAACTGGCTATTTGCACAATATTTTTGCAATTGAAACTTGTTTCAATAGATTGTTTTAAATAATCTTTAAATTCAACTGTTAATGTTTTAAATAGTCTTTAAATTCAACTGTTAATATCATAAACATGAAGACATTGAACTTTTTTTTAGTTATTTATTTTTTAGGTCTATTTTAACATTTTATTGGTTTAAACTTAATGTCAACAAAATAATTTATCCTCTGTACATATTTTTGTAATCTCTTTTTATTTATTAGGCCTATCATAGTTGACTCTTAAAACTCATCTCCATTTATAAATTATTCAATGCATCAAATGTCAGATTTATTTAAAAACAAAATGTGTAAATAGCACTATATGCAGCTAGTACTCTCTCCAGATTTTTTTACAAAGTGAATGCAAATTTTATCTCAAGATTTTGAAATAAAATAACTTTTTTAAATTAGTGGTTTCAGTGTGAAGTCGTTTTACTTATTGTTGAAATAAACCTCCTCGAAAAACTACCAACACAAACATAGTCAAATGCATAAATAATTTGTATTTTATTAGCATAGCAAAAACAACAAAAATAAACTTTGAATTTTAATGAAAAAAAAAAAAGTTTAAGCTGTGTTGCTTGTAGCTGAATTACTACAGAATTGTAATATAAACATTTATGTAAGCATGATTACCAATTACATTTAGCAATATATAATCGAAACAATCATGATATAAAATTGTTTATATATAAATATTTTAAAGCAAAGATATATGTATAGGTCACGTTTAAGGCAGTTTTTCTTGCAAAAAAAATTGTTTACACACATCGGGACAAAGGAAAATTTTTTAAAAATCGGTAAACAAATTTGCTTTGAGATGATTGAAAGGCACAAAACAGGTGGTCAAACTAAATGTTTTTAGAAAACTATTGCCCAATGGAAGATGTCAAAAAAATATTTCTGGAGTTGTTTTAACAAGAAGAAAATAAAACTTCGCCAGGCACACACAGTTCTTCTCAGCAGTGGGTCAACAATAGATCAACAAGATTCATATCATACTCGAGAGAAATGATAATTTTATTCAAAATAAGACCAATTGTCTACCCTTATTCTACCCATAGAAACAAAACTCAAGTCATTTAGTCTCTGAAAGGTGGTGTTTGTTAAATACAGCTTAAGCTCAACTCCGTTTGTGAGATACAGCTTAAGCTCAACTCCTGGGAAAGACTTAACCATTGTTTAGCCAGACAGTTTTCTTGTTGACTGCATCACAAACAGATTATCACAATGTATAAAAATAACAAAATATTGTAAATTAGAATGATTCAATATAAAAAGGCTTTGATGCAGCTGACTTAGTGCAGGATTCAAACAAGTTGCGCTCAGTTATAGAAATATTTGGGAGTGCCCATATGAAATCCATGATAGGAGAAGTAACCATGACCTTTATGGTAGGAACCAAACCTGGGGACAAAAAAAAGTTTTATCATGCAATGTCTTACAATGTATAACACTTGCTGATAATAAAGTACATGTTATGTTTGGTTGTCTTCAGTACTGGAATACATCTTTTTGATAGTTACAATATGTGAAGGCCAGGCCAACTTTTAAAAAGTAATATTAACAACTTCAGATTTTTTTCTTAGCTTGCAGAAACATTTCTCAAGTTTTATGAAGAGTAAGATAAAAAAATTGTTTATCAAAGCCTCATTGGCTTAGTTGGTGCTGAGTACATCTATAGTTCTACTGCTAAAACTCATACTAAATTAAAGGTACTAGATGATTTCTTAGCTGCATAGTTTGATGACTGATCACACTGAGAGATGTGTTCAAAGGCTATTCTTTTGTGATCCTCCCCACAAACCCTATCAGTTCTGACAAGTTATTGGGCACCATTTTTTCAAAGTCTCTTTGAACTCTTAAGTCTATGGAAGCTTGCCTCCATCTACCTGCCTGAACAAACTTCTGTCAGGGAAACATCCAATCAAAAAAAAAAACGTGACCTCAAATCAGTGAACATCAATACTGACAAATGGGAAAACATAGCTCTAGACCACAACAGGTGGAGAGAGACAGTGACCAAGAAAGCTATGGACAGTGAAAGTACATGGGTCTCAGCCCAGGAAGAAAAACGCACAATCCGACAAAAGGCCAGCTCCTCTACTGCCGAAGCAAAAGCCACCTTAACCTGCGCTATCTGTGGACGGGAGTGTCTCTCCAAAACAGGGCTCCACAGCCACATGATGAAGTGTGCTCGGAGATGAACCATAGTCGTCCTACTGAAGGAGGCCAATGATGATAACGACAAGGAAACTTGGGAAATTCCCCCATATTCCTCTCTGTACTAACTCTGTTCTTTTTTTTTACATCCTACTATAAAGGACAGAAGCTTTTCAAAAAGAATTTAAATACATCTATTCAATATCTAGGCACTTACTTCTCATTAAAGAGTATAGTGGCATCTATCTGCTGTCTCTTGGGGCTAATGGTCACTTTCTCTTTGTCTTCATAATCATTCAAGTTGTCTGGTATTTGAAAAGTTCCAAGTTGAACTTCTGTGTCACTGAGACCTCCGTGAGAGATTCTAGCATATCCAAGCCTAGTCGACACACACAACAGGAATGTGAGATTGCAAGAAAAGGAATAGAGCAATTTATCTATGACTATTTCTTTCTTATCCAAAACATGTTTCTTCTTATATCTATCCTATTAGCTCTTTTTATAGAATTTAAAGAACTGATTTAATGATATAAATAAATGAGACTGTAAGAATTAAATGAGACTGTAAGAATTAAATGACTGCATTACTATACGTTAAAGGCATGGTGACAATGGTAAAGCAATTGGCCTCTGAACCGAGAGTCCCAGGTTCAAATCCTTTAGGGCTTCCTGAATCCCCCCCAGCTCTAATGGGTACCTGCAGGATTAGTTGGGGAAGGTAAAGGCAGTTGGTCGTTGTGCTGGCCACATGACACCCTCATTAACCATGGGGCCACAGAAACAGTTGACCTTTACATCATCTGCCTCATAGATCACAAGGTCTGAAAGGGGAACTTTACTTTGTGTTGCAAATCAATTAAATTCAATGGTGTAAATTTTATTATACATTTACTACTACATAATAAATAAAATTTTTTTAAAAATTCAATCGTAAACTACCCTTATAACCCTAGTGGCGGACTGAAAGGGTTAATGTGTGTGTGACCTACTGACACACGAGACTAAAGCAAATCACACTGGTCAACGGCTGTTGAACAAGGGACAGTACTGCTAATACATGCAAATATGACCAGTATTATGGTCATGTGACCAAAAGCCTTCACGGTCGAGAGACAGTGTGTTAAAAAGGACAGTTGAGTCCAGGTCAGAAAAGCAGAAGGACTGTGATGTACCTTTGAGTCCTCAAGAATGTAGCTGTACAAGCTAGAGAGACTTGCAGTGTTAGTTAGGCAGTTCTGTTATGTACAAGAAAGCATTTCAAGTTAGTGTAGCCAATTGTGTTTATTGGCTGTTGATGTATTTGTTAATAAAACCGCCAGATTGTTTATTGAAGCTCTTGTTGTCAAGTTCTTGAGTTAGATGTGCTGTGTTGTGTTGTTTAGCAGTGTTTGCAGAAGGTCTGATAGAGAAGAACATAACAATACAATCTAATATAAAATACAATTCTAAGGGAATACAAGTGAATGTGTGTGCATGCATTCATATATGTGTGTGTACCTAATAAGTTTCTTGTACATAATATACTGGCACCATCGATCCTCATCAGTTGGGTCTATATCCTTCATATGGCCTTCTCTCAACAAATGATAGTAATTTTCACTTCTTGGGGCTGATGTCACATAGCCAAGAAACACTGCTGGATTGAGGCTAAGACAGGAAGTACAACAAAGCAGAAGTCAAACAGTAAACAAAACACAGTTTTGTAAAGAACAAAAAACTTACAAAAAAATGGCAATCAAAACAGCAGGATGTCTTAGGAGAACATAGTTCAAAGTGACAGTTACAGAAATTTTTTTTTTTATATTAACCAGTAATGACAATGGTTAGTAAAAAGAATAATAAAATTAACTCTTTGCATTATTAAGATACAATCCAGTAGCCAACATTCTAAGTCAGTTCACAAAGTTACAGGATCATGAATATCAATTGAATCCACAAGACATTCTTAAATAACAATACTGCTGAGTCTTTTTTAAAGAGAAATGTCATCCTTGTTTGTTTTCTGTTTCAGATTCTATAGTAACTAATTAATCTCTAAACTGTCAACATTTCCTGTATAAGCATAACTAACTTTTTGGTTAAGGGTTATTATGTAATAATAAATACTAGAAATACAATACTATTTCCTACTTGCTCTAGCTAGGTACTCAGACACTATTTACTATTTTATGGTACTAGATTATAGCCAAAAAAATAAATACAACTTTCCTATTCCTACTAGCTATGTACCCAGACAGTATGTACTATTCTTTGGTTCTAATAAATACCCTGATATTCGCTGACATTTGTATACCTGTATTTATGATCTAAAATATTTTCAACAGATTCTTAAGTGTGTTACTTACGAGTTCTTGAGTTCCTTTGCTAAGAACTCAGCTTGTAGTTTCCTGTCTAGTACATCTCTGTCGTTCCCCATGTGTGTCACAACAAATTCCACAATTGTGCCACTAATATTTATGCTGGCCGTTACAGCAGGGGCAAGCTCTCCTGACAATGCAAGTAACAACAAAAAATTAGTGATAAAATTTTATTTATATAGCGCTGTTGACAAGCATAATGTAGGCTCACCACACAATAACATAACAGACACACACACACAAAAATAACAAGTAAACATGGCAAGCTATTTAAATATGTTTTCAGCTGGTAAGTCTTGTTTTGTGTCACTGTTGACCTCAGAGTACGAATACAAAGAATGATGCTAGACAAGATCAATATACTATAAGATCTTTACACTATTAGTCAAGATCCTTCGACAACTAGAAAATATAATTTTAACTTCAAAATTATTATCCTACTAGACATAAATATTTACCATGTGGTGAAGGCAGCAGATGGTGAGTTGACTTGACTATTGGATACTTGGACAGAATCAGATTTCTGAAACATCAATGAAATAGACAAAGACATTAGTGAAACTTGTAGAATGGACAACTGCATGTAATGTAACATAGCTATTTAATACTTAAACTGTTTCTGTCTTTTAAAAATAAACACAGATTTCGAAAAATAAACGCAGCTATTTTTACTAAGAACTCTTGAAAAGTGAATAAAAAGTTATTTTTGTACAATCACCACATTCCATCTCTTCACTCCCTTCATATATTTGACTATCCCACCACAGACCTGTAGATCAGCAGAGGCTAGGCTCTTAACTCTTACCTACCACAGACCTGTAGATCAGCAGAGGCTAGGCTCTTAACTCTTACCTACCACAGACCTGTAGATCAGCAGAGGCTAGGCTCTTAACTCTTACCTACCACAGACCTGTAGATCAGCAGAGGCTCTTAACTCTTACCCACCACAGACCTGTAGATCAGCAGAGGCTCTTAACTCTTACCAGCCACAGACCTGTAGATCAGCAGAGGCTCTTAACTCTTACCAGCCACAGACGTGTAGACCAGCAAAGGCTCTTAACTCTTATCCACCACAGACCTATAGATCAGCAGAGGCTAGGCTCTTAACTCTTACCCACTGTTACATGCGCATCTTAGTGTAAATGTGAAATGGTGCGAATGCGGGTTGAAAGTGGGAAGAAAACAAAATGGAGGAATATGAACAAGAAAGTGTTTTCAGTGTTAATAAAGATTAAAGTATTTATAAACGGTGATTTGTCGTTTCCATGTCTAAAGAGTCTCATCTAATATGAAGACGTAACAAGTGGCGCCCAACGTAAAAGGTAAAACCCACATATCCCTCTATACACAGTGGATCTCCTGTCAACAGACAGTAGAGATAGTAAAGTCTAGATCTAGACACAGGAGAACATTAGAGTCGATATTATTAGAAATAGACTATGGCGGACAAGGCTGATGTACATCAAACTTGTCAAACAGGGGGGGTGTTACGTGCGCATCTTAGTGTAAATGTGAAATGGTGCGAATGCGGGTTGAAAGTGGGAAGAAAACAAAATGGAGGAATATGAACAAGAAAGTGTTTTCAGTGTTAATAAAGATTAAAGTATTTATGAACGGTGATTTGTCATTTCCATGTCTAAAGAGTCTCATCTAATATGAAGACGTAACACCCACCATAGACCTGTAGATCAGCAGAGGCTCTCAACTCTTTCCCACCACAGACCTGTAGATCAGCAGAGGCTCTTAACTCTTACCCACCACAGACCTGCAGAGGCTAGGCTCTTAACTCTTACACACCACAGACCTCTAGATAAGCAGAGGCTCTTAACTCTTACCCACCACAGACCTGTAGATCTTATCTTATCTTATCTTATATAATACAGACGTTACTTCAAAAAAGAAGATGATTACGTCCTACGCGTCATGCATTTAGTCATGCATATTAACCAATGACTTAAATTCTGCCAAGTCACTGGTTTTTCTGGCTAGCTCAGGCAACCCATTCCATGCTCTAATAGCACTAGGGAAGAAGGAGTATTTGTACAAATTTGTCCTAGCATATGGGACGAGGAATGTGCCTTTATTTTTGTGTCTTTCAGAGTATTTTATTAAATTTTGTTTTTGTATTTGAAGATTATGGTTCAGTGTTTTATGTATAATTGCTACTTTACTTTTGAGTCTTCTGTCCTGAAGGCTTTCTAAATTTAGTGATTTTACTAATAGTGTTACCCTAGTCAAATGTGAATATTCGTTTGTTATGAATCTCACTGCTCTATTTTGTGTTTGTTCCAGTTTCTTAATGTTTTCTTGAGTTGAGGGGTCCCACACGGTGGATGCATATTCTATTATTGGCCTAACCAAGGTTAAATAACGTTTTAGTTTTATGTTCTTATTTGATTTATAGAAATTTCTTTTAATAAACCCTAATGCTTTGTTTGATTTTTTTATAGTTTCATCAATATGTGGATTCCATGAGTTTTTCATTTATTATAACACCTAGGTATTTTGAGTTTTTAGTCTGTGTTACTGGTTTGCCATGAATAAGATAAGTGGAATTAATTTGTTTTAGTTTTTTTGTTACTCTTAACAACTGACATTTTTCTGGGTGGAAAGACATGCTCCAATTTGATTCCCATTTCTGTAATTCATCTAATTCTCTTTTTAAAATATCTGTGTCTTGTGTTGTTTTTATTGTTCTATATATTATGCAATCGTCTGCAAATAATCTGACTTTTGTTCCTGAACTAATGCAATTTGGTAAATCATTTATGTAAATTAAAAATAGTAGTGGACCCAAGACTGTTCCTTGAGGTACACCTGAGTTTACTGTTATTGGTGTTGATTTAGAGCCATTTATTATTACAGTTTGTTCTCTCCCTATCAGAAAATCTTTAATCCACTGATGCAGTGGACCGTTAATGCCGAAATATTTTAATTTTTTAAGCAAACTATGGTGGTGAACTTTGTCAAAAGCCTTGGAAAAATCTAGTAAGATAGCATCTATTTGTTCACTATTATCTAAACCTTTTGAAAAATCATCAATTAGTCCTATTAGTTGTGTTTCACATGATCTATATTTCCTAAAGCCATGTTGGTATGGGGTGAGGACATTATGTTTGTCTAAGTGGTTTATGATATTGCTACATATTATGTGTTCTAGTATTTTACATGTGATGCTGGTAAGTGATACTGGTCTGTAGTTTCCTGGATCAGATTTTTCTCCTTTTTTAAATAGGGGGGTGACATTAGCTTCTTTCCAGTCCTTTGGTATTCTGCCCTGGTTAAGCGATGCTTGAAAGAGTATTTTGAACACTGGGGCTAGCTCATTGCTTAGTTCTTTGAGTAATCTAGCTGGAATACCATCAGGTCCAGACGCTTTATTTGGTTTGGTGTTGGCTAATCAGCAGAGGCTCTTAACTCTTACCAGCCACAGACCTGTAGATCAGCAGAGGATAGGCTCTTAACTCTTACCCCCAAGTGTGGTCTTTTGTTGAAGGTCCAAAGTCCACATAAAAGTTGAGTTTCTCAGCTAGCCAAGTGGCCAGGTCATTGTTGCCCAGAAAAGGTTTAGAGGCATCACTTTCTAACAATGTGATCACATCAGCTCCTGGCATGCAAAGAGAAATATCATTTATGGTACTACATGTTTGTAAAATGATTGACATGTTTTGGATGTTTCTTTAGAGTTGAAGATAATTTACTTCCTAGTCCATGATGATGGGGGATGGCAGCGGGTAGGGTATGAACCCAGGACCAAAGAGTAGTCCGAATGACAGTCCAGCATGTAAACAGCACAAACAGGCAACCAACCCATTTAAATGAAATATTCAAATATGATATACATAAATACAATGTACAAACTTCATATAAAAAAGCAATGTACAATTACAATATACCATTAAGATGCACTATTATATACACAAAGAAATAATACAAAAATTACTATGTAGTATTATAAAATGTATTTACCTGTGTCATTCAGCATTGTTGCAGCCCTTTCCATGCTTGGCCAACCACGGTTGTCATAACCAAAGTGATAAGTCCATATTGCAGCAGTGAACATTTTGGGGTTGGGCTTTAAAAAAAAAAGTGCTTTGAAAATTTGATACAGTTCCATACAAAAAATATATAAAAACATTAAATATGTCTGAATTTAATTTTAGTTTTAAGATTTGTTAACTTTATGTCTCAGATGTTTGTTTAGAAATCAAGATCATTACTTCCCAGCCCAAACCTCACACAGGACAGAAGAGGATAGAATCAGGAAGGGGTTGCCTTCAGTCTAAAGTGAATACTACATGACCAGACTTCTAGATTTTGTTATGTGCTAAGATATATCTAGAAGTATTGCTTTCCCATGAAAAAAACTGATTCTTAAAACACATACTTATATATAGTAAAGAAAAGTTTCCCTTTCAGACCTGCAATCTATAGGGAAGATGATGTAAAGGTCATCTGTTTATGTGGCCCACAGTAAACAAGGATGTCATGTGGCCAGCACATTGATCAACCAACTTTACTTTTCCCCTACTAATGTCAGGTAGCCATTAGAGCTGGGAGGACTCAGAGTCGCATATAAAATCCCAGTCTTTACCAGGATTTGAACGGAGACCCCTTGGTTCAGAAGACAATGCTTTACCACTCAGCCACTGCACCTTCTTATCAATATTTCAAGTAAAATGGATACAAAAAAAAAAAAAAAAAAAGCTAGCTATTTAAAAATTTGTCTTCATTATGAAAATTTCCCATTTAAATTTCGTTGAATATCTTATGAAAAAAACAAACAAACAGGTTTTCTAGTATTGTGGACATTGTACTAAATTAGAAAGTGTTAATGAGTTTACAAAATTAGTGAAATGTTTTGTTTATTATCAAGGGGATATAAAAGTGGAACATTTAATGGAGGGTTTACCTTATCACTTGGTCCTGGCTTATATTTTATGCATCTTTGATACATGCCAAGTTGGCCAATGAGAAATACAAGAAAAATCACTGACAGAGAAACAAACAAAAAAAAGTTTACTGTACAGAAATTTCATTGAACTAAGACTAACTACTGCTAGATTAAGGTCAGTATGACGTGCAAAAAAAAGAAAAACAGGGATCACAATGATAATTCTGATAACATTTTGTTTTTTTAATCGATGCAACGATATGTAATATTTCATGCAATATTGTCTAGAGATAAACTGAATACATTTAAAGACTAGCTCCAGCTGGAATAACCTGTCCAGTGTGCAGCTGAACATTCCGGGCTCACTTAGGTCTCACCAGCCACATGAAGATGCACAAAACCCCAGTGCAAAGCCCTCAGCCCCCTGGATGATAAAAGTGGTCATCATCGAACCACGATGGCCAAACTATATATATATATATATATATATATATATCAGTCAGTCATCCGTAAATTTTTGTAGTTCAACTGAATTCCCATTTGTATGAACCAAGAAAATGATCTTATCTTATTATTATCTTATGTTATTAGAGAATCGTAACACAGTGCATCTTTATTATCCCTAGTTCTGTCTAAAAGTTTAAAAATTGTATGAGGCTATTACTGGGTATCGTCACACACATACATAAACATAGTGTGACACCCCCCCCAGTCCTGGACCTGTTATAAGAGAGGCCAGATGCAGTGCACAGGAGGGGGATATTTTCATATTTAACACAAGACATCAGTTCAGATCTGGAATCACAAATAAAAATCCCATGTCTTTACCAAGGCTTCAACCCAGGTTCTTTGTATCAGCAGTCCTTAATTACACATTGAATAAAGCTTTATAGTTTAGTTCATAAGAGAAAGAAAACACTTTGAAATGTTTATGTACACTGTAAAGATAAACATTTGTAATTCATTCTATCAAAATAGGTAGTCCCTCCTTTTCTTTCCACTCTTCATCGTAGGGCATAAACCAAAATCATTTTGAACAAAGTCATTTTTTAATGGCTTTGCTATCATAAGGGAAATAACCAACATTTGTACCTTTTGCATAGAGAGTACAAGATGGCACAGACTTGTCCTTCTTGTCGTACTGAGTGACACAGCCTGGTGACGAATTGGCTTTAAGGACAACAGGAAATAAATGAGGTTTAAAAAAGAAAATCTAGAATTTCATGCACAAAATAATCAACAAAAAAAACAAAACAAATAAAAAATTGTTTATATTTCTATCACAATCTAATAAGGAACGACACATTTGCAAATAGAATGAAATGAGCTACATTGAGATAGAATTTCAAAAAAGGTGTATGTGTCTATGCATGTGTGTATATGTGCTATTTATGTGCCAAGTCATCAAGTTCCTTCAGTAATAAGAGACTTAAATGTTTATTAAGAAAAACTGAGACTTGGTTTAAAGCTTTTACAAATCTGGCAATACACAGAAATAAAAACAAAGTGACAGATTTAACCATTATTTTTCAGTTTAAAAAATAGTCATTTCTAATTCCAAATTTGTGACATTTGATCAATTTCAGAGCAAGTACTAGAATAAAAAAATCCAATGATATTTTGTAAGCGATACTACAAGGTTAGAACTAGATTGTATGTTCCTTCCACTTAAAGTGTTTAAATAGCAAGAAGAGAAAGGGTTACTACAAGGTTAGATCTAGATTGTATGTTCCTTCCACTTAAAGTGTTTAAATAGCAAGAAGAGAAATACTAAACAACTCAAACTACATGCAGCATACATTTTTAGATGTATTTTTCAACAGTAGGTGGTGCTAGGGAAAGCTAAAAAAAAAACTCATTTAGTTTACAAATTAAATTTTTTTTTTTTTTTTTTTTAGTATTGAGAAATGTTGGACCAAAAAAAAATGATGAGAACTGGAAGGAATAGGTTTTTATTCCTAATGATCTTGACCTAAAAAAAACCTTGTATATAGTGATACAGAGATCTACTTACAGCACAGAACCAGCAGAGCCACTCCTGCCATGACAAGACCAAGCAACCAATCTGTATGTTCCCTGGTGTATTCTCCATAAGGCACAAAATTAAAAGCTACAGTCCAAACCCAAAATAAAACCTGAAAATAGGATAGAAGTTCAGCTTTTGAACAGTCTACAGAAATCGTGCAAAAACATGAAACTTTTCTGGTCTAAAAGAAATATAAGTAATTCTAAACTAAATTTAACCCAGATTTTTCAGCAACCAAGGGTAAATTTAGTTATCCAAGATATACCTCTTGCATTTGATTTAAATACTTCTTCAAAACTTTCTGTTTAAGTTTATACATTTAATGAGATAGTTTTAGTTTTAAAACTAATTCTTTGAGAATTCGGCCCTATCAACTTTAAATATCCAGCACTGACCTGAAAAATATAAGTAATACTGGCGACAGTGAGACATACTCCAGGTTTGCATTCAGTCAGTGAGTCAATAACAACAGGCCACAAACACATAATCAGGTAAGCCAAGACACAGCCAGCTAGGGAGAAAGAGAAAAAATAATCAATCTATCTTCTATTGTAACACTTTTTTTTTTTAGATTCAGTACCTTTTGCTTCATGAAGGGGAGCCGGGTGGACTCATAGGACCTAGAGATCCTGAAATCACCAGGATTTGAACCCAGGATTCCTAAGTTTGAAAGCCAAGTGCTTTACCGCTCAGACACAGAGCCTCCTTTGCTGCCATAGGAAATGCTCTAAAAAGCCAAAGCTGTTTCACGACTGGAGGTGGCCAACACAATAGTGATCTTCTTCTTCTAGCCAGCTGTGAGCTCTTTTGCAGACTGTGCCAAGGCAAAAAAAATGTGCTGTTTTCTAAAAAAAACACACAATAGTGATAAATTGTACCTTTTTTTTTTTTTTTTATTTAAAACCAATCAATGGCTGAAGCGTATCAACAATAGAATCAAAAATCTTTAACTTCTACTAATAATCATTGACTACTATGTATCTCTTTCATAGAAACACCATTTCACATTTACTTTTCTTTAGTCAACATTTAACTTCATGAGCATCTCTTGAAGCTTTTCATCCTGTGCTACTGTACAAACTTGACTCACCAGTAAATCCAAGCCAAGGATTCGGGCACAGTAACAAAGTATAAATACAGAGTGTAGCTGCCACAACAGTTACTAAAGGTGCAATCTGAATCCTCACCAGAGATCCAAGTAGAACAGCAACAAGAACACAGGAACTGAAAAAAAAAAAAAAAAGTCTCACTTTTTAAAGAATCAAACTTTACCAGTTAACAAGAAATAGTTAGAAAAAATTAAATCATACACAAAGAAATTCAAAATTAAAACAGTTATAAATAGTTGGTGTGATGGCATGATTTGTTTCGGAAACAAGGGAAGTTTTGGCTTTGAGACAATGATGTGACAAGCACCAAACATTGGTAATAAATGGTAGCGTAAATAGATTATAAACAGTAGCAGTAAAAAGGTTTTTAATTGAAACAGAAAGATAAAAATGATAACAAAATAACGTCAAGAATGGTAAAAGAAAAAATGTAAACAAAATAATAATAGAAACTAGCTAAACAAATAAGGCTGTAAATAGTAAGAATAAAAATAATTCTCAAACTAATTTAACTCATTTTGAAAAAGTAAAAAGTTTTCATTGATGACTCACCCCCACGGGAGAGGAAGTGGTCCTGTGTCTGGATAACTTTTCACAGTCCATCGAGTGATAAGTGATGCCTCACCTAGACACATATGTGTCAAATACAGAATGCTACCTAACCCAATGCCACAGGCAACAGACTTCAAACTACTGGACAGAACTGGAACTTTGTCTTGAGATTTATATACATCTAAAATTGGACCAGATGAATGTGTAATATTTTATTATATTGATGCCAATATTTTCAAATGTCTAAACTTCCATAACTGCTATACAGGTCTTTCTTAAAAAAAAAGGCTATTATTCTCTCATTGATATAAAGTATAAATAGTCATAACTTGAACAGAGCATTTAGCTTTACTGTGAGTCATAATCACTGAACTTTACAGTATGCTATGATTGTTTCAGTCTTAAGTCATTGAACTAATTAGACTAAAGTGATTGAACGATACATTAGACTAATGTGATTAAACAATACATTAGACTAAAGTGATTGAACAATACATTAGACTAAAGTGATTAAACAATACATTAGACTAAAGTCATTGAACAATACATTAGACTAAAGTGATTGAACAATGCATTAGACTAAAAAAATTGAACAATACATTAGACTAAAGTCATTGAACAATACATTAGACTAAATTCATTAAACAATATATTAGACCAAAGTGATTGAACAATACATGAGACTAAAGTGATTGAACAATGCATTAGACTAAAAAGATTGAACAATACATTAGACTTAAGTGATTGAACAATACATTAGGCTAAATTCATTGAACAATATATTAGACTAAAGTGATTGAACAATACATTAGGCTAAATTCATTGAACAATATATTAGACTAAAGTGATTGAACAATACCTGAGACTAAAGTGATTGAACAATACATTAGGCTAAAGTGATTGAACAATATATTAGACTAAAGTCATTATACAATACATGAGACTAAAGTGATTGAACAATGCATAAGACTAAAAAGATTGAACAATACATTAGACTTAAGTGATTGAACAATACATTAGGCTAAAGTGATAAAACAATACATTAGACTAAAGTCATTGAACAATACATTAGACAAGAGTGATTGAACAATACATTAGACCAGAGTGATTGAACAATACATTAGACTAGAGAGATTGAACAATGCATTAGACTATAGTCATTGAACATTTCAATGGAATGTGTTTGCAATGATTCATTAATTACTATTATTAGGGAAAGCATGACTCTTTTTATTTTTAAATTTGTAAAGACACTTGGATTAAATACATTTAAAACTAACCAATATATTTCAGAGTTACAATAACTTACATAACTAGATTTAACCTAACTAATAGTTACACTTGATCTAACTAGCTAGACTTCATCTGCTACAGCTTGTAATCACATTTAAAAAGCTTGCTTTTTAAAGTCTGTTAAAGGTTTAATATGTTTACCTTGAAGCAACTGTTATTTCAATTGTCAATTAGACATTTTCATACTAAAAGTAATTAATTGGATTCTAAAGTCTAAGAAAAAAACAACACAAAATATATTGCATGTTTTTTTTTTTTTTTTTTTTTGTTTTTTTAATGTTTAGTTCCATGTTATGTACATCAGTCACACCAAGAGCTTGATAGTAACAGATTTGACTTTATTGTATAAAAATATTTTCAATTTGTATTTGGCTTCAGTGGCTTTTATTAATTGTATTAAATGTTTTGTTTAGTGTAATGCACCAACTGTAAGATACATTTTTATGGATAATAAAGTTTATTATTATAATTATTATTATTAAATTGGTCAAAGTGAATCTTTTTTACAAGTTAAAGACCTAGTGGTCTAATAGGGCAGATGATGTGAAGGTCATCTATTTCTGTGCCCTATGGTTTACGAGGATGTCATGTAGGCAGCACTATGACCAATCGCCTTTACTTTTCTCCAACTAGTGTCAGGTACCCATTAGTCTTCCACAGGATTTGAACCCGGGACCCCCAGTTTGGAAGCCAAGCACTTTACCACTCAGCTTCCTTTTTTTAGTGTGAGGTCAGAAATATTTAACTAAAATAATATACACAAATAAACACAATTTTAGTAACACTAAACTCAAGATTTGTGACTGAG
Organism: Biomphalaria pfeifferi; assembly: GCA_030265305.1. NCBI lineage: Eukaryota > Metazoa > Mollusca > Gastropoda > Planorbidae > Biomphalaria > Biomphalaria pfeifferi. The sequence goes on along the minus strand of JASAOG010000226.1, from coordinate 1,014,629 downwards.
TAAAATCCTGCTGTTAACTGCTACACACTGAAAGTAATGATTTACCTTCTAAACTACTGGAAATCACAGAGATGACCCCAAAAGCAATCACAATGGAATTGGTCATATTATCCCACCAGGTAGGCACAAAAGTCAAGTACCAGACACGACTAGCTAAAAAAACATTCAGCCCAAGAATCAAACTCCAGTATGTTCTATACCTGTAGTGAATGGAAGAATTGATTCTATTAATCTCAGAGCATGTTCAAATAGGTGGTTAAACAGATATTTTCTAATGACTAAAATTCATTTATCATAAATAAGAGAATCCATCTATCTTGAAGTTCAACTATTGTGCCTAAATATTTTTCACCCTAAGGACTAAACAATTCTGACATGCACATCATTAACAGCAACACAGCTAAAAATTGTGATGTTTAATGGATCGGACACTTTGCCTATTCAATGCACACACTGTCGGGTCAGGAGGTTCAAGGACAGCATCATGTCTTGGGTCAGAGGAAGCATCAGTTTTCTATTTTCTATTTATTAAAATTTAGAGTTTTCATAAGTGGATGTGTATAAAGGAAGAAAGATAATTGCATTAAAATATTCACCAACTAGCCTACTATTTATTTATCAAATGACTGAGTTATATTAATGCTGGACACCAAAAATCGTTATTAGTGTGACTGTAAACCTGCAAAGATGTTCTAAATTATCAAATGAGGGTATGTTCCTTATACATCAACATGATGGATCTGGGATCAAATCCTCAAGTAGTACTTTTCAGGGCTTTATGAAAAACTATCTTCTTGACCAGAGAATGAAATGTGCGACTGCAGTTAACAATATAACATCATTCTTCTAGACATAATATAGGACTGGATTTTGTGGCGAAGACTTCTTTTAAGAATACCTAAAAAAGTATTTTTGTTTTCTTCTTTAGGAAGGAACATCTACTTAGAATCGAGGTCAAATACAAATTTATTTCAGAAAAAATGTTTGTAATTTAATTTTTTAAAAAAGTGTCACTGCTAAAAATAAAATCTATGGAAAAAAATTACAAAATTTGCATTTATAATCAAAAGTATAAATCTAAAGTTAGATGGCTGTCTATAATCATATGAAATGCACTTTGGACTTCCATTTTGTTGTGGTTCCCAGTTCTAACACTTCCCACTGCCACCCCCCTCCTACAGGAGGTTTGGGTTAAGATTTAATAATTTTTTATTCTGAAAAAAGAATCCGAAAAATGTAAACCAAAAACTTAAAACTTTTATCTAGCTGAAAAATTAAATTCTAAAGAAAAAAGTAAATTTTTAAAGAACCTGATAGCCATAGATGAATGCCACAGTGTAGCAGCCAGAACTAACATGGACACACCAGCTCCTATTGCAAGAATAACAAGACGTGAAAGAGTTGTGGAGGCTTGGAATGATGCTAAACAAACAACTGTTAACAGACGCATGACTATTAAAACCTGTTGAAGAAATGATATTACTAATAAAACCATTTATTTAATTTGCACAATAAATTCATTTTAAATTTCTGATAATGTCTATGCACAAAAATGTTCATTACATTAAAAACTCCTGAACAATGTGAAGACAACAAAAATTGATGTTTAACTGATTTAACTGATACTTCTTAGAATTTAAAAACAAAATGCTTTTGCATAATCCATTACCTTATCTTCTTATATAATACAAAAGTTACTTCAAAACAAAAAGAAGATAATTACACCTCATGCATCTAGTCATAGGATACAAATCTATACTACAAATTCTAATTTCAACTTAAATCTAGACAAAAATATCAATGTTTCTAGATGGGTAACAACTCTCTTTATAAACAAAAAGTCTTACAATCATACTTCTGCAAATCTCTAAATATCTAAAAAAAAAAAGAAAAAGTTTGACTAATTAACACAACAAATTTTGGTTACTATAGAAACAACCTAAACATTTACCTTTTTCTCTTGTAGAAAACTGTGTACACCTGGCACCAGACAAAGAACTGGAGACAGCCAGACAGCAGCAAATGCTTCATATCCTGATATTTCTAGTTCATTTAATGGGAAAAACCAGATCATTGCTGCCAAAGCTTGAAAAATACTCCAAAAAATAAAACCTGGAAAAGATTGAGCATAGGAATGTTTTTTCTCTTTTAAATAAAGCGACTTTAGTGAATATAGATTGATGGCTACAAGGACAGATGTCCTAAGAACAATGTCATTAAGACACAGGTAATAAGGAACAATAGTAAACTTAAACTTGAGATTATTTTTACTAAACAATTCTAGGAAGATTTTAAATAGGAAAATCGACAACTAAGCTTCTAATAAATATAAAATAGTTTTTGGTGGTGTAGTTTTTAAATAGCATGTCAACATATCGGTGACCAAAAAACATTTTTTAATGATAATGTACTGATGAAACCTGCATTTTAAAGAGCCTGATAAAAACAATTTCCTAAGACAAGTTTATTTTTTTCAAGACAAACAAAAGCAGAGTTATCAATTTTTGGGTTGAAGAAAAAAACAACTGATCATCTGTCTATTGTGTAGACCCCATTAATTGTAATGGAAGATTCATTTTTTTTTCTTAATTTAAAAAATAAAAAAATTTAATATGTCATAAAAATGAGTGAACTTTAGAAATCCCTGAAAAAACATGTATTAGAATGTAATGTTTGATGACATACATTAAAATTGTCAAATATGCAATTTTGTATTTGACACAATGAATGGCTACATGATGTTATATATATATATATATATCCTCTGGGTTTTCATCATGTCTTTGGAAGTTAGTATGCTGCCATAATTGGCCATCCTACATTGACTTAAACTCTGCTAAGTCATTGGTTTTCCTGGCTGATTCAGGCAACCCATTTCACTCTTTGGCACCAGGCACCAGGGAAGAAGGAGCACTTGTACAACTTTGTTTTAGCATATGGAATAAGAAATGTACCTCATTCTTTGTGTTCTTCCAAGTATTTCATGAAGTGTCTCTCTAGAATCTATATATAATGTTATGTTACTGACTTATGGTCCTTCAGTTCATACAGAATGAGTTTAACTACCTGTGACGAGTTCAACTACCTGTGACAGTGATATTCTGTCCTCACTCAGAGTCAGTGGCATAATGATGATAATGATTGTAAATGAATAGTAGAGTCAGAGTCTACTAGATCTCTAATCTAATACTCTCATATACTGTAATAGATATTGGTAATATAATAATCATATACTGTAATAGATATTGGTAATATAATAATAATATACTATTAAGTCTAATATTAATATAGAATCATAGATCTATTTTTCATTTCATTAAATAATCATTTCAGGATCATTACAAATATTACTCAGTATTAGGCTAATTAGTAATTAGGGTTAGACGTTAGTCTATAAATTATTATTACCTTTACTAAACTAGTTTACTTACCATCAATACCATCTCTAATTATGCTAATAATTAATTCTGAAGTACTTTGTTCAATTCGTATAGGTAATTTTTTCTGGTTTTTCGATCTCTTATAAGAGGAATGTTTTTCTTTCTCGGAGTTGTAATGTCCATTTGTAGCATCAGTCCCATCGTCTTTTCTTTTGGAAGTCGCCATATTTTGTTTTCAAACAAATGGAGTGTTCGTTGAAACTAATGATAGACTATTGTTGTCAATTTTTATTTAAGATAGTAAAGTCTCTGTATCAAGTACATTTTTTTTTATGTTTGTTAAAACATTACACTCTATTTTAAAATTTATTTTCTCTAATTTTCGTTAGAATAATAATTTACAATTAACATTTCATTATTCTCGATAAGCTCATATCTTGGTCAAACGTTCTATTTACACATTTAATTGTGAAGTAGTCAACATATTCTCTTACGACTATTAATAGATTTTCCTAAATGCGGAAAATATAAACACCTCTCTACTTTACTTTACTTCTAGATTTTTCTATCTAGGTCTAGATCTAGATCTTTCTAGATTCTAGATTGTATTCAATTCTAGATCTTGATCATGTCACTTCAAGATTTCACATGTCACTTCAAGATTTTTTAAATAGCTCTAGAATCTATGTGTGACGATGAAAATTAATTAAATTTTTTTAATATAAATATAGCCATGGTGTTTTATTTAAGTGAAAAAATAAAATAATAAAAACTGCTTTGCGGGAGGTGCAATGCTGAAAGTGAAATGATTGATTCTAGACAGCAAAACAAACACCTTTAGGTGTACCAAAAGAATTTTAAAAATTAATCCTAATATTTAAATAAGAAACGTGTTTGTGTTCCTTGCAACTTTAAAGTATCGCAACACACAAGGTTCTTGGTTTGGAAAAGTCAAGATACCAAAAAAAACATATTGTTTGTAAATTTGTTGCCTTTTGGGTAACCATGCCAATTCCTTGTCTATACTTTTTGCAACTAGAACTAAAATTTTCAAGGAAAACCATCATAGACTGGTCTTCTTTTTTAAGAAAAGTGTGCGAACACAATTACACAATTTGTACCGTAATTTTGAAATGCTAGGAGGAGATGGAAAAATTGATGAAGCAAAGTTTGGAAGAAGAAAGAATAATAAAGGATGTTTTTTTAAGAGGTACGTGGGTCTTTTGAGGTATTGAGCGAGATACAAAAATGTGTTTTGTTATACCTGTGAAAGACAGAACCAAGGAAACTCTTTTACAAATTATAATTATAAAAATGAATTATAAAAGAATTTTACCCGGTACCACCATCATGAGTGACTGCTGGCGTTCTTATGACTGCCTGAACAGTGAAGGGTATCGACATCTAACTGTAAACCACTCTTACAATTTTGTCAATCCAGAGACAAAAGCTCACACTCAACACATTGAGAGGCTCTGGAGAAAAGTTAAATGGAACATACCAAAAGCTGACAACAAAAGACATCACATGTTTGGACACTTGATAAAGTTTTTATTTCGATTCAAGCACACTTTGTATCAAAAAAGATTTCATGAAATATTTAAAAACATCACTAGATTATACAGGCCAATATCTACTGACTATTATCCAACAGCAACACAAGGACCTACACCACCTGAAACAGAGCCTGCTGGTAGAACAGACATCAACCACCATCACAACCCACTCACTAGTGACAGCAATAGAAAGTATGTCAATGTCACAAATCACCACCATCACAAAACACCCTGATATGACACCATCATTAGAAATTACATCTACCCCCACAACATCATTGCCCATAACATTTCCTCAACTGGAAAAGGAAATGATTAAACAAAAAAGGTTAATCATTAAAATTGCTGCTGATGGCAACTGTTTATTTAGGACAATTAGTCAAATTATCTTTTTAACTGAGGACCAACATGGAAATATCAGAAAACATGTCACTTCTTTTATGATCACTCATGAAGAAAATTTTGAGATGTTTGTAGATGGTGACTTCAAGATAAGCAGCTATTAATTTTTGCTAATAAAAAAACAACAACAAACAACAAAATTAATTAGTATATCCTTAGTATTTTACTAATATTGTAGTTTACATTATGATTATAAGTTACATGCTAGGACAAATTTGTACAAATACTCCTTCTTCCCTAGTGCTATTAGAGCATGGAATGGGTTGCCTGAGCTAGCCAGAAAAACCAGTGACTTGTCAGAATTTAAGTCATTGGTTAATATGCATGACTAAATGCATGACGCGTAGGACGTAATCATCTTCTTTTTTGAAGTAACGTCTGTATTATATATGATATGATGATATGAATAAGAGAAGGATAAAGAACTTGTACTTATAGCTACTATATATCCTTTTTTAAAGAGCAGCATATGGAAACAAGAAACAACATGGGCCACAACTGCAGAAATGCTTGCAGCTGCTACACTACTGCAAAGAGATATCTATACATTCTCACCAAACCACAAGAAAACAAAATATTCATGGCTATTATTAGAACCTTAATTTCATTATGCAAACTCATACATACTCTCTCACACTGACAACCATATATGTTGCAACATAACACTATTGCATATAAATGGTAATCACTTTGATGTGGTTGTACCACAGGAGGCCACATGTAACTGCAATTTTGCCAAATTACATTTTGGAGTATGATTCTTAAGCGTAAATTTTTAAGTGTTGATTAATATTTCATTTTACAATATATTCAGATTAGATCAATTTGACTATTTGATTTTTTTCTTGCATGCTTTTTAATATCTTAAATAAAATTTAATGTCTACTATTTTTATGTATCTAAATGCCTATTTATTTAATGCCAATTTTTTAAATTGGCAATAAAGTTATTTAGTTAAGGCTAGAGGTTTATATATTTAATGGAGTATATGTTTTTAAATTTATTAGTTAAATTATTTTTCTTGCATTTATATTTTATTACATTTTTTAACATTACATGCGAAGATACTACATTTTCTTTTGCATGTCATTGATTTTATCATTAAATAATCATTGTTATGTCCATTATTTTCATGTAGGTTTATTTTATGTCAGGGCATATATTTATTTAATTAATTTTTATTTGCTAATAAAAAATATTTTGTTGAGCTTAGAGTTTTTTTTTTGTTGTTTTTTTTTTTCGTTTATGTTATTACTTTCACTACATGATTTTAATTTAGATTTTCAGTTATTTTTCAAAGTACAGAAGTTTTTTTGCATTTTAAATGAATTTTAATATTAAAGTTGGCAAGTAATTCAGGGGAGATAGCCTTAAAACCAAAAGGGCGTATTACCAATAATAATATTATTGAAAAGTTCTATATAGTATATCTATATGGTAACAATTTAATAAGAGATGAAACTTCCAAAAAAATATATATAGATCTAGATCTATTTTAAAAACTATTTAGATCTATCTCCGAAGAAATCAAATTATATTATATATTTGTAATCTGCATTTTTTTCTGCTTATTCTTAAAATAAAAAGAGAGTTGACTCGTAACAGTAACAGTTGAGACTAGAATCTTATCTAGTTAAAAGAGAAACCAGATTTATTGTTAGATCTAGACAATCTAGTCTAGATCTACTTAGTATTACTAACTAGTATTACTAGTTTGATCTAGATCTACTTATTTAGTTATTACTTAAATTTTGTTAAATTACTAAATATAAAAGTCTAGTCTGTACAGTGACGACAGTGTTAGTGTAGTCACGTAAACTTATAGAGATACAATACATAGATTGATAGATCTAGTACTACATAATAGTGTTTTTTTTTTTTACATAATATAAAATCATTTAAAATGATAAATGTCATAAACTATAACTATACTCAGTCTATAGACTATAATAATATTTTTAGAAATAAATAATATATGTTATATTTATAAGTATAATCATAGTATACTATATATAATCATGATAATGTCACTATAATGATAGTATAATGTGACTATAGACTCTAACTCTATTATAGTCTATACTATAGACTATAGGTAACAGACATAACTGTCATAACATTGATTTTTAAAATATTATATTAATACTAGATAGAGATTGTTTACTAGTTTTAGAATATATTTTATTTTTATAGATAGATCTAGATCTAAATTCGATTATTTAAATCTAACTATCATAATCATATATCTATATACCCAATATCATACTATATGGGTAATTTGATGTATATTACAGCTGAGCCTATCTAGTACTAGATTAAATCTATTATTATTATATAATATAAATTAAATCATTGTAAAGCTAAGAACAAGTACCGGTAATCAAAAGTATTTAAAAAAAAAAAAAAAAACACATTTTTTATATATATATCAAACATCAACTTGCAAAGGATGTGGCCTATCCATCTCTAGCGTCTCTGATGTACTACACTAATGACTATAATATGCTGCTGCTTTTTTTTTGTGCCACAGTTCCTCATTCTAGATCCTGTTTGACCAATGAGTCATAAGAATTTTCCCTATCTGGATTTTTTTCATGGTGGTGATGGTGGTTCTCCAGGTCTCTGCTCCATAAAGTACCATAGTGTATTGGCTTAACTATGGTGTTAAAGAGCCTGATCTTGGTGGTGGTGCTTATTTCCCTGAACCCCCAGGTGTTCTTTAACTTAATAAAAGAAAGTTGCTTGAGCTTTACAAATGCGGATTCTGACAACGGCATCTGTTCCTCCATTGTTGTTCAGGATACTGCCAGATTGGTGAAGCTTTCCACCTCTTCCAGTGCCTTGACTGTGTTGGGTGTATCTTGAGCACCTTGCTCTTCCCTCTGTTTATGGCAAGACCCTGTCTAGCTGGGTTGTATACTACAATGCCTATCTTTTCCTGCAGCTGCAATGGTTGCTGATATCTAATATATAAAGCAGAAAATAAGGCGTATGTATGTCCTAAATAAAAATAAAAACCAACTGACTAATCTTAATAAAATTTAGCATAAAAGTTCCCTTAGATCATGGCAAAGATCATGTATGTTTAATGTCCTTCCCACAACCGGGGGGACTTAAAAACCCATTTTCACAATAATTTATTTTGGATATGAATATATTTGGTGAACAGGTAAACCCATTTTCATACTCTGCAGACTCTACTTTTATTTCGTGGCAAAACAAGAAAAATGTGTAGATCAGTAATACCCAAACAAAGACCTGCAGGCAGCGGGTCATAAGCGGCTAGTATATCATAAACATATAAATGTGAAGCTATATGTGTCATTTTTTTAGTTGTTTTTTTTTTTCAATATATTTGAACAGCTTGTTATAAACCTTAAATCATACATTTGATGGCTGTGCAAGATGTCTTTGGGAGATCCACTTCTCCTGGCGGCCACAGTGACGGATGTTCATGATGGATTATTTGTCTACCAAGCCTGCAAGTTTTGCTACATCAAACTGTCTGACACAAGCTACAACAACACATTCGTGTAAGATAATATAAAATGAACTTTAAATATGCTGCTGTGTTTTTTATACTCTTAAATTTTAGTTGGTGTTAATCGAACTTTGATAGCACATTATACCACCCCCTTTTACCTCACCATTGAGCCCCAAGAAACTGAAGTGGGATTAGTAAATGTGTGACCTTCAACTCTTACCCTCACTTTGAGCTAAAAAAAAAAAAAAAGATGAAAGATAATGGATCACTAGAATGTGCTGTAACTTAAGCTTTACAAGAATCAAAATATGATAATACAATATGACACTGCTTAAAAATTCTTGTCTAGTGTTAGCTACCATGCAGCGGTATGGCATCATGGGAATTCTTTAGGTTTCAAGAGCATGAAGATAGTGGGAGCAAGAAATGTATGATTGATTTATCTGGCAGAGCCAAAATCTAACATTGATTTTTTTGGTAGAGCCAAAATCTAACATTGATTTATTTTCCGGAGCACAAAATGTAATTTTATTTTTTTTTAGCCATTTTGTATACATATCACATGAATTTAGAAAAAGGAGTTCTCAAGCTAAACTTCTGTGAACTCTTATCTATTGTCTACATCAGCACTATAAGAACATGTTACAATTGTTCATATTTATATAATAAACAGGTAGTGTGGTGGTAAAGCACTTGGGTTCTGAACCAAGAGTCCCAGTTCAAATCCTTGTGAAGACTGGGTTGTTGTTTTTTTTCATGATCTTTAGGGTGCCTGAGTCCATCCAGCTCTAATGGATACCTGACATTGTTTGGGGAAAAGTAAAGGAGGTTGGTGGCTGTGCTGGCTACAAGACACCCTCATTAACATTGGGCCACAGAAGCAGATGACCTATAGATTACAAGGTCCTGGAAAGGGGAACATTTCATATGATAAACTAGAACTAGTAACTCATAAAAAAAAATGTTGAACCAAAGGTTAAACATACCAACTGTCTGATGGTTTCTGTTTATTCAACAGCTGTAAAAAGTGTAGCTGTAGGTTTGGTACTGAGGACACTTACTACAGGTACTGTTTACGCCTAACAGCAGCAGACAACTCTTGTCTGGCCAACATTACAGTATTCGGAAGTCTCTTAGATAAATTCTTTGGAGTTTCAGGCTCAGAGTTTTATTTAAGGTAATGTTAACAGCTAAGCTCTTTGTCTATGATAATTATTCAGTGTGATAAGTGTGTGGTGTCTATTCAGTTGGTTCTTTGTATTGAGTAGTCTAATAATATGTGTTAAAGATTCAGTTGATTCTTTGTATTGAGTAGTCCAGTTGTATGTGTTAAAGATTCAATGGATTCTTTGTATTTAGTAGTCTTATAGTATATGCTAAAGATTCTGTTGATTCTTTGTATTGAGTAGTCTAATAGTATGTGTTCAAGATTCAGTTGGTTCTTTGTATTGAGTAGTCCAGTAGTATGTGTTAAAGATTCAGTGGATTCTTTGTATTGAGTAGTCTAATAGTATATGTTAAAGATTCAGTTGGTTCTTTGTATTGAGTAGTCTAATAGTATGTGTTAAAGATTCAGTTGGTTCTTTGTATTGAGTAGTCTAATAGTATGTGTTAAAGATTCCGTGGATTCTTTGTATTGAGTAGTCTAATAGTATGTGTTAAAGATTCTGTTGATTCTTTGTATTGAGTAGTTTAATAGTATATGTTAAAGATTCAGTTGGTTCTTTGTATTGAGTTGTCCAGTAGTATGTGTTAAAGATTCTGTTGATTCTTTGTATTGAGTAGTCTAATAGTATGTGTTAAAGATTCAGTTGATTCTTTGTATTGAGTAGTCCAGTAGTATGTGTTAAAAATTCAGTTGATTCTTTGTATTGAGTAGTCCAGTAGTAAGTGTTAAAAATTCAGTTGATTCTTTGATATTCTTATACTGTTTATTGATGTCAGACAATGAGCTAATGTTCTATATTAATTAATATTTAGCAATATTATTTTACAAAATCAGCAATTAACCTTGTCAACTAGGATTATTTCTCTCACCTTAAAAATCTTGGTTCAGAATTTAATAAAAAAAACACTTTATTAGGTATACATAAATCAGCTTAAAAAAGAGGTTCTTTTTTTTTTTAAAAACTAATATGTTAAATAAATTTATAGTCAACATACTATTCAAATCTAAATATCCCACGATATAAAATCTTTACATTAAAATACAAAGATACTACAACAAATTAACATTTTCAAAGCTGTAAAATTGTTATTATATTCAAACAGTTATTTTGTTTTTTTTCCAGCCATGTTTCGAAACTCAAAAGTAAATATGGAAGTATTGCTGACTCCATTTTAAAGATTGCCATTGAAACTGTCTTTGTTGGACAAAACCTAATATTTGGATTTAAAATTCCAAAGTTGCTTTTTTCTAGAAAAGACAAAAATCAGGAAATTTTACTTGAAGATATTTGTCAAAGTGACAGGGCTGAGAGAAGTTGCCAGGTAGCTCTTCCTGAGCTGACAGCTGTGCAACTGCTGCCACAGACTAATTCTATAATATCATTGACAGTGGTGGAAAGTTTGGAAAATTTGTCAAAGCGTGTTGATGAGATGGGATATTTACAACTCAATGATGTCAACTGTGAGATCATTAGGTCGATATGTAGACAGAACAATGCATATTCTGCTGAGAATAGCCTCCAGTTCAAATCAGGAGATTGTTCTTTCACTGTAACACCGTACTGCAGTCAAGAAACTCTAAGACTCAGCTGTGATGTTTCCTTGTCTATGATAGCTGATGGCAAGTTACCTGATCACACACCCCTAGCTAAGAATAACACAGACATTAGATTCTCACCAGTTGTTGAAATGAAACCTGCCAACCCTGAAATGAAAGAAAAATCAAATAATTTCAAGAATGTCTTGAATATTAACTCTAAATGTCTTAGCATTAAGAGAAATAACAGTGTTGACAACAAATGTCTTAGCACTAAGAGAAGTAATTGTATTGAAAGTAAATGTACCAAGAAGGAATACCCATTTGACACTAAATGTAGTAAAAGTTTGGTTAGTAGTGTTGCACCTAAATCTTTAAAAACTTCATTTAGTCAGCCTAATTCTTTATCCAGCAAGTCAAAAAATAAAAATGAGCCACTTATAACTAATATAACAGTTAGATCACAAAACAGCCAGTTGAGGTCTGCTGATAATTTTCAAAAATCTCCTAGAGCTCTTAAAAATAAAAGTTTACATTTGTTAAACAAAGAAAATGTTAATCAATCAAAGGGAAGCAACTCTTCGTGGTGTGTTCTCAAATACAATAAAAATAAAGAAAAGAATATGAAACAAAGTGACATGCAACCAAAACTTAAAGGTCAATTGAGTTTAAAAACAAAAAAAGAGCCACCTTCATCTTTGTTAACACATGAACAGTCACATCCAGAAGTGGCCAAAGGCACAATTTTAAATTGCCAGAGTTCTCTTCTGTTTGACTCTCAGCATAATCTGGCTGATAGAAACAGACTAACCAGGTCATGTGATCTAAAAGAAGATGGCCTTGCCCCACAGTCATCAGTCAGTCTTGCTTCCTCTTCAAAGGATGCTTATGATTTGGAGCATATGCCAGAATCTGAAGACCTTGAACTATTTTTAGCTGCTCTGAACTCTGAAGCAATGCCAGATGTGGACCTTGTAACACAGAAGTATGATGAGAAATATATCAGTCAAACTTTTACTAACAATTTAAAGGAGGTAGATTATAAATGTGCTCTGAATGTTGCTAATGATATGTCTAATGACAGATTGAGCTCCAGCAATGACGAGATGGCTACTCAGAATCAAAGTTTCTCTATGACTGACGAATATGCTTCAGCTATTTCTTTCAATGTCACGTTGAGACGTTCTCAGAAAAGGAAACATGACAGCCAAATTTTACAGTCCTTCAACACCACAGACTATGTGCTACCTACTGAGCCACCTGAATCTGAGGATGTCTGGCAGTTTTTAGAGAGATTCCCAACTTCCTTGAACAATTCCCAAAGCATCTCCCAGAACAATCATTTCGAGAGATTCCCAACTTCCTTGAATAATTCCCTAAACATCTCCAAGAACAATCAAAATACTTATTTAGATGACCGGCACAATGTAGTCAATAAAGAAATCTTGCTTTCTGCAACAGTGGATAAACATTCTGAAGATCTTTTTATTGAGTCTCCCAGAATAAATTGGACACAAGTTATTGATAAAAATTGTTCGTTTAAAACTATGTTACATATTAGCTCCACACAGTTAAATCAGGAGTCAAGAAATTTTGTCGGGGAAGAATTAAACACAAAGAATCGCCACAAAAGTTCAAGTGCAGAAAAAAGTTCAGATGACAGTAGCAAGTTTCTCAAGTCTTCTAATGAAACTAAAAGTCAAGCAACCAGCACAGATCTTGATCATTTGAATTGCAATGAAAGTTGTGATACAAAGAGCTTGCATGAAAGTAAAAACTTGAATGGACTATTAATGGGTCAAAACACAAATATTGTGAACGAGTCTCTGTTGACTGACGTGCAAGATCTGATTGACAATTCACAATTCAGTGCTATCAATTCATTGACAGATTACAGTGTATTGTCAACAGCTGAAACCGAAAGTATTTTATCAGACTTTCTTATGAATAAGACAGAAGAGCTTGATCCATCAAAAGAAATGCCTGATCTGAATACTAAAAAGTTCTCTCTTAAAAAAGTGAGATTCTCGTCTATTCGAAGAGAGTCTTATTTTTGTAATTCTGATTTAGTTCAAACAACTGTGATACCAGTGGCATACAAACCTCTGAAGTCTTGTTTAAAAATTCAAAGAGTTAGCCTTGAAACATGCAATGATCATGTCACTGGTGATTTATCTACAAGTCCCGTAGCTTCACAAGACTTGTTCACTCAGAACAGTGATCTAGTCAGTAGAAGCTCGTGGACTTCCATCCCATCATGCAATGACTCTGCTGATCTCTTCTCCCCCTGTTCCACACCCAATGATTCGGTTTGTAAACTACCGCTGACACCTGGTTCTTGTAACCAGTTTAATGTTTCCCAAGGTCAGAGTGATGATAGAAGCATTGCGGTGGACAGAAATGATTATTCTCTGGAGCTTTTTTCTCAATCTCCCATTTTTATCAACAATAATTCTGTCTATATAGCTCCAGCCCATGAGGCGTGTAGCACACCTATCTATATGAACAATAATTGTGTGTCTAGAATTCCAGCCCAGGATTGCATGACCCCAGACTTGTTTGACTAAATAGATTTTATGTTCACATAGTTTCTGTAGCTGTTTGTTTTATATTAAATATTTTCTTTTAATGAAATAATCTTTATTTTAAATTGTATATTAGTCATGGCAAGTTTGTTCAAATACATGTACTGAAATTTAAATTAAATAATGTTGTGGTGATTGTGTTTGTATATAGTATTGTAAACAACACTTGGTAGAATTGTGGGTGTAAGATTTAAGGAATTCTATGTTTATTTATTATTATTTCATTGGTTGGGACAGAGTGATAGCGCATGGAGTTTTCTTATTGTTGTCAGAGGCCTGAGTTGTGGAGCCTAGTCGTATAGTATAAGTAATATAGAAGTCAGTGTTCATAATTGTGCATATTTATTAGTTAACATTTGATGCATTGCCTACAACTACAGTTATCTTAGTTACTTTTATTAAAGTTATATTCTGTTATTAATTCATCTCTGGCATCTCTTTGAATTATTGAAAGAAGTACATTTATGTGTCATGTCTAAGCCAAGCTAGGAGTTCACAACAAATGTCAAGCTATTTTCATTATAAATTGCTATTTATTTATATATTTTTAACTCTGGGTTGATGCCAATGTCTGTGTTGTTATTACACAAAACTAATTACTCAACTGAAAAGGTTTCATTAACCAAGTCAGCTGAAACATCATCAGCAATATCATTTTACCTATTCTAACTACATAACATTTACTAAACCTTAGAAATTAATCAACTTTTTCAGTGCTAATCATATGCATATGCCTTAACTATTTCCCTTGTTATCAAGCTAATGTTTCATCTCATGGTTCTTTGCATTCTAGCCCTAATGTTTGAGAAGATTTTGGTCGCACCAAAGTTTTAATCATCCTATGAGTTGTTACTGTTTCCTGAAGGGAAGCTACCATGAAAAGGATCTAAGCAGGAGCAAATTAGTTGCTTGTTTCCAGTGGCGAGTATCCCATAACTCTTCTATTTATCCAATGAGATTTGTTTTAATAATAATATAATAATAATCTTTATTGTCCGTATGGAAATTTGTCTTAAAATTTGTGCATTACACCAAACAAAAAACATAACTATAAGAAACCAAAGTGTACATTCACACCAGACTCACTCATAATTTACATGTGACCAAGTGTATACCAGATTGTTCTCTTATCCATATAGGTAGACCTAGTTTCTGTTTAATGAACTCTCTCTCCTAACAGACGATACCAACGTTGATTCCACCAGAATGTGGTAAATAAATATGGAGAGAAATAGTTAAGTCTGCTTTGTTGATGCTCTGAAGAACAATAACAATTGTATCTGGTGAAGTGTCAGCACTGGCCCTTAATTTAAGCTAAGCAATCAAAAGTATCATTTTGTTAATTGTCTTGGTCTTAAATCTCACATTAAAGAGTAAGCTAAAAATCAACATGAACTGGCCCCAGGAACAACAAATCAGATGACAGCGCTGAACAACTTAAGTTTCTAAGGGGTATCACTGGATGGTGAAGTCTAAAAACGTTCATTTAATCTGTACTTCAAAAGTGGGCTATTTGAAACAAATATGTCTACGAATATCTTTAACAAAAGATTAAACTTTATATTGCCTTTAGAGAAATTGACTGTCTAAAGAAAGCTTCCACACTGCTATGAAGTTTTTCTGAATATACTTATTTTACAGTTTTCTACAGTTGATTTTTTTTTTACAAGATAAAATGAAAGAATACATGATCCTACTCTAATATTGTCTGGAATTATTTCAACATGAACAATTATCCTAATTTAAATTGTTGAGTTTTTTTTAAACTAAAAGAATCAATGTAAAATTTAAAAGGAAAAAAAACCCAAAGTTTTTTAATTCAACCATTCAATATAATAGCAGAAGAAAAAAACAACCAGACTTGTAACACAAAAAAGAGCTGATAATGGCGGATAAACAAGATTTGTTTTATTGCAAACTGTGTTGTTTGAACTAGAAGTATAAAAATATAACTTTAGAAAAAAAAAATCATAGGTATTTTAAAGTATCAACCATACAATAGAACAGGCCATTTTGAAAATGATCTTCTGCATAGGTCCATCATTAGGTGTGGATCTGTTGTTTTGTTTTCAAGCTAGTAGCTTCCATTTAGATATCTAGATTTCCTGCTTCTGACTTCAAACATCTACCATACTACTTACACATTCAGTGTGGACAAAGACATATGCACAATAATTGTGTGGACAAGAATGCTAGGTTGATGTATAACAATGTGTTTATTTACATATCAAGTAACATTTTTGCATACCCTAAAAACAATCTTAGCACATCACAAAAGATTTCAAATCTCTAAAAAAAAAAAAAAAAAGTAGAGTATTCTCCCCTCTAACTCCAAAACAAAAGTTTATAACAAATATACATATATATATAAAATGCCCCCTCCTTTTTTTTCCCTAAATGTGTATCAAAGAAAAATTATTATACTTTAAACTACTGGTTCAAAATACACACATTACTCCTTTTGATTGTGTCGTCTCTAAAACTGTAAAATCAAGTGAATTCAATGTAAAATGAACAAAAACTTTTACAAAACTAAATGTTCCACAACTCCATGACTAGCTGTTTAGTTTTATGCTTGCAAACTTTTTGAGTGAGTTTTGAACAGCAGCAAACCTTGACCTATATAATACTGGCCATCAACACATCATTTCATTCAGCCATTGGCATACATTTTGGTCTTCAACAACCAGGTGTACATTTGAATGATTTGAAATATTAAAACTGCTCCTCCGCAGGGCTCATTTAAAAATTAACATATTTACATTGTCTCCGATTTGATCATTGAGAGACCAGTTTCACACACATTCAATGGTACGCAGACATCTTCATGGAAGAAACAGGGAATACTTGGAACACAGTCTTTCCTCACTTAGGATTTAGTTCAAAGGTTGAACTCGCTAGTTAGGAATGAGCAGCCCTGAGCAGATTTTCAAAGGTTCACAAGCTAAACAAACAAATAATGGTGGCTTTAAGTTGAAGCAGTAGCAGAATTATTGACACATTGAAAAGCAGCAAAATTGTTTTTCAGGGGGAGATAATAGATAAGAAAACATCTTAACCTGAAAGTAATCCTTTCTATTTTATAGTTATTTTCAAAGTTAAGCTATTGGTAGAACAATCACAATGTACTTAACACTTCTTGATGCTAATCAAACCTCAATGAAGAATTAGTTCAAAGACCAGTCTACAAGAAACTAGACTGCAAGTTTTTGTTTTTTATATCAAGAAAAAAGTTGTACAAATAGCATACATTAGTAAAACCAATAGGCAAAGTTGTTAACAGGTTAAAAGCTTTTAAAATGTAAAAAAAAAAAAATGAAATCAATAGTTTATAACTAACAAATATATGGCAAGGAATTTTGCTTCAGCAAGAGTTCCATATACATCCTTCATAAATGTTAGAACTCCCAACCAACTCTCCAACATAAAAACAAAAGAATTTAAATACTTGTGGAATAGTCTAATCAGTGACAATGTTACAGCAATGGAAGGGGCCAATCAGAGCTAGGGTTAGTCAAGTGTCTTTGTAATATGCAAGAAGACAAATACACTTCTGATCCTTTTGAAGTGATCATCTCTATTGCCGATTGAGGATACCATATCCTATGGGACCAGTGCTCTTGTTGGCAACATTGAACCAAGGCGAACTTACTTTTAGATCTACACGTCAGTAATGGAAATGAAGCTTCGGTTTTACAACAAAGAAAAGAATGGCTTCTTTAGAGTCTTTTCAAAATACAGATTAGACATTCCAGTGGGCAATATATTCACGACTTGAATGTACAATATTCTCAAGATAGCCATTATTTTTTTTATTGGTCAAGCCAGTACACTTCAATCAGCATCTAGTTCAAAAGAGAATCATAAATATGGCTACAGTATTAAATACGCTTATTTACAGTAATCACTCATGTTGTTCATGGAAACAAACACGATTTTTACGATGAAAAAAGTATCAACTATTGTCTCTGAGATAAAATATTATGACTGTAAAGAATCTCAATTATATGCGAATAGGAAAAAATACAACAGCAGACGCAAAAATAGAAAGTCTGAACAATGAACAGTCCAGTGAAGTGCTCCAAGAGTAAAAGCACAATATGAAACTTGAACAATTGTCACAAACATAGAACAGACTAATAATTGATATATCAGTTTGGCCCAAAACTAAAGCATTCAAGGAGCTTTTCATAACAGTAGGGGCTAAAATTGGTACATGTTGAAAGTTTTGAGTCTGCTGTCCCTTCGACTAGTTAGCTCCTCTTAAACTGTGTATTTGTCGTAACTATAAATAAATTACAATAAGTGCATCTTGGTTTTTTATTCCCTGAGGGTATTTAAATTTATGTGGGCTGATAGGATATATATAAAAATATGCCTGGAAATTGTTTCTCTTAATTCTGAAAAAGTTGTGAATGTAATTAACCAATTAGAAAGTTAAACTGTTCATCAAATGAAAGAACATTCTGTTACTAAGAGAAATGTTTAATAGTTAAGCAATATACATCTGTAATCTCTTTTAAAATACTAGGTTAAATGCTATGTATTTAATATAAAAAATGGATTTCTTCTCTGCCATAAGGAAACTATGTTAATGAATCAAAGACAAATATAGATCTAAGGGTCAACATTGTAGGTCTGGCAAATATATTTACAGTTGTTACACTGAGGTCATATTGGCACGGGAGACAATCTTGAAGTCACAAACTATATACATTTGGTGAATGCAGATTTTTGTCTTCAAAGTTTTCTTTAAGCACAGGGAAGTTGATGAGTTCGGAGTCACTCTAAGACAGCTCTAGATGCAGTTTTTAAAAACAGTAAACAAATGAATCAACATTTTCCCCCATTTCAACTTCGCATTTCACGACCTTCATTGGACTTCTTCTCCTTCAGCCATTCCACAAATTCATCTAACATCACTGGCCCTGGAAATATACAAGAAGAAAAGAGGTCATCACCAGCCCTAGAAATATGAAAAAAGAGGTCAACCTTAATGATACCGGTACAGACACACTTATATTTGAACAGAAAAGACATCCATGGAGATACTGACAATTTCTCCTCTTGATATAGCCCAGTGTTTCACAAGGAAGAATTTTAATAATTATATTGAATCTGACTTGATGAAGCTAAACAAGTTTTTCTGCATACAACCAAAGACTTCCTTTTATATTGTTTATCAAGCCCAATCCATAGGAAATAGTTCAACAATTGCAATTCTTGAAACCATGATGCCCCATTAATATTTTACTAATCCATTCACTATTTATGAATGATGATATTATGTAACAAATAATCTCGAGGTAAAAAAAATATTTCTTTAATAAACTCTTTCGGTCTAAATTCAACTACATGACCTTACAAATTAATAGTTCATAAACCTTTTTTTTATATTAGATAAAAGAATCATGGTGATTTTGACAAATATACCGTTTGAAAATTTAAAAACATTAGACTTCATGTAAAGAAAACAATGTCAACACAATAGACCTAAGACTAGAGTTGAACATTTAGACATTGAAATGTTGACACATTGGTTAGCTGTTGGTCTCCTTCAGTCGTAGACATGGGAAAGACTTGGGAGTCATATCTCAGGAGCAGGCAATCCACAAGAAGCTAGCAGCACACTGTGCCACATCCTGGCAGATCCCAAAACTGTATTGGTTAATGCCACACCTTTAGTCAGAACAGCTGAATGGGTAGGGGGGAAATTGGTGAGACAATATTTCAAACATGGCTAATACCCAGGCTTTTATTTCATTTGTTTGAGATGAATGCTGGTTGTTCCAGGATTGAAGTAGGCTAATAATGTAGCACATTGATAAATACCAACTAAATCAAACAGCATTGAGAAGTCAACTTACAGGCACCATCCTCATCATAGTTGTCCAGATCAGGTTGGATAACTCTGCTGAATTCAAGGATATTACACCACTGGTCTTTGTTAATCACTTTGTATTTAGTTTGATGCTAAGAAGAAAACAAATAACATTGAATCAGATATGAATTGGATAAGTTTGAATTGAATCCAATATGATAAAATCGGATCTGAGTAGGTCGGATCCAATAAAAATGTCATTGAAAAAGAATCAGCCTGTACAATCACATTACTAGTATAGTGTCACACTTCAATGCCAGCTTTGGAATTTTCTGACTTCCACCCAACCAACTTCCAACTTTTTCTCATGAAAAAACAAAACAAAAAAAAAAAAAGAAATAACAGAAAAGTAGCAAGTTGTATATCAATGGAATCTACCAACTAACAAAGAAAATGATTCAATCAATTTGGCCACAACTGTATGCCCAACATCCTTAGCCAAATAAATGAAAGAAAGACTATGATAGGGAGATTACTCCCCCTGAAAGAAAAAACAGAGAACAGAGGAGTGAAAATAGCATACTAGCAAAACCAAAAGACAAAATCAAAGCCATATAAAGAATAAAATGGCTAAATCACGAAGGGGTTAATCTTCAAGATTATGGGCTCAGGAATGGCAACAAAAAAGCTCATGCTGTAACAACACTTGGAGTTGCCGTACCCTCCACACACACAAATACAACCACTTAATGTGTTTTATTACCTCTAAGAACAGGTGGAAGTAAGAGAAGAGAGGCCAGTCTTTGCCCAGGACCAATGACAGCATCGCTTTGGCCGTGTCCAGATCTAGACTTCTTTGGTCTTTTTCCTAAATGTGCACAAAGAAACAGCAAAACACAAACAAAATGTGAAAACAGGCATTTGAGATACTCCAATCAATTATTGCAAAGAACTATATGTCCAGCAAGTGTACAATACAGGGAACTGCTACAATGGATTTTGTTGTCAAGCTTCATGTCAAGTGTAGAGAAAACTGGCAACTTAAGCCGAGTCAATCAAACAAATAGTGTTTGTTGTTGGTTACTTGTTATCAAGTGAATGAAATATTTCCATTAACTACACGTAAACATCATGTTAGCATAAAAAAAGAGAGAGAGAGAGACTGGACAAGTATAAGCATCAACAAAACAAAGAAATAAAAAATACTAATCACAATACAAACAAACCAAAGTAAAATAATAAAATAAAACGTACCCGTGCAAAGTCAAAAGCGAATCTGTAAATATTTTTAAAAAGGGCAGGATCATTTAACAGCGCCCTGAGATAGTCCAGTCTGTTCTGAAGCTTTCCAATTGTGTCACATCTGCAGATGAAACATCCACAAACAATAATTCTGCTATACTCAAACAGATTTATTTCCACCAAGATGTTAGTTTAAATTAGACATAGAAAGACTTACTGCAGTTCAGTCATTCCTTTCATCCACTCATCAACAGTGAAAAAACCCATGTTTTTAGCATTGAGTTTGTAAGCCAGGACTAGCATCACAATCTAGAAACAAAATGAAAAAGTTACCATTCGTTTGGGCATTATAGAAATACAGTTTATATAACATATTGAACTAGCATGAAAAATTTTCTAATAAAATTTCTTTTTTTTTTTTAATTTTCAATTGGATTTGGGCAGTTATTTGTATTTGTATTTAAATTAATTGATTTTTTAGTGTTCTGCATTTTTATTCTTAGATTAGTTTTGTGCTTGATTAATTCTGAAGTTAATATGAGGACACAAAGAATTGCTAATTATCAAATTTTGACAAATAAGAACAAGTTTAAGGAAAAAAAGGACACAGCTAAATAAGAAAAATATATAACATGATATAATACAGTTCCATAAAACACTTCAACGTTTAAGTTCAGATAAGACAAAGAGAGCAGAGACTTACATTTTCTGGCTCCACTCCAATATCTTCACAAAATTTCTCCATTCCCTCTGGGCCAAGTGTCTCCTCACTAGCTCCTGGAGAACATAAACCCAAATGTATTACTATCAAATAAACCATGAAAAACTAACAATTTCTAATGTCCAACATTACATAGAAGTGAAAATTGTACACTTTTGTAAATATAAAATTTGCACCACAGTTTCACTGAATGAAATAAATATTTTATTGAAAAGTCAAAATATTTCAGCCATTCAAACTGAAATCTCAAATGTTTTTGTCATAAATCTTACAAGTTATCTTTACAGAAAACATAAAGAAGATGGACCACTGTCGCTATTGATTGATCATTATGACAGATTACATTTTAGTAATTACAGATGTGTAATTGTGCAAGTGTAACAAGAATTTCTCTACATCTACTACCTTTTTTTATTTATTTATTAAAATGCAGTGAAGTACTGTGGGGAGGGGGGTCAAGAGGTTGTTTTCCGGACCATGTCCAGGGTTCGAATCCTGAGATTTTTTTTAAGTTTTAATTTTTGGGATCTTCGGATGCCTCTGAGTCCACTCAGTTCTAATGGGTGCTGGGCATTACTTGGGGAAAAGTAAAGGCAGTTGGTCATTGTGCTGGCCACATGACACCCTGGTTAACAGTGGGCCACGGAAACATGATCTTTACATCATCTGCCATCAAGGCCTGCAAGGGAAGCTTTAATTTTCCCGGTGAGTCCCATGGTGCCCAGGACAGCAGGCATGTTGCCACCAATAGTGTACTTCATTTATATTTGCATAGAAAAAGTTCTCACTAGTAAGCACTACCTAAAGTTTTAACTTAATGTACCAGTACCTGTGTACTCATGAAACCAGGCTAGACAACGCTTCTTATTAAACTCTGTAGCCACTTCCTTTTTCTGTCTGTTTCAAAATTTAAAAAAAAATTATCAAACAATTATAAATATAAATTAATTTATTTTTATAAATTTTAAATAAATTAACTGAATGATAACCTACATAAAAAATCTAAATATAGAACTTAGCTTATAATTGGGGAGATTATCTAAATGAAACATTATTAAATTCTTACTGGTATGTTCGTGATTTCTTGGTTGGCAAATCTTCTGAACTGGTATCACGCTTTCGCCGACGTGACGGCATGATATTAAATGGGTTGTAAAAAAACTGGCCACCAGATGAGCCTGACTGCGTTATTTGAGCACCAAGATTCTGAGTAAAAAAAAGTAACTATAAATTACTATGTTTCAGGCTAGAGTTACTAATAGGTATTTAGAAGCTGTGTATCAAAATATTAAGAAATTTTGAATATTGAGGATAAGTGTAGCATTTCCCATGAATATGTAAAGCCAGTATCAAGCCGAATATTTTGCAGCTGATGCAGAATAAAGAAGAGCTGGCAGTGGAAGGCTTCTGAAACAGACAGCCAAAGAGTTCTCACTAAAGTCGTGGGACACATTGAAGACTCAAAAAAAAAAAAAAGCTGTTGATGAAGGCAAGTTCAGACAAGGAAAAGAAAACATAAATAGTATCATAGTATACATGATTATCAACACAATCCTTCACTTTCACCCGAGGGGCATCAAACAAGATTAAAGATCAGTTATTCAGAGCATATTTTTGATTTAGTTGTTCAAATGAGATTCGTGAATAAATTCACTTGATATGCCAGTTAAATAAGCATGTAGGAAAAAGAGTATTCCACATTTTAGATAGTGTAACACTATCAAAACATCAAGAATCTAGGATTCAGAACTCAAACAAGAGAAAAAATAAAGTAAGAAATAGTACCCAGAAAAACTTAAGTCTAGACAACAAATATTGAGAACACTTACCAAAGTAGTAAATCTACTCTGCAAACTCGATTGTAAATTTTGATCCAGTGTTCTTAATGAGTGCTTAACATAAACATCAAACTAAAAAAAAAAAAAAAAATATACAGAAGTGTCAAATATAAAGTAAAGTGCAAATTCTTGAGGGATTTTTATAGAAAATAATATTAAAATGTTTACATACTATTAAATTTTTTACATACTAAGACAAGAAATCATTACATAGATGATTTAAAATAGCACACACACACACAAAAGTAAGCCTTATTATGAAAATCATTAAGTTGAATTCAGATGAATTAATATCAGGAATAATGAATACCATTTTTTAGTCTACACCTGAATTAAAGCAGTCACATCTAGTATTACTATACAGATAAACAACATCAACTAAATGAAAATAAAAAAAAATGCTTGTTGGTTTTTTTATTCAATTCATTCAAAAATGAACTTTTTATATATTTTGATGATAATCAGAACAGTGTAAGCACTAAGCAATAGTTTTAATCCATTATAAAGTAGTGAAAAACTAGAATAAAAAAAAAGTCAAATATACATACACAACATTGATCTATATATACAGTGACAGTCTAACAGTCACAGATCAGCTGTCTACTATCTACTACTACCAAAGCTTGCTTAAAAAATTAAAATATCTTGGCATTGATGGTTCATTACATCAACAGATTCAGGATTTTCTGATAGGGAGACAAACTGTAATAATAAATAGCTTTAAATCAACAACAATAACAGCAAACTCAGGTGTACCTCAAGAAACAGTCCTAAGTCCACTAATAGTTTTAATTTACATAAATGATATAACAAATTGCATTATTTCAGGAACAAAAGTCAGATAATTTGCAGACGATTGCATTTAAGAACAGTAAAAACAACACATGATACAGAAATTTTACAAAGAGAATTAGATGAATTACAGAAATGGGAAATCAAACTGGAGCATGTCTTTTCACCTAGAAAAATTTCAGTCATAAAAAGTAACTAAAAACTAAAACAAATAAATACCACTTATCCACAGTAAGCCAGTAACATCATAGACTAAAAACTCAAAATACCTAGGTATATATATATATCTTTTTATACTATAAAGTAGGATGTAAGGCGTATGTATGTGCCAAATAGAAATCAAAACCGTTTGACCAATTTTGATAAAACTTGGCAGAAATGTTCATTGGGTATTAACTTAGACCGTAGTGTATGTATTGTAACCCTAAAACAAACTTAAGACCCTCAAAAAAAAAAAAAGTTGAACAACTTCATGAAAGTATGGTATTTTATGAATCTAGGTTATGTTTACCATACTGACATAGAAAAGATCAAAAGGATTTAGATCTAGATCTAATTTTAAGAACTACACTTTGCACATATAGTTTTTTGCTTTGACACATGAAAATTAAAATATAGTCTATTGATTTCATTTTTTAATAAAAATAAGCTTCAAATTTGTGTAACAAAATTTTTTTTTACATAACTTCGTTCTTTATATCTGCAAATTTAGAATTGTGACGTACATTCTTTCATAAGACATTACTGTGATTACCCAAAAGGTTACACATATCTGTATTCCTAGGCCTAAAACTCTAATTCAACTCAAAGATGACAGAACTTCTCTTTGCAAAGATAGTTTTATAATTCAATACATGAACATACTAATTATAGTCCATTCATTTCATATTTTAATCAAATTAACATTCATTTTTTTTCCTAAACCATTTTTACATGAGTGCAACTATATTCTTAATATCCCATGAATTCAGGTCAATTAGCTATCTTTAGCTCCATTCATAATATTTTTTTATTCATGAATTCATGCATTCACTGACACAGCTGGTAGTATCTGTCTAGTATATATATATATGAAAAACTACCATGGAAACCCCAAGCATTAATAATTTTTTTTATTTTTAAAAATTCTACAAATCAAATAAGAACTTACAACTAAAATGTTTTTTAACATTGGTTAGACCAATAATAGAATATATGCATTCTGTTTGGGACCCCTCAACTCATGAAAATATTAAGAAACTGAAACAGACACAAAATAGAGCAGTATGATTCATAACAAATGAATATTCACATTTGAATAGAGTAACACCTTTAGTACAGTCACTAAATTAAAAAACCTTTCAGTATAGAAGACTTAAAAGTAAAATAGCAATTATACATAAAACACTAAACCATAATCTTCCAATATAAAAACAAAACCTAATAAAATACTCAGAAAGACACTAAGATAAAGGCAGATTCCTAGTTCCAAATGCTAGGACAAATTTGTACAAATTCTCCTTCTTCCCTCTAGAGTGCTATTAGGGGATGGAATGAGTTGCCTGAGTCAGCCAGGGCCAGGTTTTAAGTCACTGATTAACATGTGTCACTAGACTGTCATATGAAAATCTTCTTTATTGAAGTAATGCCTGTTTTTTATTTAAGACAAGAAGATAAAACAAGTTTTGTATCATTTGGTCCAGATTATTTAGTCTGAGTCTGCCGCACTACCCTAGACCAGTGTTTGCCAACTTTTTCTCTTAATGGAACACTTCTCACATTCAGAGTATTTAGCGGAAAACTTTGCTTTTTTTTTAAAGAGAGATTTATTTATGTGCTGGCCTAGTAGTTAATTATTTCAGTAGTTCATGGAACACCTATTCAGGCCCCACATAACACACGAGTCAGTGTTAGGAAAACACTGCTCTAGAATGTAGATCTAGAAGTAGAACAGATTTAGATTTTATTACTAGGTCTATAACTATAGATACTATAGAAGTATAGTTGTATAGTTACTGTATAGTATAGATCTGTATTGAATATTGGTTTTATAATTTATAAAGATTATAGTCAAAGATTATGATATGAAAATGATAGATTTGATAGATCAATACTAGAGTTTACTAGACCTATGCATTTCATTAGTCATTATGTTGTTATGGAGCTATCATTATTATTTATTATTATCATGATCTAAGACTTAGACTAGTCTACAAGACTGGTCTACACTAAGTTCACCAAGAAGTCCAAGACTACAAGTAAGTACCAGTACAAGAAATGAAGAATCTGCAATTTGGTTGACAAGACTAGACTGGATCTTATCTTATCTTATCTTATATAATACAGACGTTACTTCAAAAAAGAAGATGATTACGTCCTACGCGTCATGCATTTAGTCATGCATATTAACCAATGACTTAAATTCTGCCAAGTCACTGGTTTTCTGGCTAGCTCAGGCAACCCATTCCATGCTCTAATAGCACTAGGGAAGAAGGAGTATTTGTACAAATTTGTCCTAGCATATGGGACGAGGAATGTGCCTTTATTTTTGTGTCTTTCAGAGTATTTTATTAAATTTTGTTTTTGTATTTGAAGATTATGGTTCAGTGTTTTATGTATAATTGCTACTTTACTTTTGAGTCTTCTGTCCTGAAGGCTTTCTAAATTTAGTGATCTTACTAATGGTGTTACCCTAGTCAAATGTGAATATTCGTTTGTTATGAATCTCACTGCTCTATTTTGTGTTTGTTCCAGTTTCTTAATGTTTTCTTGATCTAGAGTAGTTTATTTATTCCGGACATTACATGAATTCGAACACTTGCTGTCTTTGTGGTCATTACATCTTTATTTTGATATTTAATATGAAACTAGCATCCTGAATAATATGCGTATCCATTTTTCAATTATTCTGACCCAATTTCCTTCCATTTAGCTGTCTTTTTATGTAAGAAAAAAGAATTTCAAATTTTTAAGTCAGGTTGTTGTTTTTATTATGTTAACAGGATGACTTTACCTCTTCCTAGGGTTAAGACTATATTTTTTGGTTGGATAATGCTATGCTAATGAGCCCGGCAATATTTATTCTGTTTTTGGAGCTGATTTATTTGATTCATAAGCCAAAGTTGTTTGATTCCATACAAAAAAATTAAAAAGGTGCTTGAATGAAATTACGATTTTCTTACCAAAATTTATTTCAAACAGCTAGTTTTTGGACATCAATGTTAATGATCTTCTTATATTTGTTTGTTTTTTATTGAGAATAAATGGGCAAATGTTTGGAGTGAGCTTGGTACATTGAATGAAGTTAAATGCCTAGATCTAGACCTACTAGATAGATCTAGATTTATATAGAGAGAATATAGAGTATAGAGGATTCAGCTATTTAGGCAAGAATGGCTATCCTAACCTGTACTATACTACAAAAGATCATCTGTATTAGAAATTTATTAAATGAATAAACAAAAAACAAAAACTTTAAACACACATCTAATCATTCAAACATAAAATAAGTCTAAAGTCGGAGTATCCCAGTGACCTAATTTTGGTAGAATAAGTGTGTTCATATTTTTTTTTTTTTTTGTTGGTATTTATGCATAATTTGAAAACATCTTAATGATTTCATGTGAGGGGCTATGCCTGAGGATCTTAAAATTTAGTTAGGTAATAAAGAATTAAAATCTTGAGTTTATTGATGCCTAAATATAGAGACTGTCTGTAATAAATTATGGTGTCCGGAATGAAATAATGTGGGTCAAATTTGTCCGAATTAAATGAAAATACATAGCCTCTTTGACATTAAATATAATAACAAATATATAGGTACTTCAATAAACTGACCTAGATCCATTTTTTTCATCTCCCAAAAAATGGCTGAAAAGTGTGTCAGTACATTTTACCCTTTTTTTAGGGGTGGTCATTTCCATCAAAGTTTTAGCACATATTGTATTTGATTGCAGGATTAAGCTAGGGGTACAAAATAAAATTAGTTATCCTTATTCTCCTTAAAGTCAAGAAGATTTGGTATTTCATTTTCTTTTCTATGTCGAACCATTGTCAAATAATGCGCTGTCAAAGTCAAACTTTGAAATTTTGGCCTATACTATGACTATGTCATACTGTTATAGTAGTGTTACAGGTGTCCGAATAAGCATAATCATAAACTCTACTCTAGACAGATGCCTTTTTCTTTTAAATTAACGAATCCACAACAAAATTTGATTACATTCTTGATTGAATGTGCTTAAAAATATGTTGATAACATTCATTGAAAACCAATAAAAACACAGATAATCTTAAATCTAAGTTCAGACAGAAAGACCAAAGTATATTACTAAAAGTGGCAATGGCAAAAGACTTGACAAAGCCAAATTAATTTGTAAACTTTCATAAAAAAGAAGATCGATTATTCGATGAGTTGACTCTGTACAGTGTACATAAAAAGATGTGATACCATTAAACTACTCCCTATTATTTGAAACAAAACTCGAGAAAAACATGAAAGCTATCAACTTATAGATCCATATAAACAAAAAACATCAAGTTTTCTTACGGTATATTAAAATAACGGTTGAGCATTTTCTTTTCTTCCATACAAACTACCGGAAATAATGTGTGAGAAAAAAAAAGTTCAAGCCGGATATGCCTTTGAGACATGCGCATTAGACGTTGTTGTCATTTGTCTCTTAGGATATAATTGGTTTTCATGCATAAGCCAATCCATAAGAAGAAAACAATCTTGCCAAAGATACATTCCTCAGCTGTAGCGTTTGTCTGTTGTCAAGTGTGTCAAAGAATGTTAGGTTAATCTAGCTTTTTTGCCAATTAAATACTTAGTCTAGATCTAGACGCTTATGTTCATTTCGTTGCATTCCAAGAAAGTCCATAAAATATAGATCTAGATTAGAATTTAATAATAGATCTAGATGTAGACTTGTTCTAGTAGATGTTGACAACATTGTATCAATAAGACAGTGTTGTTTTTTTTTTGTTGTAGATTCATGCTCATGAATGTTTATAATAATAAATTGATATGATAAAAGTAGAGAGTAAACTATGTTTAAGTAATGTTATCATAACAACTTATTTAAGAAATTAAGTTAATGACTTATCAACTATTGGTAATTATAGGCAATAGGTCATTGTTAAAACTTAGATAGTTAAGGAGGTGATACAACTAAAGTTATCTTTTAACTATAGTATATCTAAGAGCCCATGTATACTTTTTTTTTATTGGTGGATGGGGTACTTAGCTTTCTCATCAACTTTCATTCCTCAGCTGTAGCATTTGATTGTTGTCAAGTGTATTAAGCTCCTAGACTATATATAAGCTTACTGGCTTTGATCTAGATCTAGAGATCTATATATTAATGTTCATGAAATTCAGATATGAAATAAGTTAGGGAAAGGAAAGGAGGTTGGCCATTGTACTGGCCTTGTAACTATTGGTCAGAAAAACAGATGATAGGTACTTCGATACAAATTTAAAAATGATCACAATGCAATGGAATCTATTTGGTTAGATAGAGCTTGAGAAATGTTTTCCAATGATACCAATTTTATATTGCTGAGTTAATTGTGAGGGAAGTTATTACATTTTTAGTGGCCAAAAATAAGCCCTCTTTAGCCTTTGTAAAGCAAAAATAATCTGACTGACAAACAACTGACAGTTGAACTTTAATTAACTGTATTATAAAAAGTCTTAAAGATATGGGGTTGAAACTTCACACTCTTTTTCATTAACCTGTATTCTGTTAAAACAAATTTTAAAAATAAGACCAAGCAATAAAATCTTTGAAAAAAAGTGAATTAATATATAAAAAAAGCCTTCGACAAAAAATAAAAATATATGTGATTTTGTCATCATATGAGCCCAAAAATCACTAATAAAACAAATCAGAGATCTGTATTGTGTTTTATTTTGTTTAATTATAATTCTACTTTATTTAAATAGCTATTTATATGCATCAGATAGATAAATTTTTTAATTAAAAATGAAAATAGCACTGCGCAGAAAAATATTTGCTAAAATTTAATGACTATAAGTTTAATAAACTTCATAAAAAACAGTTTTAAACCTTTTTGTAGAGCACTGGCAATTAATCATTTTAAAATGCCTGAATTTAAATGCTTTAAAAATTAGATTGTAAATGAAAAATTTCTTGCATCGGACAATAAAATAAAAAAGAAACTTTGTGGTTTATTTAGAAGTTATTAAAAGATTTTTTACTTAAATTTTTTAACAGTAGTAGCTCATCATTTTAAAAATGTAATGTACTCATTTATTAACTATTAATTTACATGTATACTATAAGAAAAAAACAACACCCAGAAAAAAATAATCAATTAATAGTTCGCAGAGCTAAAAATAAAAAAAATATATTATCATTTTAAAATAATTATTTTTACTTTAAAATTTGCACATTACAAAGCCATTATAATAAAGACACATTCCCTCTCCATAATCTAGCATTTAAACATTATAAAAGTTAATCTAAATGAAAAATTCCTATCTGTGCTTCTAGAAATAGGACGTGATAGATAGAAATTGACCATTTCCAGTAAATCACAGAGTTGGTTGTTACTAAAAATAGATTTTAACCATCAACTTTGAAAATTAATATCTAAAGAGTGTGCCAAGCTACAAAGTTCAAACTTAGCACACAGATATTTGTTAACATGCTAAATTCAATAGAATTTAGTGAGATTGTTGTAACTATAAACACTTTTATTTTATTTAAAAAATAAAATTTTACCCTTCTTTGTCTTTGTTAATTTTAATATCAAATATCTTTAAAGTGCGCCAAGAGAATTTAATGAAATTTGAAATATACACATTTCATAATATGATAAATTATTGTAGCAAACAGCATTGTTGTAACTTTTATAGGAAAAAAGTTGTAAAAATGTCAACTTTCACATAGACTTTTGTTAAGAAAAATTTAACAGATTGGCTTCAAAAGCAAATAAAAATGATCTCTGATATCTTATGTTTACAAAAAGTAATCACAATTAGTCCTGAAATCAAATACAATGTGCTAAAACTTTGATGGTAATGACACACTTTTCAGCCATTTTTTGGGAGACAAAAAAATGGATCTAGGTCAGTTTATCAAAGTACCTACAGATGAACTTTTACATAATCTGACCTTACATTGCAAGGTCTGAAGGGGGTACTTATTGTTATTATTTTTTTTTGTGTGTAAAAAAAACAAAACTGACTGATTAGAAGATGAAAATCTTTTTTGTTTCAGGATCTATATAGTCAAATAATTGAAAGCTGATCCATGTTAGTTGAAATTCATCACTGTTGGCATCAATAAGCTTCAGGATGCCTGGAGATTCTAGAAAAGATTTTGTTTTGGTGACCACTGCCAACTACTTTGGTGTGATGGTCAATGATAGTGCAATCACAAATTTATTTAACAGTCCACCATTAAACAGCTTTCTTGATGATGGTAATGTCATGGTACTAGCTGGAAAACTGGATCCCAAGAAAGACAAAAAGATTGATTTTTTAAACAAAGTAAGTTGTAGATTTAGAGATATTGTGGTCAAATGATGTAACACTTGGCTGGAGTAAAAAGTTTGAAACTTAATTCTAGTTATGACTGGGATTAGATTTGGAATTTTTAGAACTCTGTCTCCCCTTCCAAAGTCCAACTTACTCTAATGGGTAGCTGACTTAGATTGGGGAAGTAAAGGCAGATGGTCATTATGTTGTCCAGATAACACCTTTATTAACTGTCAGCCATAGAAACAAATCTTTACATGATCTGCCCCCATTGATTGCAAGGTCTGAAAGGGGTCCTTTTAAGTTGTAGATTTAGTGTAAGCCATTTAATATTGAAAACAAAAAACAAGTCCAATATAAACATATGACTGAACAATATGCTAAAGTATTTAGAATGCTTGAGTACTCAGAAAGTGTAGGTTATAAGCTTTGCTTTGTTGTTATTAAACTAGGCTTAGCAATTTGAGCAGTAGAGGAAAACAATTTTGTGTGTTTTGTTGAGTGATAAATTTAATATTGTCAGGAGATGAGTATATCTTTAAAAGTTGTTATTAGGCTAATATTGTTTATTTTTCACAACTATACATCTAGTGACACAAGCATTTTAATGTAATGCAGAAATCCGAATGCCAAAAGAGTGTTGAATAATTTAATAACCTAAACTTTGAAATGATAGAGTAAATATGTACACAGAATACTTAAGATATAGTGATACAATGGAATGAATTGAAATAAAAATTTCAGATATAGAACTCTTAAAGTTTTAATGAACTAGAATTGTCCTATTTTGGTTGCAAGTAATTTTATTTGACTTCTCTTAGGTTGAGGCATCAGATTCCAAAGAAAGAGTGATCGTCTTTTTCAAGATACGCCCTGAGTCAATAACACCCGATAACCTCCAGGCCAATGTCATCGTCTCATCCATGATTGATTCTCCGCTCAATACTTTATATCATGCAGTTCAAAAGGTGTTTTATTTGTTTACCTTCTCATTAAATCTCTTTGTTGTACAATGTACATGCCTCAAAGTTTGATTTGTTTTTCTCAACTATTTGGAATACTTTTTTAATCGACCAGGTTTATGCCCCATTGCTGTTGGATGATGGGAAGTACAGCCGTAACATCGACCCCAAACTCCAAAGTTTATTGAGTGAGCTAGAAGCGGGGCTTGGCTCTGCCATACGCAAACGAGATCCTAGTTTTAAAGGACGCACAGGGGAAGAGGAAAATCTGGGCAGTAAGTAAATTATCCAATTCTTTTGAATGATAGTTCTAGAAAGTATGAATTACTTTTTTGTATGTAAACAACAGTTGATACTTTTAAGTAAATTAATATTTTAATGAAGAATGAAAATTATTTTACACTAAATTAATAAATTGAGTTGTTTTAGGAATACTAATAAACAAGAAATTATTTTAAATTACTGGTATATATAATTTAATCTAGTTCTTTTTAACATTGTTAGATATTTTAAACTGTTTAAAGTTATCCATATAACAACTGCCTGGTCATGTGGTATTTTCTTTGGACTGATACCTTGATGGTACAGGGTTTGAACCCTGTCCACTTCCATTCTCTGCTGTCTTGCAGAAGGTCTGAACTGGAATGTAATAATCTCTTTCTCTCCTAATTAACAATACCATCGTTGATTTTACCCCCAGTACATTAAATTAATTTTTGGTTGTATAAATGTGTATTTGTATTATATAAAAAAAAGCATTCTTCTTTTACCCTATACCAAAAGTAACATTTTCTGATTACAAAAAAAAATGTTATTGAAGTTTAATCATAACAGGGTTGAATGTACAAATGTTAATAATGAACAATACTGTTAGAACATGGAAAATAATCATGGAGATAAAGAGTTCATAAAATTCCTATTTAGGGGAATGTGTGCTTTTTTTCTAATGCTTCATTGTATTTGTTTGGTCAACATCAAAATATAATTTTGTAGAATTTTTCCAGGTCCTATATTCATTTATACATGAGTTCATAGATATCATGAAACTCCATGATAAATAATCTGGATATTTTGTTTTCTTCTGAGGTATTTTAACGCCAATGGATGAATTTCAATACTGGCAAGACATGACCAGATCCAATGCAGGAGGTGGGGATCTAAGAGAGGCTGCAGAGAGTTACACTGAACTTTTTGCCCCTATATCCAAAGATTATGGAGGACTGGATTCTTTGTCGTTGCAAGATGGCATGGAACTAGTGGAGATAACCCAGGACACACTGGATGACTTGTGGAAGCAGGGAAGCCCACCTTACCCTGAACACAGAATGAGACATCTTATGGAAATTATTGGTACTTGTTGACATACATTTTATTCTATTACTTGTTTTTTGATGTTGTCATGAAATATATTATCATGTACTCAGGTTCTATAAGTTGCATTATTTTTATATTCTTTGTGATGACTGGATAGATAAGGTTTAGTTTATAGAATGATTGAAGGGGCAGTGACTGAGTGGTAAAGCGCTTGGCCTCCGAACTAGGGTTAAGATTTAAATCCTGGTGAAGACTGGGATATTAAATTTCAGGATCTTTGGGGGCCTCTGAGTCCACCCTGCTCTAATGGGTAGAAATTAGTTGGGGAAAAGTAAATACAGTTGATTGTTGTGCTGGCCTCATGACATCCTGATTAACTGTGGGCCACAGAAATAGATGATCTTTAAATCATTTGCCCTGTAGATGGCAAGGTTGGAAAAGAGAACTTTACTTTTTTACTTATAGAATGATTACATATTAATCTCTCATCTCTAATTTTCTACTTGGATGTCAATGATGTGGCTCCTTCAGATGTCTATAATAATTAATTTAAAAACAAAATACTTTTGAGACTTGATTCAGAACAGAGCTCTTACAGGGAGACTTGAACTGTTCTACTTTTTATTTGCAAATAATTAAATGTGAGGTTTTACAACTTGTGAAGTCTAAAAATATACTTCTATTTATTGTTGCAAACATGCCAGGGATAATTTTGTTTGATTGATTTACATGGTAACTAGAAAATAAATCACAGTGCTATGCATTTTGGACTGTTGTCAGGATGATGCCAAGTTTAAACCCTGCCTGCTGTTTTGCAGAATATTTGTGGTATTAAGTAATAAAACACTGTGTCATTTAGATCCAGTTATAATATTAATTAATGTATGCAAATAATTAAATAATTTAAGTATTGAAGTAGATCAATTAAAAATGAGAGAAAATTAAGTTTTGACTTTTTCTAATGCACATGACAACATTTAGTTGACTGGAAAAGTGATTCGTACACAGTGTGATCATTATATCTATTGAAAGTATTTGAATATTTCAATTCAATTTTATTGTTTTATTTAAATAATGTTATAATTTCATCATGTGTTTTTGTAACACTTGTAGCTGGCTCCCTTGGTCGCTATGTCCAACAGAAACTGGCCTCTGTGAATATGTGGACTGGTCAGTTTAGCTCAGTGAGAGAGTCCCTCAGGATGGGTGTTTCACTCTGTGAGCGATGGACCACAGCCTGTGAAACATTGACATCACAGTTCTGGAAAAGATACGGACCTCATCCTTGGAAAGGAGAGACTTGCAAACCAAAAACTTTAGTCAAGCTGGGCGCTAGACTTGAAGAGGTTTGTACAGACCATCTACTTACTAGTATTGCATCAATTATGTGTCGACATGCCTTTCATAAACTGTATTTATTATAATACTCTATTGGCACATCCTCTTCTAAACATTGCCAGTGTGACCTAAACTATAAATTCTGTTTTCTATTCTTTTGTTTTGTCAGATTCTGTCAATAAGAACTGTACATGAGCAGCTTCTGAGGCTTCTAACTGCCCAGGAACAAAAAGAGCTGAGTGTCTCTGAGGCATTTACTCCATTTCTGGGGCTTAACCCCCTCCAGTACAATCCATACACACAGCCCCTGTGGGCGGCAGCTGTACAGCAATATGAACGTTCCATGGAGCCCTCACAGCAGAGAATTGCTGGTAAACTACGGAATCAATTCAGGCAGCTAGACCAGAACCCACAACAACTTCTGAGAGAGTTTCAAAGATATAAAGAACTTGTTAGGAGACCAACAATTACTAAGGAACTCATTACAGAGAGGTATTCATATCATTTTCAAATGATTAGAGTCACACTTCAAAAGTCACTTTGTAATTTATCTAGTTAAATGATGCTTTGTGATAGAACAGAAAATCGTTTCCCATGATAAAGACATAAGATAGGAATAGTTAAGTTTCCCTTTCAGATCTTTTATCTATAGGGCAGATGATGTTAAAGTCATCTGTTTCTTTAGCCAACAGTTAACGAGCAGGGTGTCATGTGGCCAGCACTATGACCAACTGGCTTTACTTTCCCCATCTAAATGCAGCCTTCCATTAAAGCTGGGTGGACTCAGGGGCCTCCTAAAAATCTGAAATTTAAAATCCCAGTCGTCATCGAGATTCAAACCCAGGACCCCAGGTTTGGAAGCCAAGTGCATAACCACTCAGCCACCCCCACCATCCTAAGATAAGAATAAACTGTGCACAGAACTGATGTGGAACTCTTTCCAGCTATTGTCAGTAAAAATTGCACTGAAAAAATCCCAAAAAAACTTTTTGTGTGTAGCTTAGTGGCATAAACTGCTTGGCGACCTAACATGGGGGTTATGTTCAAATGCTTGTGATGACAAGGAATATTTAATTAGGATCTAGCCAATAGTGTTTGAGAGTTCCTAAAGGCAGCATGGAAAGCTTCTCCCAGATACTCTGGCTCACATGTCCACAAAAAGAGATTGACCAGTGCACACTCAGGATGCTGTAACATGAATCAAGTGCAATTAGTAAAAAGAAAAGTATAGTTATAGTTTTCTACTCTACTGAACTAAACCTTCTTTGGAAATAATAAATATATTCATTATTCTTTCATTCCGTTTTGGTCATATGGTGGGGTCAACCTCTAAATGCATGCTGAACACACATTCACTAGAACAAATAATTTTCTAATACTGTTGGATACACAAAATGTTGTTGCTGAGCATGTGATATGAGCTCTGGACTATCCTCCTGTTGTCTCAATTGACCTGGATTCAAAGCCTGCCCTCTGTCACTCCCTTATCCTCCTGCTGGAGGTTGTGGCTATGATGTAATTATTTTCAAAATCTGAAACATTTAAACAAAACAGAAAAAAAAATTTTGAATTTTTCTGAATCATTTTTTGAATCATCCTTAGTAATTTTATTGACTTTGTCTAATTCATTATTTGACTATAAAAAATGAAAATGAATACAGAACATGAATTACTTGCAGAGAAACTCTCCTGGGTCAATTGATTACATTTGTGAGACAAGTGAATGAAGACTTCAACTCTTGCACTGGCAAAGGAGGAAAAGATCGTATTCCTAAAGGCAAAAACAACCCAGAAGTTGTCAACAATATCATCTATGTAAAACAGCTGGAGGCTAAGGTCAGTCTTTGAAAAATGTCTTAAACTGTTCAGTTTATAGTCCGTTGTCTTCACTTACCGGTTTAAAAAAAAGATATACATTTCTTATTCCATATGCTAGGACTAATTCATACAAGTCCTTCTCTAGTGGCAGAACATGGTTGAATCAACCTAGAAAACCAATGTCTTAGAAGAGTTTTTCTAATTAATATGCATTACTAGACTGACACATTGATAAATATAGGACATTATTATCTTCTCCTTTGAAGGAACATCTGTAATTAATAGATAAGATGGCAAACATGAAGAAAGGTGAATTGCTTGTTATGAATATGCTTCAGATTGATGAGACAAAGATGAATGGCTTGTTACAAATATGTTTCAGATTGATGAGACAAAGATGAATTGCTTGTTACAAATATATTTCAGATTGATGAGACAAAAATGAATTGCTTGTTACAAATATGTTTCAGATTGATGAGACAAAGATGAATTGCTTGCTACAAATATGTTTCAGATTGATGAGACAAAGATGAATTGCTTGTTACAAATATGTTTCAGATTGATGAGACAAAGATGATTGCTGATGTCCTGCTGGGTGATCTAAATGGCTACCAAAAGTTTCAGAAAGACATGGAAAACTTAAAAGAAGATTTGCAGAACTGGCGCAGGGATCAGTTTGATGAATGGTCACAAGAAATACAATCATTGATTGAAGACCAGCACAAGCCATTGAGGTTGTTTTTTTATCTCTAAAAGTTTCTTTACCTGAAAAGTGTATAAACTTTTTTGTCTTTGTCGTTATCTAAAAATAGCTTACAGATTTTTTTATGTAGAGATTAATTATTCTTCTTCTTCATCGTTCTCATTGTTATGTTGGAGTGTTCATATGACTAGACCAATACATGAGATGAACTGCGCAGTGGTTTCCAAATCAGGGAGCTCTCCATACAGTTTTCTTTCTATTGGGATGATTTGGGGCCAATGTCTTATACGGGCCTCTTGGTAAAGAATAAACAAAAACAAAATTCTTATTTAAACATTTCTAGATATTATTGTTTAATGTAATAATTGTTAAGAGTGACATAAAAATTAAACACATTCTAAGTAAAGATAGGCAGCTTAGTGTCAAAACAATGGATAATGATGATGACTTCCTTCAGTTGTGGAATGACTATTGTTCATCTCATAGAACTTTGGTTCATCTCATGTGGTTCTTATCTTGTAGGTCTATGGTTACATATATAGTTTCATGACCAAAAAAAAAGTGTTTTATGGCAATAATTTGGAAACATTTAGGATCATGTTTACCTCGTCTCATTGCTCTTGAGTCTGATGTCCCTGGTTTCCTGGGCATGCTACCCTGCCTCATAGTGATGCCCAGGGGGAAACGATCGTAGGAGGAAACGATTAGGCTAAAGGGTAGCAAAACAAGACTCCCTTGAGGGTGCCTAAAGGGGTGCGAGAGCATCCTCATTGCACTGCGTGGAGTTGTAAAAAAGCTCCCACAACCTTGTCACAATCCAGGCGCTGTTCCTCGAGGGGCCGTTACATAATAAATGGCGTGTCCCGCACGGTTAGCCTGGTATAGAAAGAAAAATGGCAGGAGTCTTAGTAGATCTATGTGCGGCCTCTTGCCGCGAGTTTGACCCACCCGCCAGACAAAACAGTGTACACTGTTTTCATATAGGCTGGTGAGAGGGAGCTCTTGTTCACTTTTGCTGGCTTGGAGTTCCAAGAGCCAAAGGCTCAACTCTACCTGACAGTTTAAGAAGAAGAAGAATGTCCCTAGTTTATTCTCTTGTTGGGGCTTGTCTGTATTTTTACACTTTTAAATCACTAGTTTCTTTCTTGAAAGATAATTTATTCTTGTGCTGCAGTTAGCATTTAAGTGTGAAATCCAAGAAGTTTCCATGTAAAGTAGGGAATAGATTTGCTATTTCCTAGACACAGTACCTAGAAGAAAAAGAGGAAGACAACATCAAAGAAAGGACATGCCAGTCAGTGAATGGAATTCTATCAAATGCAGACTAAGGGATAGGTGAAGGTGAAGGCCACAGTAGGGAGAAGTTATTTCCTACTTTGCATTGTAAAATCCTGGATTTTCTTCTTTGTGGGTAGCTCAGCCTTTACATTCTATGTAAGCAGAATTTTAATTATTAACTCATTTGATATGCAAAACATTAAGCTGTTGTTTTTTTGTGTGTTCAGTCTTGAAACTAGTGGGAAGCTGATGGAACTGAATCACAAAGATGGGAAACTGAGAGTCAACTACAGTGACCGCTTGGTAACTCTCCTGCGTGAAGTTAGACAACTCAGCTCTATTGGGTTCAGTGTGCCTGCTAAGATACAACAAGTCGCTGAAACTGCCCAAAAATTTTACAGATATGGTGTGATTCTTAAACAGGTTAGTTGTACTGCAATAAAATTAGTGATTCTCAAACGGGGCCCTGTTTTTTTTTCTTTTTATAATGCAATTAAATTTGCCTATAAGCTGATAATAATTTAATTTCCCTAGTACTATTAGTGCCCTTAAAGGGTTGCCTAAATCAGTTAGAAAAACCAATGACTTAAAAGAGTTTAAGTCTTTAGCATGCACGACTAGACTGAGTTTAAGTCTTTAGCATGCACGACTAGATTGACGCATTATTGTTTTTGAAGAAATGTCTGTAATGTAATAAGATGATATAAAATAGAAATTTGTTATGTCTAGGTTGGAAATTTCTACAACACTATTGACCAACAAATGTTACTTAGCCAACAAGCCATGATGTTAGATTCAGCTCTGGCTTTTGAAAAATTAGTCAAAAATCCCAAAACTGGTGAGATTATTTGTTGTTCCTTTTTAAAAATTATCTTTATTAAATAATAATAATAATAATAATATTTCTATTGTTAGTAGTCAAAACACCAGTTGGTGTTAAATGTACTAAATATGGAATGTTGAGTTTTGTACAATCACCTCCCTTGACACCAGATATTAACAAGCTGTAATGTTATCTTTATTCTATTACATCTCTACCATAAAAATAACAAATCTTTAGATTGAAAATGTTCATCATGTAAGATGAAAATTAATTTATATATTTGAATTTGGACTCCACAGTTATGTCAAATCTTTATTTAGCAATGGACTATGTCTATAAAATCAAGAAAGTCACAGCAACATTGAGATGTACAAAAACATTAGTGATACACTTGTTTTGATCTTACCATCACTAATATCTCACATTTTATTCTCTTGAATTTAGTTTTTAAATCAGTATTTGGTTACTCGCAGGGGTCAAATCTAAAGGTGACAATGTTCAAGTCACCTGGGACAATCCTGAACAGTTGGAACATTACATCAAAAAACTTCAGACTGCTGCAGACAGACTCTCCACAGAGAACAGAAAACTAAGAAAAGTTCATTTTCAGATTTCTGATAAGGTAACACTTAGTAAATCTGAACTTGTTCTGCCTTTGTGTCTATAAGCATTACTTAAAATGTGAAAGGTTTTGAGAGTCAGAAAATCAGTGTTGGTAACTCTAATGCAGATTACAAAACTTGAGTAGCTGCTGATGCCAAACTCAACAAAGATCGAGATAATATTAATTTTAAAAGAGAAGATTAATTAAATTTTTTTTATAAAAAATTAAGTTGGTGGGATGTTTAGCTGAGTGGCATAAACAACTCGGTTATCTACTAAAGGGAATATGACTTGACATTGATTCCTGATGATTTCCAGAAATTTATAATACAAGATTTTAGTCGAACTAAAGTCTCTGAAACCTTCTCCTAAGTAAACTTCTCCCTACCCCGCCCCAGACATGTCCACAAAAGAGATTTGACCAAGAGTGCTACAGCAGGAAAGTAATGCTATCTTTGTTATAAAAAGTCAACATTGGTTCATTATTTTAATAAAAGTTAACATTTCTTACATCTTCATGAAAAGTAAACATTTGTAACATCAATGGTTTCATTGCTTTTGTATTCTGCAAACAAACAACTAAATGTATTTATATCATTTCTTGTTCCCAGGTCCAGGAGCTAATGTCTGTTGATTTATTAAGACAGCAGCAGCGCTGGAAAGATGGCTTGATGGACATACGCCACATCATGGCCAACTTGGTCCAGCAAGGGTTTGCTAGTGAGAATATGACCCCATGGAAGTCTCACTGGGACCGACAGCTTTACAAAGCTTTAGAACATCAGTATCTCATGGGTCTGGAAGCATTGAATGAGAACCTTCCAGAAATAAGAGTTGAACTGACTTACAGGTGAGTCCCTGTCAAAACATTGAATGCTATCTGGTTACATTGTCAGTAAACTTTGAATGTGCATCATGATAAGTTGCAAAGGGAAAAGATAATCTCTCACGATGTAAATCTTGATTTAAACTTCTTGTCCCTATGGTCATGTATTTGTAGATCGAGATTAGAAAGGAGGTGCAGATAAAGTTTTCTTTACTCATAAGAGTCTTCCACTAATAAACTTTGCAGATATTTCATGGCCGAATTACACATTTTATAAATAACATAATCACTTTTAAGTAATCGTCTTATTGTATTTTTTTTTCTTGAAATAATATTTTCTTAATAATTAATATTTTAAAACTCTTTCTGAACTCAAGACAACAGAAGCTCCAGTTCAGGCCTCCATTTGAAGAGATCAAAGCTAAATATTTCAGAGAAATGAAAAAATTCATCAGCATTCCTAACCATTTTAAAGGGGTAGGTGATGGTGGACCAGATCTTATTTTCCCAGCAATCATTGACAGGAATGGCCAGAACTTTATCACATGTTACCGTAAAGCCAACCAATTGTTTACCAGACTGGCTGCAGTGGAAGATCAGTTTAAGGTATTCATTCAATTTCATTTGTAAATATGCATTTTTTTTACTAATTGTTTTAATTCTCTTATGTGGATTATGACTTGTATCAAATAAACTTTTTGTCTGTAGGACTGGGTCGTGCTTGGAGCCATTGACCTTGACCAGTTTGTTGAAGATAATTTAAAAGAGCTAGTGGATTGGGAAAAAAACTTTAGGGCATTGAAAGGCAGAGGCAGAGATGCTGAGAAGCTTCCAAAGTAAGCAGCTCTTGCAAAATAAATTTATTTCAACTATCATTGTGTGAACTTAATTTGCAGGCTTTTTTATGTTGTTATTTAAATGTAAGATTTGGTAAATTAGAAATTAATAATATGGCAAAAAAAAAATCCTAAATATATTGAAGAGTTTTAATTTAAAATGAGAGTTGTATTCTGTCAAAGTGCTAAAAATCTTTAATAATGATGAATTAAAAATATGTAAACAATCATTTCTAGAAGATGCATGGGTCAACTTTCACTTAGGTCAAGCATTTCTGATTGGCTCAAAATATTATTTAAATTTCAAGGCTAAGGAGTAAATGCTTTGATTGGTTGAAAAAAAAAAAAAAGAGATGAAGTTAGAAGAATGATTTAGTTCTTAAAAAATTTGTCTTTCTTTTCTTTTCAGTGTTGTCAAAGTGGACTGTATCACAGTGAGCACAACTCCAGTCAAGTCTGTCATCGATGACTTGATTCAGAGACTGTTTGATGCACTTCTCAACTCTCTGCGCAAGTCTATTAACAAAGATGTCAGCCAGATTGACGGCTTTGTCTCCATGGCTACGGAGACACTGTCCCAGAGGCCTCAGACTGTGCAGGAGATTGGGGAGGCCAATGCTAAACACACTGAGTTCATGGCAACTAAGAAAGAGGTAAATCTGTTAAGTCTTTATGGATAAGTTAATTAGCTTGGAGATTGTTAAAGTGTAATAGACAACCAAATAGGTTGCAAAAGTTTCTCTTTTAGACCTTATGCTCTATATGGTCAGATGTAAAGTTTATCTGTTTCTTTGACTGACGGTTAAGGAGGGTGTCATGTGGCCAGCACAATGTCCAATTTCCTTTACCATTCAACGCATTGGAGTTTGGGTGGACTCAGAGGCATCCTGAAAATCCTGAAGTTCAAAATCCCAATCTTCTCCAGTATTTGAACTTCAGACTCTCAGTTTGGAAAACAAGTGCTTTCCCACTCAGCCATCATGCATTTACCATATAGGCAAGACTCAGACATTGAATATGCTAGAAATATTTAACTATAGGCCCTTCAAAAATGGACTTTGATGTCTTATTCAGCATAAAACTTTGATTTCTACATTTTGATTTATTTTTATTTCACTAACAGGTCAAGCCTCTTTTTGACAAAGCAGAAAGTAAAAATAAATTGCTTAGGTCAGTGGCAGGGGGTGGTGTGGAGTCCTTGACCCAGTTACAGAGCAGATGGGACAAGTTTGAGATTATGATGGAATCCCACCAGCTGATGGTTAAAGAGCAGGTCAGTAGTACCCAAGCTAGTTATTGCTAATCAATGTAATGATGTCAGATTATTGATGAGCATTAAACTTG
Organism: Biomphalaria pfeifferi; assembly: GCA_030265305.1. Taxonomy (NCBI): domain Eukaryota; kingdom Metazoa; phylum Mollusca; class Gastropoda; family Planorbidae; genus Biomphalaria; species Biomphalaria pfeifferi. The sequence goes on along the minus strand of JASAOG010000226.1, from coordinate 970,770 downwards.
AACTTCACATGATTTACCCATCCCTTTAAAAAAAAAAAGTATTTGGCAACATATGCAAATTAAAAAAAAAATAAGACCACATCATTCTAATGTGAAGTGAATGAAACATTTTTTATTTTGAAATAAATGTATGAAATACAATTTTTAAAGAGCTATTTTTCCCACTCAGCCATCATGCACTCATCATATATCAGGGTGTCCGCGGCCTCCTGAAATTCAAGGATGTCCTTGAATATCCTGGAATTTCAGAAAAAATAAAGTCCTGGAAATCTCCTGGAATTTTAAAATATCTCCTTGAATGTCCTGGAATTTCGCCGATCAAAAAAAAAAAAGGTATTAAAAAAATTCGGCACCGTTGCTGCGGATGGGCCGTCGCGGCGGAAATAGATTCGAAATGAGCACTTCTGAGTTTGCGCAGAATGTGTTTGCTGCTCCTTGACAATAGATAGATCTTATCTATTTATAGATTAGTATCTTTATCGGATCGCTTTTTCACCGAGCACATTGATTTTCATCCAAACTACGTTCCATAACTTTTTACGGGCTGGCTGTGTCAATAAGCTGACCAGTGACGAGTCTACACCGCCTTTCACCCACTTGTGAAGCGTGTTCTCGTGATTGAAGATGGCCTTGGCTAAATGCAAGGTCATTTCACCTGGTATTATAATGATTATTTTTCTGAAGGGCCCTCCCTCACCTAAAATCTTGTAACTGAGTGATTTTGCATAAATCATCTAGACTCTAGCTAGAAATAGTATCTAGATTTAGATCTAGTGAAGATAATTCAACCTAACTTGAAAACTTTGTGAATTTTAGTCAATTTAATGATTTCGATACATCTAATGTCTAGATTAGTCTAGAAATTCGCTAGATTCTAGATTTACACTAAACCACTAGCTCTAGAATGTAGTGAAGCCTAGAAAAACTCGCAAATTTTAGTGACTTAAATTAGAGTCTGGATTTACGGTAGATTCGGTGAAGATAATTCTCACATAACTGTGAAAAGTCCGCGACTTTTAGTGACTTAGATCTAGAGTCTAAATTTACGGTAGATTAAGGGAAGATAATTGTCACACAGCCGCCAAAAATCTGCGGATTTAGTGACTTAGATCTAGAGTCTAAATTTACAGTAGATAGGTGAAGATAATTCTCACACAGCCGTGAAAAGTCGTGAATTTTAGTGTCTTAAATTTAGATCTAGACTCTAAATTTTACACTAAATCATAGAATCTAGATAATTCACTCACAGTCGTGAAAAGTCAGCGAATTTTGTGACTTAGATTTAGACTCTAGATCTACTGTAGATTTAAGCAAAATAATTCGCACACAGCTGTGAAAGTCCGTAAAAGTTATTTCGGTCGTAAAAGACAGGGAAACTACATAGTTGTAAAAGAAATTGTGCTTGGAAAAAAAAACGCTAACGGGTTTAATACCCCCCCCCCCCCCAAAATAAATAAATCCAAAAGCCATTATCTAGTAAGCAAATCCCAACTAAACACACAAACAGGCCTGTATGTTACAGGCTCTGTTTATGAGGAGGATTTAAGCACAGTTAATAAAACATTAGGCCTACATACACATAGGAACTAAAAATGTAGCCTACATTTCCACCACAGAGAAGGCAACTCTAAGAATGTTTCTTATTTTTTTAAAAATGGAATAGCAAACATTTGTAAGGTTCTTTAATAAACCTTTGAAAAGAAAAATGTTTGTTTGAGGTTTTGGGATGACAGTCAAGTTGTTACTAGATTAAAAGATAACTTACATATATATATACACATAATAAGGCTTCTCTTCAAGTCCGAAGATTAAAGAGCAATAATAATAATCAACTTTGACAATTGTTATGTAATATTTTTGCGCTAATTTTATGTCCTGGAATTTTAAAATTTCTCCTGGAAAAGTCCTTGTAATTTCATATTGACTTTGGTGCAGAAACCAAGGCTCAGGCACTGAAAATTTTAGAAATATTAAACTATAGCCCCTGACCTTTTGTCAGTATTGGAGAAAATTGCCTAGACCGAAAACTCCCTTAAAAATGCGGGGACTATATATTTATATATTTTAAAAAAGCCTGAGAAAACACCCAGCCTACACTAAATGCCAAGGAATTTAACGAAAAATCCATACGAGCTCAGACGTCACCTCGTAAAAGGTCTGCGCATGGCAGTTTCTTCCAGGACTGCCTGTGATAAGTCAACTACTGGAAATAAAAAACAGACTAGCAGCAAACACCTAAACCTTTTGCAACTCAACATCTTAGGCCTACAAAACAAGACAACAGAACTCTAACACATACTCAAGAAGCATGATATACACATAGCGTTATTGCAAGAAACACTACTGCCCAAGAAAATAATAAACATCACAGGCTACACACAGTACAGATGCCTTTGCACCAAATGCCAGGGAATTATGACCCTCATAAGAAACGACACACAAGCCACAGTAAAACAAATACAGAACAATACAGACATCAACACGCAGGAAATACTTCTTTGGAGAGGAGGAACAAAGTACACCATCAAAAACTACTATTGTCCACCATCATCAACAGCACAAATAGACATACAACTACCACACTACACAAGGACAATAATAGCTGGTGACTTCAATGCACACACACCTTCCCTAGGCTACCCACACTACAACAAGCCTGGCTAAGAAATAGAGGATGTAACAAATGCCTGTAACCTACAACTTCTGCAAAACAAAACTTCACCTCCAACTTTCCTCCACAGAGCACACAACACAACTAGCAGACCTGACCTAACTTTTATCTCTACAGACATTACCGATTCTTCTAAAATAACAGTACTTGAAGACATAGGTAGTGAGCACAGGCCTATTCTCCTCAATATTGGAACGCCAGGTAGTTACCAATCCAGCAAAACAACTAGATGGAACTATAAAAAAGCTAACTGGGCAGCTTTTTCACAAGAAACAGACACAAGACTATCAAGCATGATTGAGACAGACGTCAATTCAACCTACACAACTATAGTCTCCAACATCTTACAAGCAGCAAAAAGACACATCCCTCGAGGCCAAGTTAAGAAATACAAACCTTTTTGGACACCTGAATTAGATAAATTAATAAAAGAAAGAAACATGGCCAGGAAGACTATAGAAAAAAACCTACTAGAGAGAACAAGACAACGTACAACGAATTGACAGGGCTTATAAGATACAAAATTAAAACAGAAAAAAAGAAAAAGTGGACCACAACATGGGAACAACTAGATCTAAACAAGGATGGTCGAAAGGCCTGGACCCTTCTGCACCGGCTAGCAGGAAAGAAACAAATAACAAACCCCCAACCTATAAAAGGCACTGACGACATAATAACAGAAAACCTTAAAAAAGCTGAAACCTTCAATAAATATTTTGCCAGCATTAACAAGTCAAAGCCAAGAAAACAACTGGACCAGGCCTTCAGTAATATCTTAAAGAAAGAAGAAAAAGCTCCAACAGTCAACTGTCAGATCTTTGACACTCCCTTCACTCTACACGAGCTCAATACTGCCCTAGAAAGCCTCAAGTCAAGAAAATCCCCTGGATCTGATAAAATAACAAATGAAATGATTCGGGGACTAGGACCACAGTCCCAAAGCTGTATACTTAACTTTATCAACCATACATGGAAAACTGGAGACATACCACAGGAATGGAGAACCGCAAACATAATACCCATTTTAAAGAAAAATAAACAACCTGGAGACCCAAAAAGTTATAGACCAATATCTCTAACATCCAACATTGGCAAAATGGTAGAAAAAATGATCAATAACCGACTTTATTGGTGGCTAGAAAGTACTTGCTCACTCCACAATGCACAAGCTGGCTTCAGGAAAGCAAGTAGAACAGAAGACCACCTCTTTCGTTTTATCCAGGACAAAGTAGAAGGGTTTCATGAAAACAAGCACACTACAGCAGTATTTATAGATTTGCAGCAAGCCTATGATAGAGTGTGGAGAAAAGGTCTATTTTTGAAGATGAAAAAAAATGGGCATCCATGGAAAAATGTACAGCTGGATCAGAGCATTCTTAAAAAACAGAACCATCCAAACCCGATCACTAGTAAAAAAAGTTTGGAAGAAGGACTACCACAAGGTTCAGCCCTTAGCTGCACTCTCTTTCTAATCTTCATGAATGACCTCCCGGACCTCATTTCGGTCAATAAGGCACTTTATGCAGACGACCTTTTAATTTGGACTACAGAGAAATATCCAGTGCTGACTAGATCCAAACTAAATAGAGCCCTCACAACTATCTCCACATATTCAAAATTATGGAAAATGGAAATAAACAAAGAAAAGTCAGTTTATTCAATCTTTAGCCACAGCAACAAAACAGCAAAAAGAAACTACATCCTAAAAATAGACTCAGCCAATAAATAAAGAAGAAAATCCAACATATCTTGGTGTAAAACTAGACCAAAGACTGTCTCTAAAACACTTTATGGTAGATTTAAAAGAAAAGGCATCACAAAGATTAAACATAATAAAACACCTAGCAGGAACATCCTGGGGAGCTGAAAAGAAAACCTTAAGACAGTTATACACTGGATATGTCAGATCTGTAATGGATAACTGTCTCTCCATACAATAGCTGCCAACAAAACCTATCAATCATCATTAGATACAATCCAAAACCAAGCCTTGCGGCTAATTAGTGGAGGTATGAGAACTACTCCCACAGCAGCCTGTGAAATAGACTCCAATATTGAACCTCTTAAGTTAAGGCGCAACAGAGCAGCATTAGAAGCTATTGAGGGATACAGAAGGTTGGAAGACGATCATCCAAATAAATTACTAACACAGAGAAATAGGAAAAACAACCAAAAAAAGCAAAGGACTCTGATCCAACTTACTGACGAACTAGCCCTAAAACACCACCTACCCAATAACAGAGAAAACATTACCAGGTTTTCAAACATTACACCCGGACTAAACTACAAACAACCAATCATCAAAACACATTTACTAAATAACACCTTAACAAAAGAATCAAATCCACTGGAGCTCAAAGTAGGCACACTTGAAACAATTGAAAGCTATCAAAAAACAGCTATCCATATTTATACAGACGGATCGGCTTTCAAAGCTACCATCAATGCTGGTCTTGGTGCCTTCCTGGTCTTCCCTAAAAATAAACACTTTGAGATAAGCGCACCCTGTGGCGATTACTGCTCAAACTTCCAAGCCGAAATTGAGGCAAATACCATAGCACTACAGACAGTGGAAAACAAATTATATGAAGGAGTGCAACCACCATCAGATATTGTTGTCTTTACAGACTCCCAATCTAGGCTGCAAGCACTTAATAGCAGCACCTCAAACAGCCCAAGAGAGTTGACAACACTCATTGTGATAATCCATCAGATGATATCAAAATTAAATTTCAATATCACACTACAGTGAATCCCTGGACACATTGGCATCATTGGAAATGAAAAGGCAGATAAGCTATCAAAGGCAGGTTTATCTATGGAACAACCAGATAGACCTGTTAACTACCTCACCCTAAGGTCAATGTTAGTCAACAATCACAAAGAGGAGTGGCTCAACCAATTGGCATGAGGAAACACAGGCAGAGCCATGTACAGAGAAATGACTACGCCTAACAAACTGGAAAGTATTAACTTCCTCCCCCCGCAAAGAACAATCTACAATCTTCCAACTAAGAACAGGACACACACCACTATTAAATTACCACCTGAACAAAATAAACTCCACACAACTACCCCTTTGCAGACACTGCACCCACCCCTTTGAAACCGTAAACCATATCCTCTTTGAATGCCCCTCCCTAATCCACCTTATTCAGACCCTACTTTCACTACAGCCCAACATAACCAACACCCTGTACGGCAGTGCTGAACAACTGAAGAAAACAGCACACTTTTTTTCCTTGGCACAGTCTGCAAAAGAGCTCACAGCTCAGCAGCAATAAAGCTGGCAAGAAGAAGAAGAAGAAACCTTGGACCAATGATGCAATAAAATGAAATAAGTGCGTTTAAATGTTAATTAATTAAATGTCTAATATTTAACTGTAAGAATTTTTTTCTGGACTATGGACAGGTGGAAGTGATGAAAAATAATGTGTTGGCCAGGGTCAAGGCCTTTCACCAAGAAGTGGAGAAATTTTCTGCCAGGTGGCACCAGCTGAAGCCAGGGAATGATGCACTGGAAGGCGACAAGGAAACTCTGGACAAAGCTGTAGCAGTCATCAAGGAGAAGCGCCAGGAGTTTGTCGAGATTGAAGAGAACATGAACAAAATTGTGTCAGTTAAGCTTTCACTTCCTTTTTTTATATGTTTCTCTCCAATGGCAGTAATGATTAGTATACAGACCTGTCTATTGGACCATATTAAGATGTGATCACTTTAATCTTAACAAGCAGATTCCACTGTATAATATTTTATAGTAGCTCAAAAAAGATATTTTAAAATAATTTAAAGGAAAACTCCGATGGTTTTTCAAATTTGAGTTATTGACATATTTAAATTCTGCGTAAAAAGTTGTAATAGTAAACATTTACCATTTTTTATTTAAATGCTTAGAAACATTTATATTTAATAAATTAGTCAGTAAATTCTTGACATCTAAAAAAAAACGGAGTTCTATGAGATTTTGTTTTAAGCTAGTTCATACGTCACTTCCCTCAACAATACTGAAAGAGAAACTAGATTTGACCAATCGTATCGCTTCATTCTTACAGTAGCTGTTAGGCTTAGTGACGGCCTCGTCCAGAGCTATCATACAGTTATATATATATATATATACATGTATAGATAGATCTAAAAACATTAGGATAATCAACTCGAGAAAAAGAGTAACATTTCATCTAAGCCTCTCTCTGTCCCAAGAAGTAAATAGATCATGTGTCTGACAGATTCAAATTAACTGGTCAGTGTAAGGCTAGTCGAGACTACATGTAGTCAGTCATGACAAGACAACCAAGCGATAGTGTTGTGTGTTGAGTGGTCTGGCGAGAAAATACACACTGCCTTGGTTAGTCAAGCATGTAAATCTACTTTTAATACACATTTTTTCTTTGCTTACAAAATCCTATATCTAACTGGTTAGTCAAGCATGTAAATCTACTTTCAATACACATTTTTTCTTTGCTTACAAAATCCTATATCTAACTGCATAGACCAAGATATATTTCGTTTACGAGAACGTAAACTTTGCTGTATGGTCTCTTGTTATACAATAAGTCAATAGATTAAAACACATTTGTGACGTCACATAGAAACCCGGTGAAAGTCTGACTGTTTTGGATGCGCAGGAAAATTACGTCGGAAAAACATCAATTACTAAGTTATTATTTCAAAGAAAAAAAAAAGAATCATATATTCAATATCTGTAAATCAAAACACATATTATATCAAAAATTGTCAAAACCATCTGAGTTTCCCTTTAATTCTTGATATTTGATATATCACACACAAAAAATAGTAACATTTTACATTTTAATTAAGGTTGGTGTTAATTCAATGTGCCACTTTGTCTCTCCAGCTCTGATTGTCAACATTTTGATCTGGAGAAGCCAGATTTTTCTGCAGTTGAAGACCTGAAAGCAGATATGGCTAGTTGTGAGGGAATGTGGTCTTTGTATGAAGAGTTTAACAGTGGGCTTCAAAATTTGGCTAAAGAAGACTGGATCTCCTTTAGGTATTTCCTATTTCCTCTTTTTTCTTTAGTTAGGAATCAGTTTAATTTTGTTCTTGTGTGTTTTTATATGCATATAGTCCTTCAACTTTGGGTCAACTTTGAAATATATCTTCTAGATCTAAAGCTTACTTGTTTGAAGAGTTCCTTGGAAGTTGGTATGAGAAATTGAAAACAAGGGAAACAACCACAATGACAGTCAAAATATTGAAAGACATTGAAACTTACAAGGTAATTATATTTCTTTAAAAAAAAAATATTTTTCTTTGTTTTTTTTTAAACAATGATGAAACTACTGTTGAAAAAAAAAGATTGACTCTGTTTTTTTTTTCTGTTTAGCTTCCTTTTTAACAATTATATCCTTTATGATGGCCTTGTTCTTATGTTATTGTTTTTTTCTCCCATTTGTTTGTCTTTACTTAATTTCAGACTGTGCTTCCTGTTCTAAAATGGGTCAGAGGTGAACCTTTATCCCAAGATCATTGGCTAGAAATGTTCAGACTTCTGCAAATGCCAAGGGGGACTACTCTAGAGAAGCTAACTTTTGGACACATTCTGGCAGTCAGCGAGAACATCATTAGGAATGCTGAAGCCATTAAAGTAAATATTAGACATAAAACCTCATGAACTTATCCTGTCAGTTTTCATAATAGTAGCACATCTTTATAATCCATGGGGAAATTTGTCTTACAATTCTGTGTTACACATAAAAAAAAATTACAGCTATAACATATGAAATGTTCATACCACATTTTCATTTCAACATCACATTTGAAATTGACATCAGAAAGTTGGGTTTTATTTGACAAGTCTATTGCTAAATAGACAAAAGAGTTCTTCTGTCTGTTTTATGATGTTTTTTATGTTCTTTCTAACAGTAAAATGTTAAAATAATGCCCCAAAGGTTGTTGTTTTTTTTTGGCTTAAATTTTTATAACTTTCTTTAGTAAACTTTTCCTCATATTGGTGTCAAATAAGTGTTTTTGATTTGTTGCCAATGATCTTACAATAAATTTCCTTATCAAATGTTGTTTTCAATGATCACTGAACTGAAATATTCTATTTTAGTTAAAAGTGAAGCCTCCCTAACAAACTGTTTGGCTAGGATCTTTTGGAAAAGCTTGAAATTATTTATTGTTTGATATTACTATGTGGAATGTTAACGATTTTTTACTGCATTTGTTTACCCAATGATATTTTGAGAAATTAGTAGCATTCGGCTCATTATAATTGCAGGAATTGAACCAACGAGCTCAAGGGGAGGTAACAATCAGAGAAGCCATACGTGAGCTAGAGTTATGGGGAGCTAGTGCCATTTTTGCTTTTACTGAATATGTCGACAGCAACAAGAATAAAATGAATCTGATCAAAGATTGGAAAGATCTTGTCAACCAGGTTGGCTCATTTTTGTAGACTGTTTATTAGATTCTACTAAAACCGATTTTATAAAGTTAAGTTTCCTTTTCAGAACTTACAATTTATGGGGCAGATGATATTAGGGTCATCTGTTTCTTTGGCCAATAGTTAATGAGCAGGGTGTCATGCGGCCAGCACAACGTCCAACTTCCTTTACTTTCCCCAACTTGTGTCAAGTACCTATTACAGTTGGAAGGGCGCCCTTAAAATCCCGAAATTTAAAATTCCATCTTCACGAGATTTGAACCCAGGACCCCAGGTTTAGAAGCCTGGTGCTTAACCACTCAATCATCATGCCCCAAGACAAAAAACAAAAACTTTATTATCTTGAACGAGTGCAGCTTTGTGCACCATATTAACATCCCAATTTCTTTGGGTAGAAAAATATAATAATAATCCAAAGCTAAAATTATTTTTTTTTACCTACGTTTATAAACCTACTAATTATTATTTGTCTACATAGGTAGGTGACAATCAATGTCTACTGCAGTCATTGAAAGATTCCCCCTACTACAAAAGTTTTGAAGACAAAGCCTCAGTGTGGGAGCAGCGTCTGGCTGATCTGGATGAGTACCTGCACAACTTGAACCAGATTCAGCGTAAGTGGGTTTACCTAGAGCCAATATTTGGACGAGGAGCTCTTCCTAAAGAGCAGGGAAGATTCAAAAGAGTGGATGATGACTTTAGGTAATTACATTTTTCTTAAGGAGTCCTAAAAATTAGTGAAATATAATCGATGACTGATTATTATTGTGTGTGTATTGAATGGCTTGAATGTAAAATAGACTAATGTTGATATGCTCACGGATATATGTATAGATTTCACCACAACGTTCCTCACATTGGGCAGAAAGCTCGCTCCGTGGAGATCTGTCACAAGCGACTTAACATCCTGTTCCCAGCTGTTGTCTATGGATTGTATGTCTTTTATGAAGTTGCAATGTCATATTTCTGCCTTCCTTTTTGTGTGATGTGCTCAAATTTGACTTGTGAGATTGTCTTGATGTTGATAGAATGATTTTACAAATTTCTTTCTTATAATTAAGTGAAATGTTGTTGTGAAAGAGTGCAAGCTCTCATAATGGTTAGTGTTAATTACATCATGCTGATGGATAGTGTGTTCACATTACATTTAATAAATTGTAATGGATTGTGATAAAACTGTTGATAGTTTTTAAAATTATTTCTTTTCAACCTTGTGAGATTGTGTTCAAAACTTAGTGTGCTGTTGTCTAAGTGAAGTTGATGTTTTGTTTGAGCATAATGTTAGGTTTCTCTGACTTGTTCATTGTAATTTTTATTACATAGACTAAAAATCTTGAAAAACTAAGCTCACTAAATTAGATTGTAAAATATTGTCATTAATTGAAAGTCTAGAAAAATGTTTCAAGTCATTAAAAATAATGAAGTTAATTTGGTGCTTCTTGCAAGGCTGTTTTCTTTGTCTTCAAAACAAAATCTGTTTACTTCCATGTAGAGCCATAATGAGAGATGTCAACAGAGACAACCGAGTACTTTCATTGGTCAACCAATCTGGGCTGAGAAACTTATTGGTCACCATGCTGGATCAGCTTCAGCGCTGTCAAAAATCTTTGAATGAGTTCCTGGAAGTAAGAACATTTGGATTGTCTACCTTTGATTTAGCTTTAAAATTTTTAACCAAATTCTGGTTTTACAAATTTCCATAAGATATTATTTACATAACTTACATTTCCCATCTTTTTGCAGGAGAAAAGGTCTCTCTTTCCTCGTTTCTATTTCATCGGAGATGATGATTTGCTGGAAATACTTGGACAAGCAACTAATCCAACAGGTTAGAAAATTAGAATTTTATCTCATTTACAAAACAGAAGGAAGACAAAAAGTAAACCAAACTAATGTTTCAAGAGTTGAAAGTATTTTTCTTGCTAGTAACAAATGTTTTTTGATCAGTGAAACGTGAAGGCTGCATAAAGTAACATTTGTCAGGGGCAGGTAAGGCAATTGTTGTTATTTAGGTATGAAAGAGTCATTGTACTGGCCTCATGACACCCTGCTCTTGAACTGTTGGCCAAAGAAACGACCTTAACATGATCTGCCTCATAGATCACAAGGTCTGAAGGGGGAAACTATTTTACATTAAACCAAAATTTTTGAACTCTTTGAATGTTATGTGAAAAATCACTTGTAATCTAATTACTTAATCTTGGAGACTTTTCACTAGTTTGGTTCTATAATAAAACTATAAATCAATAACATGTCTCAAACTTTATACAAACATTTTTGGTTACTTTTTTAATTTACTGTATAGAAACTTTAAGCTTCATTAATTTTTTTATTTATGTTTTTTGGTCAATGCATCCAGTGATCCAGTCCCACTTGAAAAAATTATTTGCTGGCATTCACTCTGTGGACTTTGATGACGACAACAGCCATATAGTAGCCATGAAATCCTTGGATGGAGAGGTGGTCCCTTTGAAAAGGAAGATCAAGGTCACTTCTGATGTGGAGGTAAATTATAGACTATTTCTAAACTCTCTCTCCTCAATTGAAAAGAAAGATGATTAAAAGAAAAAAAGCAGCCTTTAAACATTTGCATAAAAAGATCTACACAAGTATATCATTTTAAATATTTAGTTTGTAATGTGGATTTGATTTTATATTTTGCCTGTATTGAAATTTTAAATCCAGTAATGATCTAGTATTTAAAACTTTTTAATACTAATTTATATACATAATTTAATGAACTAATGTAGTCTTATAGTTTTCTGTTTAACTACTTAGATGAACAACAATGTTTACTCCCTCAGGTTTGGCTAGGCAAACTGGCAGATGAGATGAAAGATACTTTGAAAGAGTGCCTGATGCTTTGTTTGAAGGATGCCAAGACAAGTCGTGGTGGCCTTGACCCACAAAAATACCCATCACAGGTATATACTCTAGCCTGCAGTTGTTTTTTGTTGTCATTCTGAACTGGCAAGTCAAGTGTTGTTTTTTTTTTTCTACATCAGCCTTTATTTCCAGTAGTTTTTCTTGCCATTTGTATATTAAATGCAATATATTTGTTAATTCTTAAAGTTTTATCTCTTGATGATTTCTATTATTTCATTTTCAGCTTATAATTTTCATTTCCAATAATATTATTATCTAATTAGCTCATTTTGCTAAATATTGGAAAGTATCAATTTGACTTTCATTAATACTAGTGTTATTTTTAATTTCTTATATAGTTAAATCTGGTAAATCAGGCCACTGGTTAATTAGAATAGCTACTTATTCAGATTGAATCCTACACTGAAACAAATCCTATTATACAGTTGAATATTGTTAATTAGACCATCCAGTTATTAGGACCAAAACTATTGTGCCCTGATGCAGTCCAGTTAACCAGATTGAATTGTGGATCTATTTGAACATCTCATCATATTCTTTACCAGACAAACCAAATAGATCTTTCTAGACATTTTAAAAAGTTTTTCTGTGCTGACCTACCAAAGCATGGCATCAGATTGTTCAATGTGTTTTTTTTTTACATTCTCAGATCTTGTGTTTGGCAGAATACATCAAGTTTACAGAAAGCTGTGAGGAGGCCATCAGGAAAAACAGCTTGAGAGACCTTCAGAATGAAGTCATGGGTCAACTGGAAGGTTATACCAATGTGGATTTAGAGGGAGTTCAAAGCACAGAAGCTAATGGTAAGTATTCAATTGAGATAATTAGGGTTGTTAAATTGTTTCATTTTTTCACATGAATGTAATGTGTTAATAGCAAGGTTGAAATAAAAACAAGTCTTATATAATGTAAAAACAATAAATAATGGCACCCTTTTCAGACCTGCAGATGTTGTAAATCTTATCTGTTTCTATGAGGGTGTCATGTGGTCAGCACATTTATTTCTTTAACTTTTAAACAGATGCTCATTAAATTTGTTTAAAAGCTATAGTTCAAAATACTAGTCTTCACCTGGATTTGAACTCATAAAGGTTATCTGTTTTTATGGCCCTAGTCTTCACCTGGATTTGAACTCATAAAGGTTATCTGTTTTTATGGCCCTAGTCTTCACCTGGATTTGAACTCATAAAGGTTATCTGTTTTTATGGCCCTAGTCTTCACCTGGATTTGAACTCATAAAGGTTATCTGTTTCTATGGCCGTTGGTTAATGAGAGTGTCATGTGGCCAGCACAATGCCCAGTTTTTTTTTACTTCCTTAACCTTTAAACAGGTACCTATCAAAGTTGGGTAAACTCAGGAGTATCTTTAAAATTATGTAGCTCAAAATACCTGGATTTAAACATGTCAATGCCCCCTCCCATTCATAATCCAACTCTTATGTCACCCAACCACCAAGCCCCTTATATAAATGTCAAGTTTTACAGAACCACTTAAAGTAGACGTCATCTGTTCATTGTTTGTTATTGTTTCTTTTCTTTCAACCAAGAATTTTGTTGATTTAACTGGTTTTACAAATGTGTTTCATTCTTGAAGCTAACATTTCTATTGTGACACTTGCTCTCCAGTTCTCCAGTTGAAATTGAAAGCTTTGATCTTGGACACAATCCACAATATGGATGTTGTGGACCAGCTGGTGGCAGCCAATGTGAAATCAGTCCAAGAGTGGCAGTGGCAGAAACAGCTCAGGTTTGTTGAATGCTTCTATTATTGTTAGCTGCTAGTGAGTTTCAGGAGTAGCTTACATTGAAAATGATAAGTTATTTCCTTTTTTGTCCATTTTATACTTTTTTTTGTCATCAAAATCCTTGTTTGAATCCTAGTGAAGATTGTGATTGTGAATTTCTGGATTTTTAGGGCACCCCTGACTCTACCCATCTTTAATGGGTACCTGACATAAGTAAGGGAAAAAAATTAAGATGGTTAGTCATTGTGCTGTCCACATGACCCCCTTGTTATCCATGGGCCACAGAAACAGATGAATTTTACATCATCAAACCTATAGATTACAAGGGGAACTTTAGACTTAAATTCATTTTAACTTTCCTTTGATTATTTTTTTTTTCATTACACAACAAAGTCGATTGGATGTTTTGGGGTTTGAACCACACCTGCTGCTATCTGTAGCTGTTTTGCTGGATGTTTGGGTTGGGATGTAATTGTCTTAATTCTGAAGTAACATCCAAAACATTAAAAAAAACTTTTTTTCAAAAGCTTCATTGTGCATGCAATAATTGGTTTTCAAACTTTTGCCAACATTGAAAGAGAATTTTGTAATTTCTTTCAAGAGAAAAGTCCTAAAACAACACCATGCTTATTAATAGAATTTTTGTTCTTACTTTTGTTCTGCTAGATACTATATCCGTAAAGATGGTGTCTGTGTCATGCAAATGGTGGACTCTGAATTTGAATACACTTTTGAGTACCAAGGCAACGCTGCTAAACTCGTCCACACTCCATTGACTGATAAATGTTACTTGACTTTGACTCAAGGTAAGTCACTCCATTGACTGATAAATGTTACTTGACTTTGACTCAAGGTAAGTCACTCCATTGACTGATAAATGTTACTTGACTTTGACTCAAGGTAAGTCACTCCATTGACTGATAAATGTTACTTGACTTTGACTCAAGGTAAGTCACTCCATTGACTGATAAATGTTACTTGACTTTAACTCAAGGTAAGTCACTCCATTGACTGATAAATGTTACTTGACTTTAACTCAAGGTAAGTCACTCCATTGACTGATAAATGTTACTTGACTTTGACTCAAGGTAATTCACTCCAGTGACTGATAAATGCTACTTGACTTTGACTCAAGGTAAGTCACTTCATTGACTGATAAATGTTACTTGACTTTGACTCAAGGCAAATAACTATAGTACTACACTGACTGATAAATGTTAATAGACTTTGAAACAGGATAAGTCATTGTATCTATCTGATATATTGAAGTACAATTTTTTTTTATAAAAATAAACTTTGTATTATCCTAGAGGAACTTTGCTTTACATTTAACAAAATAGTACAACATTGCAAACAAAATGGACATTTTTACAACAATTTCTCTCAATCAGTGTCAGCAATAAACTAAACAAATCATGAATAGAACTAACTGTGACATTTATTGTAAGTTTTTCTTATGTTTCCAGGTATGCACATGGGTCTAGGAGGGAACCCATATGGTCCTGCTGGTACTGGCAAAACTGAGTCAGTCAAAGCTTTGGGTGGCTTGTTTGGTCGTCAAGTGTTAGTCTTTAACTGTGATGAGGTAAAGCTTCCTAAAGAAAAATTTATTTTAACTACTACTCTTTTTTGTGTTACTAGATTTGTTTGTTTAAAATTACTCAGTCATTATTATAGCCTCATAAAGAACCTTAAGTAGATCTGATGTTTAAAAATCTTTATAATAATAATGCTTGTCTTTGAAGATTAATGAGGAGTGCAGTATTTCCTGTGGCTACTCAGCCCCAGCTGTAACCTACATATTTTGCCACATTCATGGCAAGCATAACCATTGCCCTTGCAGTGGTCAATTAAGATTTTCTTTAAAGTTGATTGAAAAAAAAAGGTGCGGTGGCAGAGTGGTAAAACACTTGGTTTCAAAACTGGAGGTCCTGGTTAGAATCCTGGTGAAGACTGGGACTTTTAATTTTAAAATCTATGGGTGCCTCTGAGTCCACCCAGCTCTAATGGGTACCTGACATTAGTTGGGAAAAAAAGTCAGTTGGTCGTTTGTGCTGGCCACTGTCACAGCCTAGTATTTGTTGTAGACGTGATAACGCGTATGTCGTGATGTAGATACCTCTTGTAGATACTTTAATATACTTTGTCTTCTTAATTAAATACTTTCACTCGCGCACTAGATTTGCTAGTGCGTGAGAACACTAACATGCTGAACTCTCTGACCACAATATTTAGAATAATTAATAGACTCACTGGTAGCAGACATGGTTTTTATTACATGTAAAATATAATTCATGAAAGATATTGGCAAGTCCAGCCATCAAGAAATATTCACAAAAACATAGTACATTAGAATCCAATGGAATACTTCAGATATAACATATACTCCAAAAATCAACCTTAATATCTATACATTACTACACTGGACAAGATATCCACAATATACCTCTCTCTACGAGAGTCCAAGATCAACTTAGGTGTCCACCTCGTAATCAGCTTCCAACCAAACAAAATCTCGTGTGAACTGCACGGAATGGTTCAGTAATTACTAGTCACCAAATATTACAGGGGTTCTAAAACTGATGTGACAGCCACATTACACCCTTGTTAAATATGGGCCACAGAAATAGATGACTTTTACATCATCTGCCCTAAACATTGCAAGGTCTGAAAGGGGAACTCTTACTAGTTGAATGAAAGGAAAGTTTAACAGTTTTGATCTTAAGAATCTTTTTTTTCTCAAATGTTTTTCTAATGATCTGTTAAAATCGTAAAATAGATTCCTTATTAAAATGTATTTGTTCATTAGAGTATAAATGTTCTTTGCATGTTTTCCTTTAATAGGGCATTGATGTGAAGTCCATGGGAAGAATATTCATTGGTCTAGTGAAATGTGGTGCCTGGGGTTGTTTTGATGAGTTCAATCGTCTTGAGGAAGCTGTATTGTCAGCTGTCTCCATGCAGATTCAAGTCATACAGGATGCCATCAAAAACAAAGCCAAAGCTATAGAATTGCTGGAAAGAAATGTAAGCTTTTAGTTCAACTAAACATGAATATGTTAAGTCTATATTGTTCTGCTGAATTTGATTTCTGATTTTATGTAATATGAAAATATATTCTTAACAGTTTAAACAAAACACATTTCTGTCTTAATATTGTTTTGTTTTTAAAAGAAAACGGTTAAAAAAAAAAAAGTGAATGTTGTAGTATTGCAACCTCTCTGTATCAGGCTCTCTACAAAAAAATTTGTCACTACGACATAACCAGGTCATTGACTGATACAATGTTTTCCAAATACAGTAATATTTTAATGAGTGTGATGCATAAATAATCAAATTATTAAAAAATTGAAATGTATGTCTGTAATCGTTGTTCTGAATTTTACTGATCACTCTGTCTCAAGACTTGTACTACTTCACTCTGGACTCATTGTTCCAGCCCATGTTGCTGTGATGAACTGAACTGGGCTGAATCCTCTTGATTCTGAAACACTGCCTATATATATATAGGGTCTCATAAGGCCTTCTTGAAAAATCATTCTTGTCCACTTCATTTCATGACTATATCAGGGGTGATTTGCAAGAGGGGTGTTCACTTGAAGCTGTCAGGTCTATGTAATGTATAAACTGATTACACACAGGGCTAACTCTACCCATGTTGCCACTATGGTTAATAGTATTAATAATACAAAATATGTTAATAGAGCTTCTAAACCTTTTTAATTTCCTAAGAACCCATGGACATTGACATGTTTCTCTTATGGACATTGACATGTTTCTTAAAGTCTGTACAGTTATTCTCAAACTCGCTCTTGAACCCTTGACCCCATTGTACTTTGCTGTTGAATTACTTTTTTTAGGCCTGTTTTTATTTATTCTGCAACATTTCTTATTTTAAACAAAGTACACAAAAAATCTCAAGAATTGAGAAGAAAAAAAAAGTGCAAGTAATTAAAATGCCATCATTTTTTCTTAACATGATTTTTTTAAATGTCTCATTGATTTTATACTAAGATGTGAAAGACCTATGTAACAAAGCATTATTATACCAGAATCTAGTAACAGAATCAATTCTATTTTCTAAAGCATTGATGTAGGTTTATCAATTGTTAGACTTTCCCTCTGATTAGATTTTCTAAGGTTTTTGCTTCAAGCTTCAAACACAAAGAATGAACTAATTACTTAACATCTCTGCAGGTAAACATTGACCATAATTCTGGTATCTTCATCACCATGAACCCTGCTGGAAAAGGCTATGGAGGCCGACAAAAACTACCAGACAACTTGAAACAGTTGTTCCGTCCTGTAGCCATGACGAAACCAGACAATGACCTGATCGCTGAAGTGATTCTCTTTTCTGAAGGTTTTAAACAGGCCAAGAATCTGGGCAGGAAGTTAGTCAGCATCTTCAACTTGTCCAAGTGAGGTTTCTTTTATTGCTCTTTTCTTGTTTATTTTTCAAGCTGTTTAATTTAAATGCCAATTACTTTTTTTATATGTAATACATGACAATGTGCTCTACTCCTTAGAGAGCTGCTAACACCACAACAACATTATGACTGGGGCCTAAGAGCTCTAAAAACTGTACTGAGCGGGTGTGGAAATTTACTTCAACTTTCAAAAAAATCTGGCAATGGTAAGTCTGATAATTAAGCTATTCTACCAAATCAAATTTGGCCTTAGTTCAAACCTTAGAAAGAAATATTAAAGCCAATCTAAAATTTACTCATGTTAAAACCTCTCAGACACTTTAAATTTAAGTTCTTTTTTGGTTTTATAACTTTTCTTTCAAATAAAGAATATTACATTGTAATCTAGATCTCCTTTGGGATTGCAGGAGATGGTAACAAGAATCCAGGAACATTGTGACAATAGTCTTAAATGTCTACCACATGACCTAACAGCCATCAAACACTTGATTCAAAAAGTCTTAAACATTGTTTCAGATTAAATCTGCTTAAACTTTCACCCAAATTATAGACTTGGAAGGCTGCCTGATTATGTGGTACAACTCTAGACTCTGGATGGATGGCTCTGGTTTTGAACCCTGTTCACTATCATGTGTCATTCTGTGGGAAGTTTGGTCTAGGATGTAATAATCTTTAATTCTGAAGGAGGATTCAAAACATGTTTAACAAACAAAAACAAAGCCTCTCAAACCTTCACTACAGTTAAAGCCACTTAAATTTTCACTCAAATTGAGCTTTACGAGGAGCATAACTTTCTTTCTTGAAAAATAAAAAAATAATAATAATAATTTAGATCTTTTGGGCCATATTATTTATTATTTAACTGGCAATCTTGTTTGCAGTCAAGTTTGATGCCAATCTAGAAGCCAAGTTGGTGGTCCAAGCTTTGAGGATTAACACCCTTTCAAAGCTGACTTTTGCTGACAGCTCCAGATTTGATGCTTTGGTTCGGGATGTTTTCCCAGGGGTAGAGTTCAAGGACATTGAGTATGAGACACTTGGGGCAGCTTTTAAAGAAGTTTGTGCTGAGAATAATTTAATTGTCAATGACAATCAGGCAAGTAATTATTTTTTTTTATCATTTGTTTTTATTCTTTGATGTCAACATTGTAATTGTCTAAAATCACATTATTGAGCTGTGGTTTGCCATGTGAATTTAAGCTTTTGTTATTTAATGTTATCTTGTAAATTAAAAACTGTCCTTCGAAGAAGAAGATAATTATATCCTTTAATATACATGTGTTAATCTAATCTAATCATTGGTTTTCCTGGTTGAAGAAAGAGTGCTTGTACAAATGTATCCTAGCATATGGAGTATATAGCTGCAATAAGATAAGCAAAAAAACTTAGTGAAAAATGCAATTGGCAAAAACTACCCATGTCTTAAGTATGATCTGCTTTTCAAAGACTTCAGTGACATTTAGTTTATTAAAAATGATAGTCTGCTCATCTTTGACTGTGAGGAGGATTCATTGTTATTATCTCATCTGTTTCTGAGGCCCATGTTTGAATAGCAGAGTGTCATGTGGCCAGCATAATGATCAACCGTCTTTTCTTTTCGTCAAGTAATGCCAGGTATCCATTAGAGCTGAGTTGACTCAGAGGGGCCCTAAAGATCCTGTGTTTAAAAATCCTATTCCCAGGACTCGAACTCGGGATCCTGTGGTTCAGAAACCAAGCACTTTACCACTCAGCCACCATACCTCCATGTTTACAATGTCTGTAAAAATGTAAAATTAGTGGGCTTTCATTTTTCTGGTCTCAGGTGAAGAAAGCTCTGGAACTTTATGAGCAGCTGCGCCAGAGGATGGGAGTTGTGGTAGTTGGCCCTAGCGGATCAGGAAAGACAACCTTATGGAAAATACTGCGTCAGGCAATGATGAAACTTGGAAAAACTGTTAAACAGTATGTGATGAATCCAAAAGCTATGCCTAGAACACAGGTAATAAAGTTATACAGTCAAGTTACACAAGTAATTCATATATAAGAAAATCTGAATGGGCAAGTATAAAATATTCTTGGTAAAGTAAAAGTCATTACAGGTGACTGCAATATAATAATAAGGTTTTAAGCCCAAAGATAAAGAAGAGACCCTATTGTGACATATATTTTTTGCCACAATTTGTTGATGGCCGTTAACTTACAGCACCAGACTGCTGGTAGACAACTAAACATCTTTAGGAGTATTATATCTTAACTTATAAAACTTATTCACTTATCTTGCACCATTCACCAACCAATCTCTCACTTCTCGATAACACAACATAAAAAATAAAGCTATAGTCTGCTGGGGATTTACAGAACAGTACTTGATGAGCTAATCGGTGTATGATAATATTTGTTGTCATGTAAGGTTCTTTGATTGTCTCTTATATCGAAGAAGAAAAGTGAGCCAAAGGAAAAAAATGTCTGGTTCTACCTTTACTTTTGTTGCATGTAGACTGGAATGTCTCTCCAAAAAAAGCTCTGCGAGAAGATTTAAAGTGGCTTACTTAAGGAGACCAACTAAAATGTTCTTTTCAGCTATTTTCATTTAAAATAGCGTTTTTTTCTTTTTTGACCTCCAGCTTCTGGGTCAGATTGACATGGACACCAGAGAGTGGACTGATGGTGTGTTGACCTACAGCGCCAGACAGGTGGTCAGAGAGCCTCAAGGTCAGACACTGCTATTAGCTGCTCTACCTTCATGTTACATATCTTAGTGATACTTAGCATTCAGCAATATGGTTAACACATGATAATCTGTTTATAATATGGTTAATACAGAATAATTTATAATAAGGTTAAGGCATTATAATCTGTTTATAATCTGGTTAATACAGCATAATCTGTTTATACTCTTTATATTTTTAACTGTTGTTACTGTATAGAAGTTCAGTCATGGATCATCTGTGATGGTGACATTGACCCTGAGTGGATCGAGTCGTTGAATTCTGTCCTTGATGACAACCGTCTCCTTACCATGCCTTCTGGGGAGAGAATTCAGTTTGGTCCTAATGTCAACTTCCTGTTTGAAACCCATGACCTCAGCTGCGCCTCACCTGCAACCATTTCACGCATGGGTATGATCTTCCTCAGGTACGTCTTTTTTTCTCTCATACAATCTGCCTTTATATTTAGTATATTACTTATGGTGGAGTTTAATTCTTCATAGAACTTTGCTAGGACTTCATCCAGCAAGATCAGAGATTTAGTTTAGAGTTTTGAACAAATTAAAACAAAAATATTTTTTTTAGTGATGAAGATGTTGATGTCAAAGCCTTGGTCAATGCCTGGCTAAAAACTCATGAAGAAAGTGACCAGCAACTCTTGTCTGGATGGATAGAAGACCACTTCTACAGAGCGCTACAGTGGGTGCTGAAACAGGTAGCAAAAAGAGTGTTTGGAAAATTAGCAATTAGTGAATTTTTTTTTTGGGATAAGCAATGAACTATTATGTTATTCAAAAGCATCACTACAATTAAGTCTGCCATTGTAGATATCATGCATGTCCATATGTAGTTTTAAAACAGCTGTTTTTTCTGGACCAGTTTTGGAAACCAGATCTGTGATTAGCAAGTAGTTAGTGATTGACTTATGCATTGTTTCTTGAATAATTAACACTACATTATATTATATAGTGATACTTATAAGCACCTTCTATAATCAAAGTTACTTATTGATATAACATGTTCTTTAAATAGGCCAAACAAATAATCTCAATCTAGTACCTTCTATTACCACAGTTACTTCTTGTTATAACATGTTCTTTATTAGGTCAAACAAATAATCTTAATCTGTTACTCTTATTTTTTTTTGGATAACATTTATAATAACATTACAGATTTATTTTTTGATTTTACTTTAGTCTAATGTTCTCTTTTATGTGGAATGTTTGATTCCAGAATGATCTAGTTGTTGAGACAAGTCTGGTTGGTATTGTCCTGAATGGGTTATCTCACTTGCATCATGTGACCAGCAAGGCAAACTTTGCCGTCTGCTTGATTCATGGACTTGGAGGCAACCTCACTGAAGGATCAAGGGAAATATTTGCTAAAGAGGTTTGCAACTTATATCGATAGGATCTCTTATTGTGAGAGAGATGTATTATTTGAAAAACAACTCCCATAATTCCACTTTATTTCCTGTTTCTCTCAAGTACTTAACATTCATTTAAAGTTGTTATATTTTTTACAAAAAGGTTTTCTCCTGGTGCAATGAATCACCTCCTGACCCCAGGCGACCTTTAGATACTTTCTTTGACGATAGCCTGGGTAGATTGATGCAGTACAACATGGAGGTATGTATGGAATTTTTAAAAATTCATTCGTTTTCATTTTGTCATTTTTAAATGTAAATATCTTTTTATTAATAAGTGTTTTTGTCTTTTAAAACTTATCTTTACCATAAAATTTGATAATAAATAAAAATAGTAAGAGTAAAGTACCTCTACTAGACCTTGGATCTATGAGGGAAGGTAATGTAGAGGTCATCTGTTTCTATGGCCGATAGCTAATGATTGTTGAATGTGGCCAGCCAAACAACCAACTGTTTTTACTTTTCCAAACTAATGTCAACTACCCATTAGAATCGGGTAGGCTGAATGGTGTCCTGAAAATCTCAAAATTCAAAATCCCAGTTTTTGCAGAGATTCAAACCGTAGACTCTTTGGTTCAGAAGAGAAGACTTAACCACTAAGCCCCCATGCTGCAATATTAATTTAATTATAATTGACTGAAAATGTTGTAATGCCATGACCTTGACATTCTTGACTACATGTGATTTAGAAAGCTGAAGAGCTGAGAGCAGACAACTTCCTGTCCTCCATGTCTCTGCCAGTCATAAGAACTGGAGATGTTCAGAGAGCACTGGATTACTTTTTACCTTGGCTGGACGCTGACACGAGACAGCCTTTCATTATATGTGGACCTGAAGGCTGCGGCAAAGGGTAAAAACTCTTCCCAATATTTTGTACAAAACGTAGCTGCTGAGATTTTTACACTTATATGTACATGATAAAGTTACGTAGAATATTTAAAAATTCATCCCAATACTATACAAAACTTAACTGCTGATATTTACCCTTATACAGACATAACAAAGTTAACACAGAATATTGAAATTCTTTCTTTCAACAAATTTTTAATGAATTTTTTAAACATGAGATATTCATTAATGAATATTAATCTTACAGTATCTAGATCTAGCTGTCAAACATTATGTAATTTTAATTTTTCAGTTAGTACTAGTTATTTTATTATTTCTTGTAAAAAATTAAAGATGAGCTTGCTGTCTAGGAAGTTTTGTAAATAAATACAAGATTTATTTATTTTAGTATCATTAGTTAAACTATTCTTCAAGAAGATGGGTGATTATCTGTACTCTAAAAAAATAATTAAAGAGCTTTTAAAGATCAATGCACATTTGATTATCCAAATAGGCCTTAATAAAACATTTATCTAGTATTTAAATAATGAAAAACCTTTTTTTTGTTGTTGTGTGCTTGAAACATGTATCAGTCATGTCACTTGAAACATGTATCAGTCATGTCACTTGAAACATGCATCAGTCATGTCACTTGAAACATGTATCAGTCATGTCACTTGAAACATGAATCAGTCATGTCACTTGAAACATGTATCAGTCATGTCACTTGAAACATGTATCAGTCATGTCAATAATTTTCCTTCTTCAGACTTTTACTCCGCCATGCATTTGAAAAGTTGAGGTCAACTCAAGTGGCCATGGTCCACTGCAGTGCGCAGACCAATCCTTCCCACATCCTGCAAAAACTGGGTCAGACCTGTATGGTCATCTCTACCAACACTGGCCGAGTGTACCGGCCAAAGGACTGTGAGAGGCTCCTGCTCTACCTGAAGGACATCAACCTTCCCAAACCAGACAAGTGGGGCACCTGTCAGATGATAGCCTTTCTCCAGCAGGTCGTGACCTACAATGGCTTTTATGACTCCAACCTGGAGTGGGTGGGACTTGAAGGAGTTCAGATTGTAGCCAGCATGAATGCAGGATCAACACTTGGGAGACACAAGCTGACCACTAGATTCACTTCAGTTGTTCGCATCTGTAATGTAGGGTAAGTGGACACTGTATTTATGTCTATTTAGACCACTAGAAATTCACTTCAGTTGTTCGCATCTGCAATGTAGGGTAAGTGGACAATGTGTTTTATGTCTATTGGGACCACTAGATTTCTGTACCCCTTTTTTGTAATTTTAAAAATGGCCACTATGCTTGTGCACCTATTTTTTGGTACTTGCCTATTTCATGGAAAAAAAAAAAGGAGTCAAAATCTAAAAATTGCCAGCTATTTGTAATAAACCAGCATGGTTAGCCATTGAAAATGTGAGCCCCATGTGTTTACATTGAGCATATGTCAGTATGTCAGTACATAAAACATTGCTAAAAATGTGCATTACTATGAGACAGGCACTAGATCTAATAGGTAGGTCTAGGCTTGTGTAAATGATGTTAAATGGTGTAATATTGAAGAATGCGAATGTCGTGAAATGCTGGGTTCTTGCTTCCTGAAGTACTCTTGACACATGACAAGACAAATACTATAAACTGGCTTAAGTCCGTTTAAGCAGACAAATATAAAGTTTTTTTTACTACAATAATAATAATAATACTGCACTCCTTGTTAGTGCTACAAGTCAAGAAATAATAAACAATCCTATCTGCATAACAGCGGTATCAAAAATATCCAATACGTTAATTACAAATCACGCCCGCATCTCAGCGGGTAACACTGTACAGAATATAGATTAACTATTACATATCTCAAAAGGAGCACTGGAAACAACTGCCCACAAGTTACTATCTAACTGAAATTACTACAGACTTTTCTAAGTTGCTACTGTCCGTTCCGGACCCAAAATATACTTGACCACCTGATACCACTTGACTTAACTGACTTGACTGAATTCAACTTTATTCATTCATCAAGAATTCCAAGGGTTTTTAACTCTTAACATGATGGGAACTTTAAATCATGCAATATCAACTGAGACTGTGACAGCTTGTAATAAGCCTTAAATTGATTCATATTTTGTTTTGATTTATTTTGATTAGACTTTTTAGAAGTCAGGATTTTATTAAGAAGAATGTTTTTACTTCAATTAAAAGATACTGTGAGATATCAATTGATATGACAAATTTGATTTTCATAAGATCTAGAGTTTGAAAGATGTTAAGAAAATAGGGGCCTGGACTTCAGGAGCTCAGGACATAGGGGGGTGCAGTTTCAGGGGCTAAGCGCTGGTAGGGTTAATGTCAAAGCACTTCAGTCTGGGGTAATGTTTAAGACTGTTTTTTTCACTATTCAAGCAGAATACTTTTTAATGAGTTATTAGAATCATATTACTGGTAAAACAGAAACACATTAACCAGAGAAGAAAAATGCAATGAAATTGAAATCTCTTACTGTCTTCATGCCAGGTACCCAGACAGAGACCAACTTCAAACCATTTATGCTGCTTACCTGAAGCCAATCTTACATCGCCAGTTAACCACACATGCAGTCTGGGGAAGTAGCTCTAAAGTATCTGCCCTGGCCAACAGTATGATTCAATTCTATGAGCAGGTTCTTGGTTGATTCTTTTTATTAAGTTGCTCTTATTGTAATCTTTAAAAATGATAAAACAATCTCTTATCTTATTAAGTTACAGATGTTCCTTCACAGAAGATAATTATTTACCATGCATGTCCATTTGTTAATCTAGTTCTACATTTTAATTAGAGACTTAAGCTCTTGTTTAAGTCACTTGTTTTCCTGTCTGATCAGGCAACCCATTCATTATATACTAAAATGGCACTAGGGAAGAAAGAGCATGTATAGAAATAGGTTCTAGGAAATGGAGCAGAAAATATTTGCTTGAATAAGCAGAAAACCTAATACAGTGTTTGCTTTCTTGCCATTTTCTTAAAGACAATTTTTAATAGAACAGATTTTTATATTTTTTTTTATTTTCTGCTATATCTCCACCAAACTTTGGCAGATTGTACCAGCCAAATGACTGCAAGAAAGAAAAAAAAAACATTGCAAGCTCCCAGTTTTACTAACCACCCCCCCCCTCCCCATTCCCACTTCTTGATGTAAATTCAGATGGGTATTTATTTTTGTCTTTTTCATTATTTTTAGTCTTCCCCATTATTTTCTCACTTTTTGTCTCTTGTATTTATACATATTATCAATGTCTCTTTGTGTCAAAAGCTGAGGTCAAGGTTCACAGTGGATGACTACAGCCATTACTTATTTACACCTCGAGACCTAACCAACTGGGCCATGAGCCTGCTAAGGTATGACCTGACAGACGGGTCCAAGGACAACACTGCAGACACTGTGCTGGAAGTCTGGGCCTACGAGGCCAGGAGGCTGTTCCGTGACAGAATTGTGGGCCAGGACAACCGCAGCAAGTTTGACAGCATGCTCCAGTCAGTGGTGCGTTCTGATTGGTCTACCAACATATTTGATGACATTGACAGTAAGTTACTTTGATCTCTTCATTTTAATCCATCTATTTATTAGATATCATTTTTGAATTACCAGAACACACTTAAATCAATTAGTTGATACACAGTCAACAATTCTTATAACAAAGTGAAAGTTATATGTTAAAATCACTTGCAGATGTTATATGTTGATCTCATTTGTCAATATAATCTGTTCATGTTAATTGTTGATCTTTTTTTAATGCTTTTTATTCACCTTATAAATAGTGATTTTATTTGTGGATTTTATTTGTGGATTTTATTTGTGGATTTTATTTGTGGATTTTATTTGTGGATTTTATTTGTGGATTTTACTTGTTAATGTTTATTTGTTGATGTTATTCTTTAATATTATTGGTTGATGTTTTTTGTTACTCTAAACTATATGTTGTTGTCATATGTTGATGTTGTTGCTAAATTTTTAATTTATATGTAGATCTAGTTGCCATGTCTTAATGTCCAATGTTGATGTTATGCTACATGCTAATGACATATTTGTATACATTTTGTTTTTCTGTTTATGTTATGTTGATAGTATATTATTACATGCTTATGTTAACATTGATTCTAGTTTAATTTTCTCTTTTCTAGACACTTTCTTTGTGACCTGGGGTGCCAGGTCTGACTCTGGTGTACCAGCTGTAGGAGCTGGAGCCCCACTGCCTCCACATGGCAAGCGTTTGGGGAAACTCTCGGAAGATGACTTAAAGACAGTTATAGAGAAAGGCATCAGATTCTTTAGTAAGTTTACAAAATTAGCATAACTAATAATTTAATGCAAAGTGAATTTCTTACTACATACTGTACAGACAGATTTAAATTTTATTTATACTTCACATCTCTTAAGCAATACTGGTATCTAATTTCTTTCCATAGTCAATTTAGTCTTCTCTATTTTTGTAGCCTTGACATTGTTGTTTTTTTAATTTCAGGTCATGAAAATCGACAGTTGGACATTCTGATTTTCAAAGAAGTGCTAGAGCACATGGCACAAGTCGACCGGGTGCTGACCAAGCCTGGCGGCTCACTGTTGATGGCAGGAAGTAGTGGAGTTGGTCGCAGGACAGCTGTGAGTGTTGTAGCACACATGCATCAGATGCAGACATTCTCTCCAAAAGTTTTTAGAGGCTACGGCATCAAGCAGTTCAAGAATGACCTCAAACAAGTTGGTCTTTTTTTTTTCAGATTTTTTAGTGTTTTTTTTTTAACTTAAGTAGAAAAAGTTGAAGCTTATATCACTTAGTTCTCCAACATCAGAAACTCAGACCAACATCAAACACTCAACTATTCCATCAAACAGTAATCTGAAACACTCAGCTATACTATCAAAATTTACCTATATTACTTTATAAACCTAATACCATTTGTTGAGTGATTAATCAAGTCCAGTGTTATCTTGCTGTTACTCATTTCAACTAGCATCTAATGGTCCCTCCAACTTCTGCTAGGCCTGGAGTTCCCTTATCTATCAGATGGAATAGGTGCACGATGGGAAAACAAAATTTTAACTTTTATCTTTTCTTAACTTAATCATTGTGATGAATGCCAGTCTGTATTGTAGTCAACTGTTGATGCCTGTCAGTTTATGACAGATTACTCTTCAAAGGTATGAGTTTCTTGTGTTCTGGCATATTCCAGTGCAATTAACTTACAACACAAACTGAGCACATCAATTTAACAGGTAGAGAGATGTGTCTGAAATCCGTTGAACAGTTTAACAAGTGTTTAATCCATGAAAAGGCCACAGTCCTATCGCTAACTGATTTTCTGTCTCTAAGAAGCCTCCAACCCAACTAAGTCAAAGCGTCACTAGTCCCGTTCAATATATGTCTACTATGGTGCGTCTCTACCTAACTAAAATATAAACTAAGTGCCTAACATCATTTTAAGGGAATTTATATGTAAGATTTTCATACCTTGGCCACTATTCGGAAGTTAGGGCTTGCTTATAAAACAGAAATGTTAAAATACATTTAAAAATGAACCTATAACATTAGACTATGGCTAACATCTCTGTAGTATAGATTAGTAGTACCTTTTGTTCAGGCTTCCGCGCGGTGGTGATGCTTGTAGATATATCTAGTGTAGATCTACGTCTGGCTGGCGGTAATACCGAACTCAAAACTACTTCAGTAACACCGGCGAAAAGCCGAAACAATCAAATAGGTAGTCGACGCTGGTGCTGTTTACAAATACATTTAATAACTAAGAAGGGAATCGTCCGATGTCAGCTATGTCCGTACATTCGTATCTCTATTCTACTGCTCTACACAAATCATCCTCTTTCTAGCGTCACTAAGAGCGTTCTTGTTTTTTAAAGATCTGTCACGTCATTTGTCGCTAAGTAAAACTTTACCCTTATTCCCGAAACAAATAACTAATTCCTAATCATGTCATAACAACTCCTCCCCCTCCCGCTAAAAAAAATTGCCAGTCAATTTTTTATCTACTGTCTTAGTCTTACATTGTGCAAGGGCCAAAATGAAGGGAACCATAAAAGACAACACAACTTGAGTCTTGATTTCGGTTTCAACTTCTTCATCATTGTCCCAAACTCAAGTTGATCTGAACACCTATTTCCCTCAAATGTCACAAAGTGCTACTGTCCAATGTGATGTGCCATAGGTGACCGCAGACATAGGTGTCTAGCTATACTTTATCACATCATGTTCCAAAGGTTACACCACTTTCCCTCACACGTCAGGACAGACATTTTACCTAATATGACAAATTGACATTTATCAATAATCGTTCTCCCACTATACACCTAACGTTCGTTCTGGCATTTACAAGTGTATTTTATTTCCTCTCTCCACTTACTTGTCCCAGCGCGACCTAACTCTTTACTGATGTATGATCATGATCAACAACAAGGAATAACTTATAAAACTTACTTTCCCTTGGTATCAATACCTCGTCGCCTTATAAATGCCCTATCTATTCATACCTCCATACATACAATTCATACATATTCATACATAATAAATAACTAACATGAGTCAATCTAATACTAACTAATACTACAACAACATAATAACTGCCTAGCTATGACTACTAGGTAAGTCAATTAATTAAGAATAAACACTTCAAATATCAAACCAATCAACTTATTTACACACTACGGTTGTATAGTGTTATGTTTCACAGGCTATCTACACGACCCATACATTTGTTCTCTCCAACTAAAGTTTACATCTCTTCTTACACCACTATAGCCCGCTTGCGGCCTTCTACCTTGGTATGCCTTGCGATTACCGCTACCACAGTCATCGGATATAGACCTGTGCCTCCTATCCGAACTCGCAATCTTCTGTTCAGACTGTTCTGCCCTACTCCAACAGTCTTTAGCGATGTGCCCCTGTTTATGGCAGTTAAAACAAATTCTGTCCTTTCTAGGTTTGTTTCGCCTCCTGTTGCCATATCTGCTTTTCCAACTTCTAACCTGTTTATCAGAAGCGGCTCTGACACCTGCTACATTTCCAAGTAAAACATCTCTAGATAACCTCGGCATGGCTACCCCTTCACAATACCCTGTATACAATGGAGATCGAAGGAACACTTTGCATGCTTCGAACCTCTTAACTGCACCGTCTGCCAATCTCACTGATTTGGTATAGCCTAAATAATCCTTGGACTTAACTAATCCCCCTCTAACCGCGAGTGTACTGCTAGCTGTGTCCCGGATCACCTTTATCTGTTTATTATTTATCATGCCCGGATATAATTTAAACCTATCTTCCCCACAATCAACGTAGTTAATTTCTTCATCTGGTTCACTATCCCTACTATCACGATCCCTGTCTTGGATGCTCCTTACAAAATTAACCCTATCTGGTGACCGATTATCCCTCTCTTGTCTACGGTTTCCTTGATTACCTCTCCTATCACTAGTGCCACTATTATCATGTGTATTCATATTGCCAGCTCTATTCCCCCTATGTTTCTTACACTGGTATGCCATGTGTCCCTTTTCCTGACAGTTAAAACATGTAACCTCCCTAAGGTTTCTATCACCCGCTCTAGGTCTATCTATTCTCCTATCATAACTTTCTTGACCAATGTTCCCACGTTCCCTGGACCTATCATTTCCTTTTACATAATTTACCAGGTCAATAACTTTTTTGTGGTCTCTAACTGAAAGTGGGTTGTTTGGATAAGCATTCTTAAAGATCCTAATAATTTCTACCGAGTCTTCAATTATCTTAGGGTTTCTTTCTTTTATAAAAGACTGTAGCTGAGGGTCGCACTTATTGATGAAATTGTCAATCAGAATAAAGTTCCTCAACCCCTCGTAGGTGTTCTCCACATTCTCGAATCCGAGCCATTTAGTGAAGAAGTCCTTCTCTGCGTTGATAGTTGTTTGTGGATCAACTTGGCTGGATGGAGTGTTTTCGTAATACTTCTTTCGGAATGTTGCCGCGTTGTGCCCGTATGCGTTTAGCAGTTCCTTCTTTAGCACCTGATAGCTGTTTTGCATCGAGTGGTCGTGGTTCTGGCAAATCGTGAGGGCTTTCCCATGTACGAAGTCCAACAAGATTTCGGACCACTCCCTCTCTTGGACCTTAAACTTTGCTAGTTTAATTTCAAAGCGTTTCAGATAGTCGCCGATGTCGTCCTTGTCTTCCGCAAAAGGTTGTATTTTCTTTTTCATCCACGCGGCGCTACTATGGCTTTCTATGTTGGCACTATTGTTGCTGTTCCCTTCGATGGGCACACTTACACCAGCCTCTATCCTCATCTGCTCAACTTGAATTCTCACTTTTCTGTCCGCCTCTTCTTTCTTCTCCCTCTCTGCACGTTCCGCCTCTCTAACCTTTTCCCTCTCCAACTTTTCTGCCTCTCTAACCTTTTCCCGCTCTATGCGATCTGCTTCTTCTTTTTCCTTTTCTCTGCCTCTAGCTTTCTCTCTCTCCAAGCGTTCTGCTTCCGCCGCCACCATCTGCTGCACATAGGCAGTTAGTTCTTTGCCTCGCAGTTCCAATTCTGTCTTGGCTTCATGAATTAGCTTTTTTCTAAATTCTTCTAGGTCGTAACCTGAAGTAGTTGCCATATTCCTTATTTGTTACTTTATCCTACTTTATGGTACCTCTTATACCAACAAACAAAACCCTTGGCGTCTAACTACCAACTTAGACTAATAACCACTTCTACCCTTTCTCAAGATACACTTAGTATCCTTGGTACAAGTGTGTAGGCTACACTTTGACCCGACTGAATACGCTGTGCGACACACGCACACTCAACCGGCAACGTGTTACTCAACACTTGTGGCCGGTAAATAGACCAACCTGTCTATTTACAAATACTAAAATTACAACTGGGCAATCAGGCTTCACCTCGATTGTTCCCCAGATCTAGTCTAGATTACGCTAGATCTTAGTTACTTCTTACCTGCTTTCACAGCCAGGAGTGTATATAACTTACAACTTATACAAATAAACTATGAAAATAAACTTAAATACGATGAACACCAAACTATAGATCTAGTTCTAATGAATGAGACTTTCGTCTGACAGTAAGACTTAAGACGGGAGTATTGCAAACAATTAATACATGACGTTACTAAAAAATGCTTAACTAAATGATTCACACTCACATACAGGACGCATTCACAGCTAAACATATATACGGACCTCTTGCTAGATTACACCTAATTTTAAGGATATCCCCAATCCACCACGATTTAACCTGGTAGTGATAATCTAGCGAGTGGTCACTTCCCTACAGACTCTAATTATTCTAAGGAGAAAGTAGTTAAATAACACTTGACTTATCTGTCTAAGAAGCGGCGATAACTCCACAGTCAGTCTCGGGTCCACTCTTCCTATGCTAATGTCTGTCCCGGCGGCAAGGCTCACGGCGATGTCTTCCCTAGCGGTGAGACAAGAACAACGAACGTTTCGGCTCTCCAAGGTCCTTCGGTACTGGTCTGCAATGGCTCCGGTTCTTCGGTGGTACGGCGTCTGGTTCTGGTGTTCACGGTGATCTGTCGTCTGGCTCCGGTTCGTCGGTGGCGTAGAGTCTGGTTCCGGCTGCTGATTCCGACGCAGGTACGGTGGTTCCAGGTGGTCGTCTGTCCAAAGTGAATCTGGAACGGTCCAACTATTGATACAGCGACAAAATCAAAGTCCAGTGCTAACCTACCGGCTATCTGGCTATCTAACGTGTAGCACAGAATTCAGCCGAGCTGTAGATCAAATTAGCACTACTGTACTTAAGTGCCGTAGGCAGTACGATGTCTCCTACGTCAAAAGTTCTTTGGCGTGACCCTAACGGTCGATCTTGGCCTTGCAGAAGGTGACCTTCACGTTCGTTCTCACTATGCCGGGCAGGCGATATCTCTTCAGTACGGAATCGACAGGACGGTTTTCTTCCCTCCACAAACTGTAGCCTTCTCGATACAAGCTTCAATACGATGCCACAAGTATGGGCATTTACAAATCACAACTGTAGATCTAGATCTATATTTCGTTACCTCCTAGTTCTACGAGTCCAGGATCTCACTGGCTTTCCTTCGCCGACGTGGCTGTATAATCAGGGTCTAGCTGCAGACTAGGCCGATGACGTTAACTTCTGCCTCCTCCTAACAGAGGGCTTCTATTCTTCTTGATGTTGCTGCCAGTAAGCTCCGAGTCGGGGTCGCCACGTTGTTCAGGCTTCCGCGCGGTGGTGATGCTTGTAGATATATCTAGTGTAGATCTACGTCTGGCTGGCGGTAATACCGAACTCAAAACTACTTCAGTAACACCGGCGAAAAGCCGAAACAATCAAATAGGTAGTCGACGCTGGTGCTGTTTACAAATACATTTAATAACTAAGAAGGGAATCGTCCGATGTCAGCTATGTCCGTACATTCGTATCTCTATTCTACTGCTCTACACAAATCATCCTCTTTCTAGCGTCACTAAGAGCGTTCTTGTTTTTTAAAGATCTGTCACGTCATTTGTCGCTAAGTAAAACTTTACCCTTATTCCCGAAACAAATAACTAATTCCTAATCATGTCATAACACTTTAATTCTTTGTTGCCCCCAAATATTTCAAAATATATGAATTTGATCCTAAAATTAAATTCTGTGTCTGATAATTATTACTACTCCTAATGATTCAAGCAGGGATGTGTGCTCGCACCTACTCTGTTTGGCATATTCTTCTGTCTACTGCATTATACGTACAACTAAATGAACAAAGGTGTGTTTCTCCATACAAGATCCTCTGGAAAACTATTTAATGTATTAAGGCTGCGGGCAAAAACCAAGGTTAGGAAGCTACTCGTCAGGGAACTCCTGTATGCTGATGATGCAGCTATTGTGGCTGATTCTGATATTCAGCTACAGTCCCTGGTTGACAAACTATCTGCTGCTTGCCAGAAGTTCGGCTTAAACATCAGTCAAAGCAAGACTAAGATACTTGTCCAAAACACAAACACTGCACCTCAATTAAGCATTAATGGCCAACCACTAGAAATTGTTGATCATTTTTGTTACCTTGGCACCATCGTATCCAACAACACTCTACTGGATAAAGACATAAACAACAGGATAGCCAAGGCAATGGCCACCATGTCACGGCTGCAGAAAAGAGTCTGGGACAACATATTGCTTACTAGCAGTACTAAAGCCCTAGTCTACCGGACCTGTGTGTTGAGCACCTTGCTGTACGGAAGTGAAACATGGTCAACCTACTCATGGCATTTACGTTATACGGATGTATGCAAACGCGACATGAAGCTCTTCAAAATCAACACTGGCAACTGGGAAGAGGTGGCACTGGACAGATCCTCATGGAGAGAGAGCATAAAGGAAGGGTCAAAGATTGCAGATGTCATACACAACAGAAGCAGAAAGAAGGGTGAAAATGCAATGGCGCCTGGTGATTATATATGCCCAACCTGTGATCGCAGCTGTGTATCAAGGATTGGCGTCTTTAGTCACACAAGAAGTTGCAAAGGGAAAAGATCGGGAAAAGATCGTCTCTCGAGACGTAAAATGCCACAGAATGATTCCCATGATATAGTCAGTACATTTTGTATCTAATATTTTTTTGTTACCTTCAGTATGTATCTGTATCTATACACTCCAGAACCAAAAAAGGAAAATCTTGTGTCAGAGAAAGTTTATAATAAAAATGAAATATAACGAATAAGTTTTTATGAAATTTCTCTTATTAGTTTTGAAATGTTTTTCAATCCAAGATTTGTGCTTGAGTGCAATATGAAGTTATTTTCAATCTTGATTATTTCAAAAGTCTCTTGACATTTTATTATATAGAGGTTTGACTATTGGGGTTGAACTATTTAAATATTACTGATGTGTAAAAAGATTAATGTTCTGGAAGAAAATATTTGGCATTGTTGAAGCTTCCATGTATCAAATACTTGTGTCAGGTAATGCAGTTGGCTGGCATTGAAGGAGAACAAGTTGTCCTGATCCTAGAAGACCATCAATTTGTAGAGCTTCAGTTCCTGGAGCTTATCAACAGCTTGCTGTCTGCTGGGGAGGTACCAGGCCTATATTCACCAGAGGAGTTAGAGCCCCTGCTGAGTCCTCTCAGAGACATGGCTTCTGAAGTTGGCTTTAGAGGAACCATGATAAGTTTCTTTTCAACTCGTAAGTTGACCAACTAGATTTCACATTAAATTCTAGATCAATCAATATTTTGTAAGTTTGAAGCCGAGTGTTTAAACACTCTGAACCTTGGATCCTGGGTTCAGATCTCAGTGAAGACTGGGATTTTGAATTTCAGGATTTTTATGAAGTCCACTCAACTTTAATGGGTACCTGACTTTAGCTGGGGAATGCAAAGTCTGTCGGTCGTTGTTCTGGCCTCATGACACCCTGATCATTAGCCATTGGCCAAAGAAAAAGATAACCTTAACATCACCTGCCCTATCGATTGCAAGGTCTAAAAGGGAAATTTAACTTTACTGAAGGTCATATTTAATTTTAAAAATACATTTTAAATCATATGTTTGTAACTGAATTTCAATTATTTCCATGTTGTCATTACCATTTCCAATTCTAACATTTGTATTCAGTAGCTTTGAGCTTTATAACTTCCTGTATTTCAATAGTTTCAGTGCTACAAATAACTACATCTGCTAGAGTATTTTATGGAATTGTTAATTGGGACTATTTGACTTTTTTCTAATTTATATAGTCACCCAACATTCTTGTGAATTTTATTTTGGGTGTGTGTCTTTGTGAATAAAATTGTTTATTCCTATTAATAAAATTGGTTGTTTCCGTGCTTTAACATAATTTGCATGTCTAATCACGCTTTGACTCTTTCTGGCAGGTGTGATGACCAACCTTCACATTGTCCTCATTATGGACAACAGTAACAGTAACTTTATCCTGAACTGTGAGAGTAACCCAGCTTTCTATAAACAATGTGCAGTCCAGTGGATGGAGGGCTGGTGCAGAGACAGTATGCTCAAGGTAGGCATACGTCTTAGTCAGTTGTGATAATTAGTGGTAGAGAGATTGTTCAAAACTTAGCAGCACAAAGAGACAGAGAGAGCATTCTCCAAGTGTAGCAACAAAAAAAAAGACACAAGTTTAACAGCACAAATAAAATTTTATATTCTAACTATAGAGGTAGAGAGTTTGTTGATAGTGGCCTCCTTCAGTTGTTGAGCAACTGTGAATCATTTCATTGAAACGAGATGAAAGCCTGTGAATTATATATGATTGCAACAATATTTCCCACACTGCCGTCCCATCCCCCCCCCCCCCCCCTTTTCCATGTAGCTGTTGTTTTAACAGCAGCATCATTGGTTCTACCTGGGCTTAGCATTAACACTGTGTATAGGCAATCAGCTCCTGATTTTACTCAGAGTTGACTCCTGAAGCCTCTCCCATGTATTGGTATAGCTGCAAATGCAGCATAGGTTTGCATTCATAGTTTTCCTTCTCCTAGGTGGGTAGCCAGCCAAAACTAATGAGCCCTGCTGCCAGAAAGTATGTGTAATTTGGTAATAATGTTATTTAGAGGCAGTTTGTTTATGTTATGTTTAAATAAGACGTAATTTTGTGTCTGATGTAAACAGGTTCCTTTGATGCTTCTGACGAGACCACCCAAAATAGAAGGGGGCTCAATAGGAGAGATAAAAGGTCACAAAAAGAAGCTTTCCGGGGGTGATGAACTTCTGAAAAGTTTTCTTCACATCCATGAGTCGTGTCAGAATCTGCGTGCGACACCCAGGAAGTACATGATCTTCTTGAAGACGTATCAGTCTGTGTATGAGAAAAATAAGCATAAAATAACAGACAAGCAGCGCCACCTGCAGGTAATGATGTCATGACATACAATGTTTTTGTTACTTTGTTTTGTTTAATCAGCATTTAATTTTTTCAATACCTATTTTTTTTTTATATACTAATTTTATTAATGTTCTGTATTTGTTACTTATTTGCAGACTGAGTTTCATTAAAATATTTTTAAATAGAATGAAAATTGTACGCAGTGTGGACAAAAAAACATCAGTCCTTTATTTCATGTAGCCCTCAAACAGAACATAGATCACTTGAACATAGATCACATGATCATAGATTTATGCTCTATACACATTTAATATTGATGACTCAGAAATAAAACAAATGATTAAGAACAGTTTGATTTATGTAGCCTATGTGTTATTATTAGGACTTTTCAACACCAGGTAAACCATTAGGAAACAGTCAATTACTTCAAGAGTTTAGTCTCACATTGATTTCACTGACCATGTCTGTGTGCTCTAATTCCAGGCTGGTGTTTCTAAATTGAATGATGCCAAAGTTTTGGTGGATGATTTGAAAAAGAAAGCTGGTGAACAGAGTATTTTGTTGGCAGAGAAACAGGCAGAGGCAGACGGTGCCCTTAAAGAGATTACAGTAAATTTTTTTTTTTCTACTGAATCATTGACATTCTTTATAACACCTACATCTCTAGATATCTATTTGTTTTGTTTCTTTGTTTGTCTTGGCTTAGAAAATCTAATTCTGTTTTAATTGTCTTGGCTTAGAAAATCTAATTCTGTTTTTTATTGTCTTGGCTTAGAAAAAAATTCTGTTTTTTATTGTCTTGGCTTAGAAAATCTAATTCTGTTTTTTATTGTTTTGGCTTAGAAAATCTAATTCTGTTTTTTATTGTCTTGGCTTAGAACTCACAGAATAGAAACCATTTATAACTTGAATCATTCTCTTTCTCAATATATTTTTTATTATTTTTTTCTTCTGAATTTTTATCATTCCACTTCTCCCTCTTTCTCCCATTTTTGTTTTTCCTTCAACTTTTTAATTTTATGTGCCAACTTTCAGTTGTTCAGAATCATAGTTCCAAAAATGTCCAACACTTGTAATGCAGATTTACATGTAGAAAATATTTTGAACCAAGAGCTGTTCTAATCAAATGACTTCAGGTCTCTAGAGAAACTAATAATTAATAATATTCTCAGAACCGAGTACCTAAAGGTCAGATTAAAGTTTAAAGCTAGGATCTGAACAGTATAGTTGATTTCCCCAAATTTGTTCATCTCTAAATAAGCTCAGGGTAAAAACATAAAAGTAAGATCTTGGCAGCAGGTAAAATTGTGATCAGATAAAAACTGAAATAGTGATTTGATTTTTTTTAATCCTAAATTTGATTCCAGGCCATCATATTTTTGTAATTAGGCTCCACAATTTTTAGTTATTTCATCATTAAAGCTATTCAGAAACATTTTGATTTACTGACAATTATTTGTATTTCCAGATCAGTATGCAGAATGCAGGAGATCAAAAAGTAGAAATGGAAGAACTGAAGAAAAATGCAGCAGAAGAGAACAAAATATTGGAAAAGAGAAAGAAAGCCATTGATGTCGAACTGGCAGAAGTAAGATTCACTAGTTCCTAGCAGTTCAAAATTATTTTATAAAAAAACATAAATTATCTTAACTTTTTATTTAAAACCTGTTTGGAGGTAGTTACAATTAAGGCCTTATAATAATATAAACCAAAGTCAGACTGATTCGCTCCCTGGTCATGGCCACATTTTTATATTCTTGCATGGCTTGGACACTAGCATTAGAATTGAGATGCTACAGAAGAATCCCAGGTATCACATTTAAAGACCACTTCACAAAGAGATCAGAGACATGATTACTATAGTGATAGGACCACAGGATGACCTGCTAACTATTGTAAATAAAAGGAAACTAAAACTTAATGACCATGTCTCAAGGTCTTCGGGGCTTGCAAAGACCTTTTTTCTGGGAACAGTACCAGGAAAAGGAAGAAGTGGCAGACAGAAAGCGATGGCAAGACAACATAAAAGATTGTACGGACGTGCCATTAAAAGAAGTTCTATCCAAAGTTAAAAGACAGAGATGAATGGAGAAAGGCGGTTGACAAATCTTGTGTGGTCCCCCAGTTGTCCAGCAGACTGGGATAGGTGAAGATAATATTAATGTTAACATGTGTGTTTTACCCAGGTGGAGCCACTAGTTCAAGAGGCTCGCAGAGCTGTAGGGAGCATCAAGAATGAATCCTTATCAGAGATTCGAGCTTTGAGAGCGCCACCAGATGTGATTAGAGATATATTAGAAGGAGTCTTACGTTTGATGGGCATCTTTGATACTTCATGGGTCAGCATGAAAAGGTAAGAAATCTACTTGCTGATAGATTTTGTTTTAGACAGAGTTTTGTTTTAAATTAGCTCAATAAATACTGCCTTAATGTATCCTTGGTGTTACAATTATGGCCTCTGAATCAAGGGAAAAAGTATTCCATAGAAAATCTTTTATCTTTGAAGTTTGACTTTACTTCATCCTTTTATGTTATTAAAAAATGGAGAGTCAGGTGTCATTATTTCCTTTTATATTTAACAAAGTATAAATTTATATACAATTAACTTAAAATTATTTTCAGATTTAAATCTAAGATGATAATTGTCAGATTAAATTTTTTGTAGAATTATACAATTATTCTGAAAATACATTACATTAACCATGGCTGAGTGGTAAAGCATTTGGTTTCTAAATTTGTGGTCATGGGTTTGAATCTCAGTGAAGACTTGGATTTTAAATTTTGATATTTTTAGGGTGCCCCTAAGTCCAGCCAGCTCTAATGGGTACATGACTTTAGTTAGGGAAAATAAAGGCATTTGGCCATTTGGCCACATTACACTCTTGTTAACTGTTAGCCAAAGAAACAGATGACCTTAACATCATCTGCCCTATAGATGACAAGGTCTGAAAAAGGAACTTTGCTTTACTTACTGCATTACTTTTACCATTTATTTTCTAGTTTCCTGGCTAAAAGAGGTGTCAAGGAAGAAATTCAAACTTTTGACGCTAGGACAATATCACCAGAAATACGAAAAAGCGTAGAGGAACTGTTGAGGAAAAATAAAGATTCTTTTGATGCTAAGGTGAGTTCTGATGAAACTCTCCTATAAATAAAATATTTCTAAGCATCCTAACAAATGATATATTTGCTTTGATAGTATTAATTGTAGGTAGAGTTTGCATTAGTTGTAGGTAGGGTTTGTATTAGTTGTGGGTAGAGTTCGTATTAGTTGTAGGTAGGGTTTGTATTAGTTTAGGTCGGGTTTTTATTTTTTCATAGTAGCAGTGCCTGAATCTTTTGTTGTTTTGTTTGTTTCATATCAGAATGCTAAAAGAGCGTCGCAAGCAGCTGAGCCCCTGGCAGCCTGGGTTGTAGCTAATGTCAAGTATTCCTATGTGCTGGAGAAGATAGAGCCTCTGGAGGCTGAACAAAATGAATTGAAAAGGTAAGCAAGTACACAAATAGTAGTGGTCAAAGACCATGCAATGTTTTACAAATATTAAACCCCGGTTGTTTCAAAATTCATTTGCATCAGGATATATATATATATTTATATATAGTTTGTCGATGGCATTAATTGATGACCACTTTCGTCAGTTGGAACTGAGGCTTTGGTGTTGTATTTTATACCAATTCATTGAAAGATGAGGCCTATCTGAGCATGAAATGTTCAGCTGCCTACCAGGCATACTAATGTAGATGAAGCCTGTGCTGATTGCTGTGACTTAATGTTATAGCTATTTTGTTGTTGTATTCACCTACAAATTCTGCACCAGTTCTTAAAGTGAGGTGCAATGATGTTATTTGTACTAAGACTCCCAAGTGGCAGAAACTTGGTCTATGCATTCATAGAAACTTTACACAACCTAAGTTTAGATCAAATCATTAAAAAGCCAACTAGATTAAACAACACATTAGATCTCTTCTTAACCAACAGACCTGGATTAGTAGTTGATTATGATATTATCCCTGGTCTATCAGACCATGAGATCATAAAAATACACAGTCAGATAAAAGCAGTAGCCAATACAAAAACCAAAAGAAAAATCTTACTCTGGAATAAATGTAACCTAACACAACTACACCAAGCTGCATTAAACTTTCAACAAACATTCTTATTAGAAAAAGACATTAACCAACCAGTCGATGACCTCTGGAATTTCATTAAAAACCATCTTAAAAGCATTATAGAAAATCATATACCAACTAAATACACATCAAACAAAATAAATAAATGCTGGTTTAATAATAGACTAAAGAAGCTTTGTAAACAGAAGGAAAACCTATATAGAAAATTTAAAGCAACCAAGGCAGAAAGAGTTTACAAAAAGTATATAAAAATTAAACACCTAACCCAAAAAGTAAGCAGACAGCTGCAGAGTGAATACATCAACAATGTAATATCTAAAGATAACAACAAAAACCTATGGTCATACATTAAGTCTAAGAAAATGGAAACAACAGGCATAGCGCCATTAAAAGATGAACATAACATAATACATAATGATAATGAAACTAAAGCAAACATCCTAAACAAATACTTTGCATCAGCATTCTCAGCCCCAGGAGACAAAGACATATTTCTTAATTTGAACCAAGTAGACAACATAGAAGATTTAGTAGTACAAGAAAATGGAATTAAAAAACTATTAGCCAACACCAAACCAAATAAAGCGTCTGGACCTGATGGTATTCCAGCTAGATTACTCAAAGAACTAAGCAATGAGCTAGCCCCAGTGTTCAAAATACTCTTTCAAGCATCGCTTAACCAGGGCAGAGTACCAAAGGACTGGAAAGAAGCTAATGTCACCCCCCTATTTAAAAAAGGAGAAAAATCTGATCCAGGAAACTACAGACCAGTATCACTTACCAGCATCACATGTAAAATACTAGAACACATAATATGTAGCAATATCATAAACCACTTAGACAAACATAATGTCCTCACCCCATACCAACATGGCTTTAGGAAATATAGATCATGTGAAACACAACTAATAGGACTAATTGATGATTTTTCAAAAGGTTTAGATAATAGTGAACAAATAGATGCTATCTTACTAGATTTTTCCAAGGCTTTTGACAAAGTTCACCACCATAGTTTGCTTAAAAAATTAAAATATTTCGGCATTAACGGTCCACTGCATCAGTGGATTAAAGATTTTCTGATAGGGAGAGAACAAACTGTAATAATAAATGGCTCTAAATCAACACCAATAACAGTAAACTCAGGTGTACCTCAAGGAACAGTTTTGGGTCCACTATTATTTTTAATTTACATAAATGATTTACCAAATTGCATTAGTTCAGGAACAAAAGTCAGATTATTTGCAGACGATTGCATAATATATAGAACAATAAAAACAAAACAAGACACAGATATTTTACAAAGAGAATTAGATGAATTACAGAAATGGGAATCAAATTGGAGCATGTCTTTCCACCCAGAAAAATGTCAGTTGTTAAGAGTAACAAAAAAACTAAAACAAATTAATTCCACTTATCTTATTCATGGCAAACCAGTAACACAGACTAAAAACTCAAAATACCTAGGTGTTATAATAAATGAAAAACTGTCATGGAATCCACATATTGATGAAACTATAAAAAAATCCAACAAAGCATTAGGGTTTATTAAAAGAAATTTCTATAAATCAAATAAGAACATAAAACTAAAATGTTATTTAACCTTGGTTAGGCCAATAATAGAATATGCATCCACCGTGTGGGACCCCTCAACTCAAGAAAACATTAAGAAACTGGAACAAACACAAAATAGAGCAGTGAGATTCATAACAAACGAATATTCACATTTGACTAGGGTAACACCATTAGTAAAATCACTAAATTTAGAAAGCCTTCAGGACAGAAGACTCAAAAGTAAAGTAGCAATTATACATAAAACACTGAACCATAATCTTCAAATACAAAAACAAAATTTAATAAAATACTCTGAAAGACACAAAAATAAAGGCACATTCCTCGTCCCATATGCTAGGACAAATTTGTACAAATACTCCTTCTTCCCTAGTGCTATTAGAGCATGGAATGGGTTGCCTGAGCTAGCCAGAAAAACCAGTGACTTGGCAGAATTTAAGTCATTGGTTAATATGCATGACTAAATGCATGACGCGTAGGACGTAATCATCTTCTTTTTTGAAGTAACGTCTGTATTATATAAGATAAGATAAGATAAGATGCATTAAAACACTTTGTAATGTAAACCTAAGATTTAAAAAAAGAAAATTTTTTAAAAGGGCAGCTTATACATTTAAACTAAATTGACTAATGTCCTACAATGACTAATGCTAACTATAGCATAACTGGATTGTTACATTTACTATAGTATAACTCTGTTGATGTCTGTTCACCCTATATTGTCAGAAACTTGGATAAAGTTGAGTCCAGAATGTCCAAATTAAGTCAAGCTCTGGGAGAAGTTGACCGTAAGGTAGCCACCCTACGCAATCGTTTTGAAACTTTAACAAAGGAAGCAGCAGAACTAAAAATAAAGCTGGACAGAGAGAATGAAACAATTGATGCTGCTGAAACCTTGGTGACCAAACTGGAAGGGGAATACCAGCGATGGAATCAACAGGTTAGAAGTCCTATCAGTAATCAATAATAGTTGTAAAAATTACAGACTTTATAGAGTTAAAAGATTGATAGATTCAATGTACAGACTGTCAGTGAGAACATATTGATAACCTCATTAGATTTGCACTTTAAAAAAAAAATAATTTAAATATGAAATTAATTTTTAGCATTCCTTTAGTTGTTGTTGTTGTTTTTTTTTAAATTAAAAAAAAAAAAAGAATAATTTCAAACTACTTAACACAAAGTTTCATAAAAATGCATAAAGTAGTAACCTTTGGTATTAAAAACACAAGAAAATTTTGTGAGTAAAATAAAAACAATGCACTGACTTCATTTGGTATGTGTTGTTTGACACATGAGTTGTATGAATAAATTGGATGTACACAAACATTTATCTGTTTAATATATTCTATTATCATTGATAAATGGTTGAAAAACACTATAAAATATTCTGTTTCCCAAGCTCAGCTTCACTGTGAACACTCGGATTGTAGCAGTCATTATACGAAGTGATTAGGCCAATCCAATAGGGAAGCAAAAAAGAACCCCAATTGGGTTACTTAAGGACCAAGTCCATTCCACTAGTGGGTGTGGAAGAAACCGCCAACAAA
The DNA here is from genome assembly GCA_030265305.1 of Biomphalaria pfeifferi. Classification (NCBI taxonomy): domain Eukaryota; kingdom Metazoa; phylum Mollusca; class Gastropoda; family Planorbidae; genus Biomphalaria; species Biomphalaria pfeifferi. Next base: position 926,587 of record JASAOG010000226.1, on the reverse strand, counting down.
CATGTCACTATCCACACACCGTTCCTTAAAGGACCATTTTTATTGCAGACACCTGCAGAGAAGAAATATGGGGGAGTTTCTTTATGAGCTTGGCCTTTGGCCTCATTTCTAACTTGAATGCCTTGAGATATGAGCCATCAGTAATAAGGATATACTGATGAGTAGTTTATATCTGCTTGGATCTTTCCTAGACAGAAGTTTGTTCAGACAGGCAGATAGAGACAATCTTAAATAGGCCTAGAGTTCCAAGAGTCATAGACTCAATTCTTATGACAAATAGAAAGAAGAAAATAATATTAATTCTATTTTGACACAGATTACTGTAATAAAAGTTAATTGAAATGTGTCTGCCAATGTAAAATCATTTTTTAGTCCAAAAAATTGCAGGAATGTAGAGACACTGCAAACTGACTGCTATTCCAGGATAATAAAATGTGTTATCTTTCTCATGGTTTATACAGGTTGGTGAGCTAACTACAGAACTTCAAGTGCTGCCTAAGAGAGCTCAGCTGGCCGCGGCATTCATTACTTATTTGTCTGCTGCACCTGAGGACCAGAGGAGAAATTACCTCAAACTGTGGCAGGATACGGTGGGTGTGGATAAATTTGATCTTCGACGATTCTTATCTACTGAAAGTGAGCAGCTGATCTGGAAGAGTGAAGGTCTGCCATCTGATGACCTGTCCATGGAAAATGCACTAGTTATATTGCAGGTAAAACTTTGAAATCCTATGTAACATTAAAAGTCTTCAGCCTGTTATAATTAATTTCAATTAAATAGTTCAGAAATTCTATTTTATTAATTGTAAAAGTATTCTTCAAATATCTTTGTACACTGTCTGCATAGGCTATTTTTTTAAATTAAGTTTTCATTGTCTGAAATTTGTGTTTTTAAATGAATAGAAAGTTCTACATTAATGTACTTGGCTTTCAAAGGGAAATGTTGGTCCTTATATTTTGCATGAAGTTCACCACTGTATACCTTTCTTGAACTCTAGCTTTCTTTTAGTTCTTAAGCTATTAGATGTGGTCCTTCAATAAGATCAGTTTCCCTCAAGTCAAAACAAGATCTTGATTTATTTATTGTTGGTGGTCCCTAGAGTATCTAATGAAAGAAGCAATGTTTGACAATAGTTGCAATCCCACTAAATTGCAATTTCAAACATTTAGCGTAATGTTATTTAGTTTTGAGTAAAAAAATGAAATAAGCAGAAACTCAAAATATTTAAACTCTGATCTCATGAGTTAAGTTCTTTCTGATATTTCTAGGTTCATGACATACCAATTGGGGTAAGAACTCTGCTGTGCTTTATAAATTATTTGTTTCAGTTGAAATGGTTTGCTTAATCTTTTTGTTTTACACGCTTTTTGGTGTTATTAAATAAACCCAGCTTTGGAAGAAAATGTTTTTAGTAATACATTGTGTTTTGAGAACAATAACATCTTATTTTAATATTATCAATCATATTATATTTTTAATTATTTTCAATGTGCAAAATTTTTTTAATTATTTTGTTTTGTATTAATTTGCTTTATATCTCTTTTTGGTTCTTCATTATGCAAGATTCCTAAGTTAATCAAAAAATATGCAATTAAAGCATTTTTCACAAATATATCAAGTTTGAAACTGGATTATTCTTATCTTATCTTATATAATACAGACGTTACTTCAAAAAAGATATAATTGTTTTATTGATTTGCATCTAATTTATTTTCATTTAAGTCATTTTACCTTTTTACCTGTACCTATTCCTTAGTCTGTTTATAAATATTAAGATTTAGGTAGAAAATTTATTCAAACATTTTAGAAAATATAAATTTGACTTTGTTTTTAAATGTCATGTTACACTTTTATGATGTAATCTTTATTCTCTTGATAATTTTGGGATTCATTTTTCAGAGCTCTTTGCGCCCATTCTTGATTGACCCATCTTCAAGAGCAACAGAGTGGCTTAAAGTCCATCTCAAGGCTAATCGTCTTGAAGTCATTAATCAACAGGTCATTGACTTTTCATCAAACACTTCATTCTCTAAACAGTTTTAGTTAGTCATATTAGTCTGTTCTGTTTTTTTTTTTTCTGGTTGTCTTTCTTTTTTGTTTTTTAGGAATTAAAATTTAAGATTAAAATGTTATTCAAGTGTAACATGTTTGTATTTTTTTCTATATTTTCAAGTCTTTAAATTGATTTTTTGTTCCTTTGACGGGACAGGATGCTAACTTTAGTACTTCCCTAGAGTTAGCAGTCAGATTTGGCAAGACTTTAATCATACAAGAAGTAGATGGTGTGGAGCCCATTCTGTTTCCTCTCTTAAGAGGCGACCTGACTGCACAAGGTAAAATTGTTTGCTGGTTTGTACTTAGAGATTGAATTTTAATCTACCTATTCTATGTTGGTGAAATAAGTTCTGTGTGAGATGTACTATGGTTATGCTACAATTAAAGGAGGCCAACAAGAGCGTAACTATTATTTGTTTAGCATAGTTGTTATTTACATATTTTGGAGGCGTGGTGGCTGAACGGTAAGCCACTTGGTCTCTGAACAGAGGGGTCCCAGGTTTGAGTCTGAGTCCACCCGGCTCTAATGGGTACCTGACATTAGTTGAGGAAAAGCAAAGGCAGTTGGTCATTGAGCAGGCAACATGACACCCTTGTTAACCACAAGCTTCAAAAATAGATGACCTTTACATCATCTGCCTTATAGATTGCAAGGTTTATAAGGGAAACTATATTTACTTTACACATTTCAGAACAGCAACAAACAAACCATTGAAAAAAAAGGGAAATTCCAATTAGATAATTTAAAGATACAGGAGAAACAACTATTTTATAATGATGCTGCCTCATAGTAATCAGAATGTAAATAAAATAGCGCAATTTAATTTTAAATAAAAACCAGCAGCTAGGATGCAGAGCGCATGCAATGTTCTAATATGATCTTTTAAAAACATTAATTGTTAAATTTTAAATTGGTTTATTATTTTGTGCATATCTTTTTCTGATACATCAGTATGTTTAATGTCATTTATATTCTCCCCTTAGGTCCCAGGTTTGTGGTGCAGATAGGAGAGAAGACAATTGACTACAATGAAGAGTTCCGATTGTTTCTCACTACCAGGAACCCAAACCCAGAGATAACTCCAGACGCTGCAGCCATCATTATAGAAGTGAACTTTACCACCACAAGAGCTGGACTGACTGGCCAGGTCAGTGCTAACAATGCAATAAGTTTGACAATTATATATCAATCAATGCTTTAATAGAAGCTGATAAAACTACTTTAATTATATGTTTGTCATGATTGGTTATAGAGCAGTTGTATCTCTTTAAAGTGTTACATAGGAAATACAAAGGTACAGCAACAACCCGCACATAGAGAGAAAACAATGAATAAACTTCCTAAATATTTCTCTACTTTAACAAAATAATTGTTAGCTGTTATACATTATCGTAGTCTAACAAACATTATTATAGCCTAGTTTTGCTATGTGGGGCTGCATAATGAAAACTATCAAAGTCTACTAACACTAACACGCTTGACATTATCATAACTTATTTCTATTGATGCATTATCCAGTAATTTCATTGTATTGGTCCACAGCTGTTAGCAAGCACTCTTCAACATGAAAAACCAGAATTAGAGTTGAGAAAAACAGAGTTACTGAGGCAAGAAGAGGATCTGAAAATACAACTGGCCAACCTTGAATCCAGTTTATTGGAGGTAAACAAAATGAATCACATCTTGTGTTTACGTGTTGGGGGGTGTGACATAATGGGGAACTAACTATTTTTGATTACTTGTATAGTTAGGAGTGATTCCCCTTATGTAGTTCATAAAAGGCCTTGCAAATTGTGCTTAGTTGCCACTTGCTCCTGAGTTACCAGCTTGACCACTTGACCTGTGTTGTGAATAGTATTTTTCTGTTATTGGTCGTGTGTCATGGGGTACTCGGAGAAGTGTGCCCTGCTTTGGAGATCTTTGGGCTAAGTATATCTTTAGTATGATTGTATTTTGTATAATGTATAATTATTAGTAGATATAGCCTCAAATGATTTCCAGGCAGTATATCTTTACCCTGATGTTCTGCATCCTGGGGTACTCCCAAACGTGACATATCTTCATAACTGTTTTGATACTGATCAAGAGCATGGATTTTTTTTTAGTAGTGTATACTGTACATTGGAGGTGCAGTGTTTGAGTGGTAAAAAGATTTACTTTCAAACGTGTTCTTGGGTTCAAATCCTTGTGAAGACTGGGATTTTTAATTTTGGGATCTTTGGGCACCTCTGAGTTCCCCCAGCACTAATGGGTACCTGACATTAGTTGTGGAGAAGTAAAGGTGGTTGGTCATTGTGCTGGTTGCGTGACACCCTTATTAACCATGGGCCACATAAACAGATGACCTTTACATCATCTGCCCTATAGGCCACCTAACCTTCACTTTACTTTTATACTTTACATTCCCATTTCTTATTTTAAAAAAACAACATTAATCAGACAAGATATTTCAGATTAGAATTTAATTTTGAAAAAATCTTTGTTGAATTTAATTTTGAAAAAATCTTTGTTGAACATAATTTCGCTGCAGACGTAGATCTACATCCAAGATATCTGCCCTGGATGTGACAAACTATGTAGATCACAGCTTTTATTGTAACTCCATTAAATACTACACCCATTCTCATCTTTGGACTTGGAGTCTTCTTATCTTATCTTATATAATACAGACGCTACTTCAAAGAAAAAGATGATTACGTCCTACGCGTCATGCATTTAGTCATGCATATTAACCAATGACTTAAATTCTGCCAAGTCACTGGTTTTCTTGGCTAGCTCAGACAACCCATTCCATGCTCTAATAGCACTAGGGAAGAAGGAGCATTTGTGCACATTTGTCCTAGCATAGGGGACGAGGAACGTGCCTTTATCTTTGTGTCTTTCAGCGTATTTTATTACATTTTGAAGATAATGGTTCAGTGTTTTATGTATAGTTGCTACTTTACTTTTGAGTCTTCTGTCCTGAAGGCTTTCAAGATTAATTATTGTTGTAATAATTTGGCTCATTTATTTTTAAAATATTAATTTTAATATATAAATTTTTTTCTCTTGGAAATACGTCCCTTTTAGTTGCACATTGTCGCAGCAAAACTAACGAGTCATATTTTTTTTATATTATGTTTCCAATGTCTAGAAAATATTTTTAGATATTTCTCAGCATTAACGTTTTCTTTGAACTTCAGGAACTGGCCAATGCTAAAGGCAACATCTTAGAAAACAAAGAGCTTCTGGATTCCTTGAACAAAACCAAAGCCAGTAGCATCACAATCACAGAGTCCCTGGTGGAATCTGTTCGTTTGCAATCTTCGCTTGATCAAGAACGCAACACTTACTTGGGACTCGCTGAGAGTGGAAGTTGTCTGTACTTTGTCATTAGTGACCTGGCCAAGATTAACAACATGTACAAGTTCTCACTGGCGTCTTTCTTGAGGCTATTTCAGAGAGCACTGCAGTCTAAGCATGTAAGGGTAGATAACTTTTAGTGGTAGCAGCAGAACTAATGAAGCTTAATATCATGTATGTTTTATCAAATCTATATTCAATGTAATATTTATGTAGATATAACTTTTTACAAAGCGTATATCAACTCACACTGTCTGTCTGGTAAAAAGTTTCTATACACTATTTCTGATCAAGCTGAAATTTTTGCACAATTACTTCTTTTACCTGACAATACAAAAATCAATCAATAAGATTAATCAATTAGCTAATTAACTACTGGTATTGTAATTGACAGATTTTGTGGTGTAAGTTGAATTTAAGGAAGCTTGAGCCCTGAGTTCAAATTTAATCATACAATTAATTTTTTTTATGAATTAAAAATGCAATAACTATAATATTCACTCAGATACCTGCTTCTTTACCACTCCCCCTTTTCCATCATGACCAGACAAGTGATAGGATCTATGAGAAATTAAAAGCATGAAATTATTCTAAACAAATTGGCAAAAATAGTTGGTAAAAAATATTTCTAATTACACACAGATATTGTATTGTTATTGTATCTATTACAAAATTTAACCACTGAACTGATCCTCACAAATTGATACATTTATACTGCATATAACAAGCTTGTTTTTTTTTTTACGTATTTCTATGTTTTTTCCTGTTGTGTTTCAGGATGGAAGTAGCACTGACCTAAGATTAAAAACACTGAGTTCTAAACTGTTGATGCTTGTCTATGAATATGTCTGCCGCTCTCTCTTCAAGGCAGACAGAATGATGTTTGCAATGCACATGGTGCATGGTTTTAAGCCAGAATTGTTTGAAGAAAATGTAAGCAGATGTTGAACTCTCTAACCCTGACAGATTTAACTGAAATATCAACCAAAGCTGATCATAAGTTTTGAACATGTGTATTTAACTTAATTCTCTATCATTGATTTGTTTGGTCATTATTGTAGTGATTATTTAAAAAGACTTGATGTTAAAATATGTTTAATGTTAAATTATTTGTTTCATGTTAAATTATTTGTTTTCTAGGAATGGGAAGCATTTACTGGTGTGTTGGTAGCAGACGTGAAAGGTGATGTTGGGAAGACAATATCCTGGGTGGATGAAGAGAGATATGCTGCTGTTGCTGCTTTTAAGGTCAAAACAAATTCTTGTCAAATAGTTGACGTATAGTGCTAGCTTTGTGTTACAAAGTGAAAGTTACATTTTATTTCTGTTGTTCAATATTGTCATGTCCATATTCTTAGGCCAACTTCCCAAAACTGTACCAGACATTAGACCTGGAGGACACTGGACTTTGGTCAAACTTCTCTAGAAGCAGCCAGTGTGAGCAAGAGTTCCCGTCTGCCATTGAAAGAAAGATTTCTTTGTTCCATCAAGTGTTGGTCACTCAGGCCACTCGTCCAGACCGACTGATGAGTTCTATGGGATTGTTTGCTTGCAGGGCACTCAGTGAGTACATAGCAGACTTGATGTCATCTATAAAAATGAGCTATTTGTAGACAAGTCTAAAGTGAGTGTGTTGACATTAAGGATTATTTTTACAGTAAGAGATGTCCAAAGTGGTGAATTAGTTTTCCCATAAGGCTTAATGATCTAATGCTTGGCTTCTCAACCAGGAGTCCTTGGTTCAAATCCTGGTTAAAATATTTTTAATTTTGGGATCTTTAAGTGCCTATGAATCCACTAAATGGGTACCTGGCATTAGCTGGAGAAAATTAAAGTTGGTTGGTCGTTGTCCTGGCCACATGACGCCCTTATTAACCATGGGCCACAGAAACAGATGACCTTTATATCATCTTTTGTTTATTAATTATTGAACTAATTTTACTTATGCAAAGATTAGTCTTGATAGTAAATGTCAATGCTGCTAAAGAGGGACTATTTACCATAGACACTTTTTTTTTTAAGATTGAAAATAATAATTTAAAAAAATAGGACATTGAGATATTAAATCTAATGTAAAGAAAACTAAAATGCCTGACCTATACAAACAGATATGAAAGAGTTGTCGCCACCGTCTGTCAACCTGAAGAAGATTTACCAGGAGTCTATCTCCACGGAGCCAATCTTGATTGTCATCTCTCCTGGTGCCGACCCATCTCAAGAGCTACAAGAGTTGGCAACAGAAACTATTGGCTTTGAAAGATACCATCAGGTGATTACAGAGAGAGATGATTAGAGTTTTCGATGTGACCATTCAAAGATACATACAGAAGTTTAATTTACATTAGTAGTTTTTTTTTAATCATTAGAAATTAAAGCAAACTAGGATTTTGTTCGTTCTAGCTGTTTCCTTCCATAATCAAATTTAAATTTTGTAATTTTTTTTTACTTGGCTATTTCAAGGTTGCCATGGGTCAAGGTCAAGCAGAAGTAGCCATGAAACTTATCCGTGAATGTGCCAAAAATGGTGATTGGTTGTGTCTTAAGAACCTTCACCTTGTAACTGCATGGTTACCTGCTCTTGAAAAGGTTACAGTCTGCCGTTGAAGAATTAAATTTCTCACACATAAAGCAGTTAGTGATATAATGATGTGCTTATAGTATACACCATTACTAAATTATCTAATGGAAATCTTTTTTTTTAGGAAATCAACACCATGCAGCCTCACAATGACTTCCGTTTGTGGCTGACATCCGAAGTCCATCCCAGAGTTCCAACAATTCTTTTACAATCCAGTCTAAAAATAACTTATGAGGTAAGTGGTTTGATAGAACTAACCCACTTTATTTTCATATGTTTATAGATCATTTGTCATCTCATGGAACTTTAGGACTCTACAAGACAACAAAATTTTTCACAGGCTTAATGCCTGCATCGAATAAAACCTCACTATGGTATAAGCAATGCTGTTACTGATGGAATGTGTGGCTGGGTTTTACAAGATCTTGCTGTTTATATTTTTGTAGAGGACAGCTGCTAATACAATTCATGTTTTCCCATTGTCAATTCTACCTTATATATTAATCAGGCACCACCTGGAGTAAAGAGGAACTTGATGAGGACTTATGAAAGCTGGACCCCTGACTACATTGCTCGTGGGGGCAGTGTTCTTAGGGCACAGTCTTTGTTTGCACTGGCTTGGTTCCATGCAGTAATGCAGGAAAGGAGAGTCTACATTCCTCAGGGCTGGACAAAGTTCTACGAGTTCTCCACATCAGACCTAAGAGCTGGGGCGGATATAATTGATCGTCTTTTTAAAGGAGGTTTGCAGTGTCCTTTTTTATATGTCATTAATTTTTTAGTATACAAAAGTTTAATGAAATTTATGAATAGGATCATCCAAAGTGTGCAACTAATTTTTGCGAGTAAAGATTTAAAATTAGTGTGAAAGAAAAGAGGAATATATTTAAAGTTTGATATATTTTGAGCCTCACTAAATAGTGCATGAATCATCTTTCCTAAATCAGCCAGGAAAACCAAAGACATGCACAACTAAATTTATGCAGTGAGAAACATTTTCTTATTTTGGTCCCAAGTTGTTGTAGAACATTTCTAAAATCCCCTTGTCAATATACTGGCTTTAAATCTTTTAAATAAAAGTTTTCTTCTAATGTCCTTGCAAACATGATTATAAATCATATTTGAAAAAAACAATTCTATATTTAGTAAAATCAGGAAGATTCTTTAAATCTTATTTTCTGTTACAATCTATGTGGAAAATTTACTAAATTGGACCATGTGTTCAAGCTATGGATATATTTTGGTGTTTTTTTTTTTGTTTTTTTTTTATGTTTAAGTTATTAAGAGTTTATATTTTCTTAATTTTTCTAGCAGTAGTTTGTGTTTTTACAAATATATTTGAAAAGGAAAAAAAAAAGAAAAGATATCTTAAAAAAACACTTTAAGCTACTTTCCTTTTCTTAGGATTACAAAGTTGTTTATTGTAACTGGAAGTAGAACTTATAGGGTTAATAAAATATTGAAGATCAGAAAATAATTAATTTCATAAAGTACTGTTAGGTAGTATAATGTAGGCTCGAAGTGCTAGATTGAGAATGTAAGAAACCTTTAATCATATGGCGCGTCTTATATTCCAGCAGCCCTAATAACATTTGATCAAATAAGACTTGATGTACTTTTTCTTCTGCTTCAGAGTAATATTTTCATCAAACTCTCATGATAAATTTGAAACATAAAAATTATAAAAATTCCCTTTGACTGCTGATGTTCCATTAGTACTTTCTTGAAATTATTTTAGATCTCATCTGTGTTTTTTGCTTTCTTTTCTAGAACTTTATGATGATAATTCATTCAAACATGTTGGCACTGAAGGTTATTTCCCTTGTGTGCTCTGTGTGTGTGTTTTTTTTACCCAATCCTATGTTTCTTGACATTTAACTTGATGTATTGAAAGAACTTAACACAATTTTAGCTTTTTTAATTTGTTTAAGCTTTATAACATGCAGAGGACTTCAGATTATTTTAAACAAATTACTTTTACGCTAGTCAATTTATATATGGACCTAAGTACATTATAAAGTACCCCTTGATGATCTAGGGGTCTTATGTTTCTGTGGCTGTTAGTTTGCCATTTATGATGGCAGGGTAGATAATCCATGTGTCTGACATAATTATCTTCTTTTTTAAAGTACAATCTGAAATCTATTAGATAAGATAACATAGGAATGGAGGGTTCTCATGTGGCCATCACAATGACCAACCACCTTTACTTTTCTCAAATACTGTCAGGTACCAATTAGATTGGGTAAAGTCAGGGGTGCCAAAGAATCTCATATTCAAATCCCAATCATCACCACTTGGTTTGGGGGCTATTTTCTTTGCAGCTATGCCCCCTCTTAGTATATCTTGTGGCTGCAAAAATCCTTGTAAATAACTTTAAATTTTAGCTTGAAATTTCAAGTCATTTTTCTATGTAGCCTGCTGAGAGTCAAGATATGTGATCATTTGAGTGACGCATTACCTCTCCATCAGAAACTGTTGGTCATGCCATTTTGTCTTTTTTTTAATTTATTTTAAATCAAACACATTCTAGTATTAAATGCTAAGTAGAAGTAAGTTCCAGGAGAATGAATCTAGGTCATTTAAAAAAAAAAAAAGCATTTTTGCTATTAGTATCCTATTGTAAACAAAGTATAAATAAGCACTATTAATTCAAGCCTAGACTGTTAATTACATTATATATATATGATAATTTATTTACATTTTTGAATTCTACAATTTAAAAAAAAAAAAATTTATATACCTGATGATTTAATTTAAATCTGGTGTTGAATGAGGTGACTTCATGTTTTGATGACTTCATATTTCGATGACTTAATTTGAGTTGAATTAACTCAGTGTGAAAGTCTGCACTTGTTGGTCTCCAGCACTAACCCAATACATTTTTGCTTTGAATTATATCCTGGCATTTACTGACTGAACTGTATCATATGTTACCTTAGAGAAGTCCAACTTTATATACAAGCTTTATTCCACAACTTAAGATCAATTACTATTGAAAAATGATACATTTTTATTCATTTTAAAACTCATTTTAAAACTAAAAATATCAAAAATGTTAAATTTCTAAATTACAAAAAGATTTTAAAATTTTTTTAATAGTTTGATCCAATCTGGCATTTGAACCAATTTAAATCTCATTGAAGCTACTGTAATATTCTTCTACTACTAACCTGCTTTTTCCTGATGAGCTGCAAGCTCTTTTGCAGACTGAAGCTACTCTAATATAAATTTGTTCTTTGATCATTTTGTCAATTTTTTTTTTAGACATTGTGTTTACATTGTACTTCAAACAACCAGTTTTTATAACATTTTTAGATAAATTTTTATTCAATTGATTTCTATAAAGTTTCTAGTATTCTATATAAAAGGTTAAAAAAAAAGCATTCTCTTTAGTTGTTTTAGCTAATTTTTTGGATTTTGCATTTAGGACAAGATCAGATACAGTGGAAATTTGTCCATGGACTTTTTGAGTTTGCCATTTATGGTGGCAGGGTAGATAATCCACTGGACATGGGGGTCATGGTGTCCTACTTGCAACAGTTTTTCAACAATTCTGTCATCGCACAGCAGAACAAAGGGAAGCGACTTGGACCTCTTAAAGTACCAACCTCCACCAATATTCGGGTAAACAAATTTAAATCATACAAATGGAAGTATTTAATGTTTTCATAAACTTTATAAAATACTGTACAAGTAACAGCCATTGTCAATTATTTTTAAATATTTTCACAAATTAGGACTTTAACTGACAATAATGTTGTATAAGTCAGTGGCGTAGCTAGGGTGGGGGGAAGGTCCAAATTCAAAAATCCCCTGCGTCGCCACTTGTGGGAGGCCCCCCGATTTTTTAAATATAAAATATTAAGCAACTGGCTTGTTTTCTAGCAATTCATTTTGTTATATAAATTATTGACAATCTTGCATATATTCCACACATTAGACTTATATATTTATTAAGTACATCATCTCAAGTTATGATGTCAAAATGCAGAGACCAAGCCTCCAGGCCCCCAAATTCCTCGCTACGCTACTGGTTAAAGTATTAATTTTGTTTTCTTTCACTGTGTGATCGACCTTTAGTTTGACCTCTAACCCATTTTAGGATACGAGCCATGGGAAAGAGAGATGTAACAAATTACTCTTGCTTGGATCCCCCCCAAGCAGAACATTAGGTCAGCCCTGGACAGAAGCCCTGCTGTTTTGCTTAGTGCATTCAAGTCACCGTACAGGCCGGGAAATTGTGGTTTTCCAAAGACATTGGAATCTATTTGGCAGATGATGTAAAGGACATTGTCCTATTTTCCCCATTTAACCAGGGTATAATGTGGCCAGCCTGATGATCCTTTGGATTAACTTTGCCCAACTAATGTCAGGCCCCCATTAAAGTTGGGTGGTCTTCCTGAAGATCCCAAAGTTTAAAATCCTTGCCTTTGCAGAGATTTAAACCTGAGACCCCACCAGTTTAGACTGCAAGCACTTTACTACTCAGCCAACACAATCTCTTCTAAATTTTTTAATTTTAAATAAAAACTTTTAAACATAACTTTGACTTCAATTCCCTTAGGACTTTATTGATGTCATTGAATCTTTGCCTGAATTTGACAAGCCATCTTACTTTGGGCTGCCGGAGAACATTGAGCGGTCAGCCCAACGCAGTAGTAGTGCAGCTGTTATATCTCAGCTACGCATACTTCAAAGGTCTGATGCTAAGGCCAGTAAGTTTGACAAAGATGTTTGGGCCACAGAGCTAGGACCTATACTAAACTTGTGGAAGAAAGTCAATCAGGTAATCTTTTCAAATACATTCATTTTTGAAACCTAAACTAAAAGTATGTCAAATAAAAACTAAGCTTAATAATTCATTAAACCATTTAATTCAATCTTAACATTTCAATTAGTACCGGTAATAGAAAATATTTAGTACATTATAATTAACTATTTGTTTTTGTTTACTATATCATTAAGTTCACATACTAAAAGTTATATATTGTTATAACTGAACTGGTTGTAGGGGTAGCCATTTGTATGACCATATGGCACATGTGACACAGGCCGGTGCACTACAAGCAGCCAAGTGTGATGAGGAATAGCTATTTGAAAACATGTTTGTACACTCAGAGTGTCACCAGTGATATGGTCCTTTTTTCATCTAGAAAGAACTGGTGACAATTTCTTGGTATTTTCAAGAAAAAACTTGGCGACAGAATAAAGATAGAGCGCAAGAACGTCCAGTATATGACCAGTACAGTAGAGTCCAGTGCAAGTCAGTCCTGCAAGACAGTATGATACAGAAGAGTCCAGTTCAAGACAGTCCAGTGTAAGACCATCCGGTACAATAGAGTCAATTGGAGTCCAGTAGAAATTTAGTTTTGGGTTGGCAGTTGTATAGTATTTGGCTGTTAATTTATTAGCACGCTGTTTGGAACCTGGTTTGTCAAAGTTTGTCAGTTTTGTCATGTTTTCCATTGTTTGCAGAGAGCCTGATAGAATGTGATATTATCCTTTACTTTGAGCCACAATTATTTAGACTGACTTTAAACAGCTACATAATGTTTTCTAGGGCCAGACTCTGATCCAAATGAAAGTGAATGCACCATCTGAGAAAGTCTCCAACGAGTCTCCTGTCCTGACTTTCATTAAACTGGAGAGTTACAATGCCATCAAATTAGTCCAGTCCATTCATACTTCATTGGCAGCTCTCAGTAAGGTCATCAGGGGTACACAACTCTTGACTTCTGATGTACAAATGTTGGCTGCCGCTCTTCTTAATCAAGAGGTAGCTTTTTCTTTTTGTTTAAAAATTATTATGATTGTTAGATTAAAAAAAAAACATTTTTAAGGGTTATTTCTGTGCTAATTGCTTTGATATTCTAATTGCAGACACCTTTAGATTGGCTAAACAAATGGGATGGTCCAGAAGATCCAGTTCAGTATCTTCGTGGTCTAGTCAGTCGAGCAGCAGCCATACAGAAGTGGGTGGAACGTGCAGAATCTGGAGCTTTGCTGAGAGAGACCTTAGACCTCTCTGAATTGTTCAAGCCTGATACTTTCCTAAATGCATTTAGGCAGCAAATTGCCAGGTTGACTTTTTTTTTAGAAAGTCTTTGTTGTATTTAAGTAGTAGTAAGCCTATAACCATTTTAAGGGGGCACAGTGGCTTTACTTGGCTTCTAGTGAAGTCTAGAATTTCAAACTTAAGGATTTTGGTATGCCTTTGGGTCCACCCAACTCTAACAGGTACCTAATAATAATTGGTAGAAGTAAAGGTGCTTGGTCATTGTCCTGGTCACATCACACACTTGTTAACTGTCAGTCATAGAAAGACATGAGCTCTATATCATCTGCTCCCATAGATTGGAAGGTCTGAAAAGGGAACCTTTACAAAAAGCAATAATTTTGTATGACTAAGCAATAGAATAAGAATTGTTGAATTAATGAACCGGAATATATCTACATTACTTTTAAAACTTACTATCACCTTTTTCATTTTTTTTTTTAGGGAAATGAAATGTTCAATGGATAGCCTGAAGTTTGCCTGCAGCTGGCGAGGATCAATTCAAGGAGCTCGTACATCTATCAAGGTGGGGGGTCTCATGATAGAAGGTTGCACCTTTGATGGCAGCCGCCTCTCTGAGAATCAACGAGACTCCCCCACTGTGGTGGCTATCCCACCTTGTATAGTTTCCTGGATACCTAAGGTTTGTATTTTTTTTTCCCATTCACTTTTCTTACAATATTTTAACAAAATTATTACTAAAGCATTCTCAGTGCATTCTGGGAGCATATGGAAGTTTTAGATTCTGCCTGTAGGACTTCAGCAAACACAATTCATCTGCCTGATCATGTAGTATGCGCTCTAGACTATTGTTCTAACTTTTTGATGGTCCTGGGTTCATACACTGCCCACTGCTCCCATTGTCTGATGGGAGGTTTGCACCAGGAAGTAAATTATCTTTAACTCTGAAGGAAGATCTGAAACATGTAAAATATTTTACAAACAAACATCTTAAGTAAGGAATCTAAGTGGAACTCCTTTGATAAGTAGCAAAGTGGTTTATGACATTTATCCTTTGATCTTTTTACTCTAGTTTGCAAGATTTTTTTTTTTTTTTTTTTTTTTTTTTATTTTAAAATTCACAGCTATTTATAAAGGCACTTGACTATAAAACACTGTTCACTTATTTCTTGTTATTGAAATGTTTCTGCTTGTGTTTTCAGGAGTCCCCTGACCCATATGGAATGGACGATGTCATCTCACTGCCTGTGTATTATTCTAGCACCAGAGACAGAATTGTGACAAGACTAGATGTACCTTGTGGCGGAAATGTCGACCAATGGCTGCAGACTGGGGCAGCACTCTTCCTAAAAAATGATTAAATAAAAGATTCACTTAATAATATTTATTTGTTGACATAGAGTTTTTAAAAAATGGACGATTCAGTAGTTATTATTACATTTGGACAGATTATGTTTATTTTTTTCATTTTAACGAAAAGTTTATGATGTGTACATTTTCCCTCTTGGCTGTTTTAGGTCTGGGAAAATGATGAACGGCACTAAAGAAGTTTATGTGTCAAAATATTTCAGCATATCAATTCTTTCTTTGACCTTATGTTCAAATGTATTCTTGATCAATTATATAAGTACATTTTGATTGGTAGTATTTTAGGACTATATTGTAAAACTTGTTGATCATTTTTTGTCTCTAGTATTCTGTATTTTCCATCATTCCTGTCCATCTGAAAATGTAATAATTGTTAAAGATCATACAAACCTGCTCTGTGTCTGATGAAGCAATCAATGCACTATGTTGCTATATGAAACCTGAACTATTTAATTGAAGACATTTATTTTTACTCCGTCCATTTAACCTGCAGAACATTTTGTAGTTCCCTTCATTATTTGTTCTTAAAATACATTTTTATTTTCTCTTTCCATCCATTTAACCTGCAGAACATTTTGTAGTTCCCTTCATTATTTGTTCTTAAAAAACATTTTTATTTTCTCTTTCAATCCATTTAACCTGCAGAACATTTTGTAGTTTCCTTCATTATTTGTTCTTAAAATACATTTTTATTTTCTCTTTCTGTCCATTTAACCTGCAGAACATTTTGTAGTTCCCTTCATTATTTGTTCTTAAAATACATTTTTTTTTCCTCTTTCCGTCCATTTAATGTTACACTGTGAATGATTTTATTGACATCACTTTTATTGTTAGACTTGTTAGTAGGCATGATTATTTTTTTGTTATGGCCATTAATCTTTCAGGTCGCAATGGTAATAGCAACTTTACTTAATTATATTGATTTCTTAAGTAACCTTACTCATAAGCCTGTGTACTATTTGGATCTTTTTAAATTAAGACACTTCTGCAGTGACCTAGTGTTGAAGCACTTGATTTCCGAACCAGGGGATCCAGAGTTTGAAGACTGGGCTTTTTTTACTTTCAGGATTTTTAGGGTGTCTATGAATTTACTCAGTATTAAAAGGCTACCTGACATAAGTTGTGGAAAGTTAAATCTGTTGGTCTATGTTAGAAACAGGACACCTTTGAAAACTGTCTACAGAAACATATAACATTTACATCATCTGCCCCAAAGAGCAAAAGGTTTGAAAGGGGGAACTTTAATTAGTTTTACTTTTTCATAACATTGTAAGTTGCTTGATGTCTATGAATATAGCATACTATGGCAGTTGTACAGTGCACTATGTCTAGAAGATTTAAAGATAAATCATTTTAGTTGTAAATGAGGTGTGTGACCAATTGTTTTTAATCAATTCTAATATGAAATTAATGGAACTCAAAGCATTCCACAAAACTAAAATGCTGCTGTGATACTTTATTTCTATTTCTGTTTTGTGAGCTTGATGACATGTTACAATCTAATTGTTAATAAAACTATTGATTTTGTTAAAGTGTTTTTAAATGGTTTGGTATAAAAGTAATTGATATAGCTGCTTATTGTGAGGTATGTTTGCAAATTGTTTAACTTTTTGGAAATGTTTCTTTGGATTTCATGTTATTTACATCCTAGCCCAAACAATAGGTGGACGATAGGGGATTGTGGCAGTCAAGACCTTTAGGTATAATACTTATTTACTATTTGTCTGATCTGATGTGAAGTAATGTAAGAAACAAGAATAATTTAAAAAATATATATCTTAAGAGTATTTGTATTTTTTAAGCGCTATTTCATACTTTTAGCTTTCTCAACACGCTATGACCCTATCACTTGTCTACAAGTTGGAAAGGGGTGGGAGT
This sequence comes from Biomphalaria pfeifferi, assembly GCA_030265305.1. NCBI lineage: Eukaryota > Metazoa > Mollusca > Gastropoda > Planorbidae > Biomphalaria > Biomphalaria pfeifferi. Next base: position 909,345 of record JASAOG010000226.1, on the reverse strand, counting down.
AAAATTTTGTTTTGTTTATCACTATAAAATATAAAGTGGACTTGTTTTAACATATACCACCTTATCAATGAAGTATAATTTCTTTACCTTGTTTGAGATACCAAACTAGATAATTAATTACCAATAATTAACTAATTGGTTAATTTTTTAAATTGAATTTTGTTTTGTCAGAATATATAAACTTTTTCGTATGTAAATTATGAGTGAGTCAGGTATGAATGAACATATTTTTTCATAGTTACTATGTTCTGTTTGGTGCAATGCACAAATTGTGCGACAAATTTCCTCACGGACAATAAAGATTATTATTATTATTGTTGGTCCGAGTTATTGGGTGTGGGAGAGAATACCGTGTACAAACATTTTACCACACAAGAGTTGTATGAATGTCAATATTTAAAATAATCCTGCAAAAGAACCCTGTCACTTTTTAAATTACAAATGGAGGTCAGCGTGATAAATTATTTTTTTTTTTACAAGTCAGTGTACATCCCTGTGAATTTATACAAATGAACATCATTCTAAGCATCTAGCAGTGACTCAAATATCACTAGATTAGAGGACTTCTTTTTTAATAGCTGGAATCCACAGCAATTTATAATTAAATTTGTACATGAAATGAAACAATCTTTCAATATTTCATACTAGCAAAACATGAAGAGCTGTTTTTAAAAATTTTATTTAGGCTTCACAAAAGAAAACCAAAAAGAGCCATACATATTGCATACTAGTATTTCATTCCAGTTTGTTCAATAAGAAAAATAACTATAAACCTTTTTTGTTCTTCTTTCAAATAAAGTAAACTAGACTAACCATGCTTATAAAATTCGAATGGTCAACTAGACCTAGAAAAAAATGTTTGGCGCAGATCTCCTCGCCTTAAATGTTAAAAATTTCATGTCTGTTGTCCATAAACTTACGGTTTTTACTGGTTGGTGGAAACACCTAAACAAATAAATGTGGCATTTGAATTAGCTTACTTTGTATGTTAGACGTATAAAACAAAAGGCGTAGTAGTGATCAAAGTGTGAAGGGGGGTCTTAGTGAAGATATTAAGAAAAGAGAAAAAGGACCCAAGCATAAGAAACATGGCTAAGACTGAAGCATAGAATAGTCACATGAACTGAAAATGGGAAGTGGACTCATTTCTTTCTCTGTACAAGCTGAGAAGGTAATGTATTCTCACACTGCTTCCCAGAGAAGCTCCTATGTGTCTCACTGTTTCAGCTAGAATGGACCTCATTCACCAATCGTAAACAAACAACATTTAGCCACTTGATTCTCTATCTCTCCTATACAAATTACGTACTCCATAAAGGCTGTCACGTGATACATTTAAAAAAAATTATTTTATCAATACCATCACGTGGCTATGTTGCTTGTTTACGATTGGTGGATGAGGTCCATAGACATTAAAAAACGTTTTGTGAAGACGTGGGGCACGTTCATGGCACGTGACAATGACGTCATACAGAGCTTGACACACATTAACGTGTGCACAGTGGGTCTAAGAGCCTCGTTTTAAAATGTGTGTTTTACTTTCTTAGCATCTGATAAAGTTAGTATAATACAGATACATAATAAAACATCTTTATTATCCAATCAAATTAGTCTTACAATTTTGCATACCATAGAACAAAACATTATCTTATCTTATAAAATACAGATTTTACTTCAAAAAAATAAGATGGTTATATCCTACGCGTGTCCCTAGGTCATCCAGTCATGTTTGTTAACCAACTTAAACTCTGCCAAGTCATTGGTTTTCTGACTGACTCAGGTAACCCATTCCATGTGAGAGCTAACAAAACTTACGTTTATACCACAGTTTTACTTAAACATTAGATGCCAAGCGTACATCAGAAAGTTAGATTTGAAGTTGACATCAGAAAGTTGGATGTGAAGCTGACATCAAAAAGTTGGATGTGAAGTTGACATCAGAAAGTTGGATGTGAAGTTGACATTGGAAAGTTGGATGTGATGTTGACATCAGAAAGTTGGATGTGAAATTGACATTGGAAAGTTAGATGTGAAGTTGACATCAGAAAGTTGAATGTGAAGTTGAAAATCAGAAAGTTGGATGTGAATTTGATATTAGAAAATTTGATTGGAATTAATATCAGAAAATGGACTGTACATAATAAATTTGATTGCCAGGTGAACAAAAGAGTGATCCACAAACTATTGGAATAATTAAAAGTCCAGAAAAAATTGTAAAATACTCAGAATGTGTCAATTGTTCTATTAAGGAAAAAGTTTGTGAAATACTGTCTTAGACACATGTATAGACACATTATGTGACACTGTAATAGAACTATTTAATGCATAGATTAAGAAACATTTAATGTTAGAGACACAGCTTAAGAATGATTTTATTGATGAAACTAGGCTTTTGACATTAGAGAATTGGGGGTTGGGAAACTCGATCTAAGAATTTAATTTATAACGTACATAACTTATATTATGTGCCATATGTTGTTTTGTTTTTATAAGAATTTGTAGTTTCTTTACTTAAATACGAAAGAAAAATTATTGGTCTGACCGGAAATGGTGACAGGCTATAGCCCTCACTGTCCCCCCCCCCCCCCCCCCCCCGCAAATTTAACAGTGATTACGGCGGTTAGGGAGGAGTAGTCTAGTCCATATATGTCGCAAGTACAAGACGAGATCTTAATCTCGAGCTACGATCCAGTCCCGATATCACGAGACCAGTGTGTCAAATCAGTCCTGAATAACAGTGCAAGTCGTGGACGTGGCGGAGAGGCCAGTGGAGTTTAATACAGTAGCGCAAGAGCTGATACGGCGGTACGGCTGTCACAGGCTAAACATTTGTTCAGTCAGTCAACTTGTTGCAAATTTACAGTAATGCCTGTTATTTATTAGACAGTAAAGAGTTACGTTATTTCGGAGTCCTCAGCATTAGTAAAATAAAAACTAGACATTTTTTTAAAAGTTAAAAAAAACAAACCTTATATTAAGTGTATCAATTAGTTTGGATTAGTCATGTAACTAAGTTTATAATAGATCTAGATTAATTATAAGAAATCTATGCCATTCTTTTTGGGTGCATTAGTGCAATGTGTCATACAAATTGTGTCTTGAACAGATTTAAACCATGGACCAAACCTGAACCTATTTCAATGAACATTTTTAATCAGATACAGATACTCCATTAAATGTATCACTCCACAGATTCGCGGGAAAGAAAGTTTACCTGTGAAAACATCAATACTTGACTAGCTGGTTTACCTGAAATAAATTAATACTTGGCCAGTAGGTTTACCTGAAATAAATTAAAACCTGGCTAGTAGGTTTACCTGAATTAAATTAATACTTGGCTAGTAGGTTTACCCGAAATAAATTAATACTTGGCTAGAAGGTTTACCTGAAATAAATAAATACTTGGCTAGCAGGTTTACCCGAAATAAATTAATACTTGGCTAGAAGGTTTACCTGAAATAAATAAATACTTGGCTAGCAGGTTTACCTGAAATAAATTAATACTTGGCTAGCAGGTTTACATGAAATAAATTAATACTTGGCTAGAAGGTTTACCTGAAATAAATTAATACTTGGCTAGCAGGTTTACCTGAAATAAATTAATACTTGGCTAGCAGGTTACATGAAATAAATTAATACTTGGCTACCAGGTTTACCCGAAATAAATTAATACTTGGCTAGCAGGTTTACATGAAATAAATAAATACTTGGCTAGCAGGTTTACCTGAAATAAATTAATACTTGGCTAGCAGGTTTACCTGAAATAAATTAATACTTGGCTAGCAGGTTACATGAAATAAATTAATACTTGGCTAGCTGGTTTACCTGAAATAAACTAATACTGGACTAGCTGGTTTACCTGAAATAAAATAATACTTGGCTAGCAGGTTTACCTGAAATAAATTAATACTTGACTAGATCGTTTACCTGAAATAAATTAATACTTGGCTAGCAGGTTTACCTGAAATAAATTAATACTTGGCTAATAGGTTTACCTGAAATAAATTAATACTTGGCTAGCAGGTTTACCTGAAATAAATTAATACTTGGCTTGCAGGTTTAATTGAAATAAATTAATACTTGGCTAGCAGGTTTACCTGAAATAAATAAATACTTGGCTAGCAGGTTTACCTGAAATAATTTAATACTTGGCTAGCAGGTTTACCCGAAATAAATTAATACTTGGCTAGCAGGTTTACCTGAAATAAATTAATACTTGGCTAGCAGGTTTACCTGAAATAAATTAATACTTGGCTAGCAGGTTTACCTGAAATAAATTAATACTTGGCTAGCAGGTTTACCTGAAATAAATTAATACTTGGCTAGCAGGTTTACATGAAATAAATTAATATTTGGCTAGCAGGTTTACATGAAATAAATTAATACTTGGCTAGCAGGTTTACCTGAAATAAATTAATACTTGGCTAGCAGGTTTACCTGAAATAAATTAATACTTGGCTAGCAGGTTTACATGAAATAAATTAATACTTGGCTAGCAGGTTTACATGAAATAAATTAATATTTGGCTAGCAGGTTTACCTGAAATAAATTAATACTTGGCTAGCAGGTTACATGAAATAAATTAATACTTGGCTAGCTGGTTTACCTGAAATAAACTAATACTTTTCTAGTAGGTTTACCTGAAATAAATTAATACTTGGCTAGTAGGTTTACATGAAATAAATTAATATTTGGCTAGCAGGTTTACCTGAAATAAATTAATACTTGGCTAGCTGGTTTACCTGAAATAAATTAATACTTGGCTAGCAGGTTTACCTGAAATAAATTAATACTTGGCTAGCAGGTTTACCTGAAATAAATTAATACTTGGCTAGCAGGTTTACATGAAATAAATTAATATTTGGCTAGCAGGTTTACATGAAATAAATTAATACTTGGCTAGCAGGTTTACCTGAAATAAATTAATACTTGGCTAGCAGGTTTACCTGAAATAAATTAATACTTGGCTAGCAGGTTTACATGAAATAAATTAATACTTGGCTAGCAGGTTTACATGAAATAAATTAATATTTGGCTAGCAGGTTTACCTGAAATAAATTAATACTTGGCTAGCAGGTTACATGAAATAAATTAATACTTGGCTAGCTGGTTTACCTGAAATAAACTAATACTTTTCTAGTAGGTTTACCTGAAATAAATTAATACTTGGCTAGTAGGTTTACATGAAATAAATTAATATTTGGCTAGCAGGTTTACCTGAAATAAATTAATACTTGGCTAGCTGGTTTACCTGAAATAAATTAATACTTGGCTAGCAGGTTTACCTGAAATAAATTAATACTTGGCTAGCTGGTTTACCTGAAATAAATTAATACTTGGCTAGCAGGTTTACCTGAAATAAATTAATACTTGGCTAGCAGGTTTACCTGAAATAAATTAATACTTATCTAGCAGATTTGACTGTGAGTACTTCAATACTTGGCTAACAGGTTTAAATTTAAATACATCACTACTTGGCTAGAAAGATTACTTGTCCATAGACAAAATTATTGCTTGAATTATTTTAAGATAGGCTGAGGTTTTGCTTCTACTTTACTAAGCAGATTAAACTGTCTTCCTGTGAATACAACAAACTTTCATGGAAAGACCATCTTGAAACTCAGGCAAAAAAGTCACACAGCGGCTTTTTTTTTTTCCTATACAGACTTAACGGCTTTAAACAAGTTCCTAAATAATTTTAACTGTGCAACAATAACAAATCTGCTAACATATGAAATATTTTTTTGGCAAGACAACATTTCATTTAAACTGTTGACCTGTTTAAGACAATCTTTAAAAAAAAAGCATTTAAAACACACTCACAATAACATTACCACATACTGACACACAATACTTACATACACAATACTACCCCACACAACATTTTATTACATACCACTACTACACACCGCAATACCATACTTAAAAGAACTTTTTAAAACAAAAATGTCTCCGTTAAGTCTGAAAAATCTTAAAAGACAACCACCACCCGCTTCATTATAACTACCTCAAGTCACGTTCCTTACTCACAGTGCCGGCCTTACAAATTGAGGGGTCCAATTAAAAGGATTCTTACGAGGCCCTTCTTCTCTATTTTTACAATAACATTTACTACTATTAATTGCATCATTTATCAACATTTATGTGTAGAAAGCAACTTATATGAAATAGGTGCCAGTGGGTAATTTAAGTTATGCCAATCGTACGATACACTAATTATGTTAACCCTTTAAGTCCTACATCTTTCAAAGCATGTGACAAGAGCCATGGCTGATTGTGATAGGCCCCTGTCAGGTGATGGTCCCAATTGGAGAAATCGGTTCAATCAGCCTAAGGCCGGTACTCCTTATTCGGCCATACGGTATCAGTGTAACACGTTGACAAGAGAACTTGAAAAAAAAAGACTTCTATGTGTATGATAAGCAGTGGCGTCACTAGGGTCGGTGTCACACGGTCCGGTTATCTCAGTTAGTGGGATTGAGATTATTGTGAAATATATTTAGTTGGCTTAAGACTCTTAAAGAGACTCGACTGTGACCCATTCTTTTATAGAGACCTGTTATGTTATAAAACGTTTGTTTGTTCACCTTATGGTAAATGGAGGCGCGGTGGCTAAGTGATAAGGTTCTTTGCTTCCCGGGGTCGAATCCTGGAATTTTGAATTTCAGAAATTTAAAGCAGCCTCTAAGTCCACCCAGCTCTATTGGGTACGTAACGTTGGTTGAGAAAAAGTAAAGGCTGTTAGTCGTTGTGCTGGCCACTTGACCCACTCTTTTACCATCCATCCATCCATTTCAGTGGCGCTTCAACACATCCTTCCATTCAGATCTCTCCTGGGCCTTTCGTTTCCACGCCCTAACCCCAAGCTGTTGCAGATCTGCTTCCACAACATCAATCCATCGCATTCGGGGCCTGCCTTTGGGTCGCCTGTCTTTTGGTTTTTGCCTGTATACGATTTTCGCTCCTCTGTTGTCTGACATTCTTTCAAGGTGACCTGCCCAACGTAGTCTGTCCTTTTTTTTATTTCCGTTACTATTGGTGGGTCTTCAAACAATTGATATATCTCATGGTTAGTGCGTGTTCTCCACCCTGTTTCATCCTGTATGGCACCATAGATTTTCCTAAGGATTTTCCGTTCCCAAGTATTAAGTAAATTTTCAGATGTCTTAGTCAGTGTCCAGGTCTCACTTGCATACATTGCTTATGGTCTTATTATGGTTTTGTATATTATTTTTTTGTTTTTCTTGAAATTGTTTTGCTCTTAAGTAAATGATGGGTTCTATAAAATGCTCTGTTGTCTCCTGCTATTCTTTCCTTTATTTCTGTTAGTAGGTCATTTTTTAAATCAATGGTACTTCCTAGATATTTGAAAGTGTGGATGTTTTCAAATTCGTGGTCTTTGATTTTGATATATTGTCCTACTGTTTGATTGTCTCTTGTCATTGTGATGTACTTGGTTTTACTGTCATTGACCTCAAGTCCTGCTGGTCGAGTTGCTTCTTCTAGTTGTGTGAAGGCTCTGGCAATGTCACAGGTTTCTTTACCCAATAAGGCAATGTCATCGGCATAAGCAAGGTATTGTAGTTAGTAATAGTTCCCCTTGTGTTTATGTGTATATTTCTTATAACTCTCTCCAGTGTCAAATTGAAAAGCATGCCGTGACCCCAAAAACAGATGACCTTTACATGATCTGCCCCATTGATCATAAGGTCTGAAAAAGAACTTTACCTTTAAATACTTCTGATGTATAGACCAAGTTATTTTAGTACAGTCAAACATCAAGGGTTGTTGTCAAAGTCTTGTAGAAATACGTGAGCTTCAATCAACCGATACATCATTACAGGGGTCACTCAATGAACTCTTTTATGTTGTGTCTGTTCTAGTTATGTGAATATTGGGAGAAAATCTTCTAGGTAATCACAATTTTCTATAAGGATCAATAAAACATGCTTGGTCTTAAGAATTAGGACATTAAAATTTAATGGATGTTGTTTTGTTCAAATGTATTCTTTAGTACCATAAAATAATTATAATACTATTTTTGTTCTGTTTTGTTACCAACATTGCCTCCGCGTCGACATTTGTTATTGCACTGTTAACCCTTAAAATGCTGAGCTGTTTTATAATAAGCGCCTTCAAAATGGCATTACTATTGTGTTGTTTGGAGGCTAAACTACCACACGCGTTTTAAGGGTTAAAATATGTTGTAGAAAATTAAATGTAAGTTTTTGAGGTATACGAAAAGACAACTGTGTTTTGATTTTTAAAAGTTAATATTTATTAGTTATCTCCCTTGGAATTAAATTTCCCTTACTATCCGCTTCCCTACCCAAAATTGACCCCGCAAATCCGTTTCGCATAGGACCCCACAATGGTTAAGTGTGGCTCTGTTATTTCGTAACGGGTGAATATACACGATAGATTACTTGTTCTCTTTCCATGACTTCTTGGTCACAGTGGTTAAATCCGGCGCTGCTATTTAGTGTTTGTAAAATGTTTTACATGTTTCGGATGTTCCTTCAGAGTTGAAGATAGTTTACTTCCTAGTCCAAACCTCCCGCAGGACGACGGGGGATGGGAGCGTGCATGGTTTGATAGATCCGAACGACAGTCCAGCGGGCAAACCGCATGACCAGGCAGCCATCCGTAGTGACCGGTGAATACTTGTTCTCCCGCCCCCCCCCCCCTCTTGTTTTTTCGTGGGGTGACTATCCGCAGAAATAAGAGAGTGATCTTTCATTTACTTCTTACTCGTCTAAACTCTTGAGGAAAGAAGAGAATTATATATATATATATTTAATGTAAGAAATGTGGACATTTCTTTAGGGGTCCCCTTTCAAGGGAGGACCCAGGAGACCCACTCTAGCTACGCCACAGGCTTACATAAAACTTAGACCATACACCTTCTTTATCTTATTTGCAATATAAATTTTAGTTTAAACTTTTCTGGGCCAGCACTTATACGTGATAAGCCTCATTCTCCAATCGTAAACGTGCTTCCCTAGCTATTTTATATTTAACTTACGACCTAATTTGAATCAACAATGGATATCACGCGACAGTATATATATAACATCAGCTGCGTCGAGGAAGGGGCAATGTGGGCTACATCGCTCGTACTATATCTAAAAGCTAGGCTTTAATCTTAGCTCTATATGACAACATGGCATATTTCTTAGTAACAAAAAGAAACAAACAAAAAATGCTAATGAGAACGTGTGATAAAAAAAAAGGTTTAAACTTTATTCTTATATATTTTACTTTGTACAACTTTTTTATAATGGATATTGTCTTAAACATCTAAAAAGATCAAGTGAGCAAAGGAGCAAACAAAAAGATACCTTATAAACATGCCCATTATGGCCTAATATCAGTTTTGATTAGGATTATCCCCCATTGCCCTAATTGCAGACCTAAATAGCCCTAATGGGAGCGGGTACCGTTTGCACATTGGCGTCATTAGGGGTCAATAGGGGCAACCCTAATCGTGCCAATATCGGCCCAGAATGGGTAAAACCACTTCTGGATTCAACCTTCCTGTGTAGCTTGCAGTGCTTCCTAATTCTACTCTCTCTCTCTCTAGTTTTGTTAGAAGTGTTTTATCTTTTCATCCATTGCACAAGTCTCTAAAGCAAATCTCTGTTCAGCTCTTCAGCTTGTAGTTGAAACGTAAAGACCTGGAATCCTAATAGGCCGACTTTGGCCAGATTTTGTGGCATTTCCTTTTTCTTTCCATAAACAAAAAATCTGCTCTGGAGCTTATTAGAAAATATATTTAATGAAAAAAAGCATTAAAAAAAAAAAAAAAACAAGAATTTTATTTATGAAGCGCTGTTATCGAACATAATGTAGGTTCAAGGCGCTGTGATAACATTACAAACGTAAACACGATCCTGATGCAGTCCCAGCTGCGATGGGCAGGTCTGCAGAATGGAAGACCACCGCATCCCTAAAAGACTCTTGTATGGCCAACTAAGCGAAGGGAAGCGCTCAGCATAGACCCAGGCACCTGGGAGACAGAGCCACATGACAGAGCATCATGGCGTCGCGCTGTGAAAACTGGCGCACAGGTTGCTGAGGAAAAAAGAACAATGCTGGCAGAAGAAAAACGCCAGAGAGAAGGAAAGCAAGGCCAACGACACTAGCTCCAGCTGGAATAATCTGCCCAGTGTGCGGCCGAATATTCCGGGCTCACATAGGTCTCACCAGCCACATGAGGAGGCATAAAACATCAGTGCAAAGCCCTCAGCCCCCCTGGATGACAAAGTGGTCATCATCGATGGACAAAGTGGTCATCATCGAACCACGATGGACGAACTATATATACAAACATAAACACGAGAGTTAAAATGACAAACTAATCTTAAAAAGTTGTATACAGATAGTATAGGTCTATATTTTTACTTCTTGGATGGAGTGAAACATGTCTATCTGAGATTGATTGAAGGTGGGTGTCAGGGTGGGATTTCAGCTCGTTGACTCCGGGGTAGACATAAGTTCCTCGAGTTCCCAGGTTCCCCACCACGACAGTTTAAATCCAAGCAAATAATATCGGCATCAAAGCCGTGACTGGCCAACGCTGAATACAGGGTTTTTCAATTTAACATGTAGTGAATACCAACAGTTGTTCATCGTGAACAATATTAATGACAACGTAAGCTAATGTACATTAGTTAATAACCAGATTGTACGTTTAACAATTTAATGAATATATGATATGATGAGGCATACATTACGAGTAAATATCAATAGCATTTACAAAGCAATTATAAATTACATTCAAAGGAACTATAGCACACCTTAATCTCAGTGCCATAGTCGATCAGGGCTCACAACGCTCACCCCAACGCCACGAGTTTCTGTTCCTAAGGATGCGCAATAGTGGTGTCATTGTTCTCTTGTTTTGTCTTGAGATGGAGTTCTCTGTGTGGTGGTCTCCCCCACTAGTGGGTAAGTTCGTTTAGTTGACGACCTTCTAAATGGCGTAGATCTAAAATCGTTTCTTTTATAATCGTGTGAATGGCAGTATTAAAAGAGTGGGTTCCAAACGTTTGATCCGTTTCATTTAAAGATCGTCAAAACTGAAAGAGTTGAACTCAAGTTTAAATTATGAAGTCACGCTCTTGTGAATATTTCTCATTTCCTTCGTTCTTTTCTAGTAAACTTTTTTGAAGATGTTTAACTTTATCTCTAAACTGTATGGCTGCCTGGTCGTGCGGTTTGCGCGCTAGACTGTCGTTCGCACATCAGAAAAGCAACGAAGGTCGAGAGATCACCTCTATTTTGTTAATTTGTTAATCAATTGAGAAATTATAATCTTGTTAGTCTTGTTCGTTAATTCCTTGCATCCTGAGCATGGGCGTAGCCAGGATTTTTTTCTCCCCCCCCCCCCTCGCTAAAAATAATTTATATATATTTGTGTGTGTTTGTGTGTGTATATAAAATTAATCTGTAGTACATTCTGACCCTTCATTCTTTCCGGAAAATTTTTATTGTACCCGAGAATAGGTTTTCCTGGAGTTAAGGGAAAAATTGTAGACTCCTTGCCATTTCCAGCAAAGGGGGTCTGGGGGAACGCTATGAGCTCAACCAGCGCGGGGCGAGGCCCGCCGTCAAGCATAATTTCCGGTATTGAAAGCCAACATAATGCATTATTTGTATTATTCTTACTAACTTAGCTCCTCCCGCGCCGTGCGGCGCATTGGGCTGAAAGCTCTTTCCACAAAAATCTATCACTGGCAATGTCTGAAGCCTCTTCCCACCTGCTCTAAGGACCTCCATAAAAGTGTGGCGTGAAGTTGTACTAGGATGTCCCTGTTTGCGCTTTCCTTGTATTGTCATCGCAACTTTTTGTATGCGTAATTCATTTTGTCGGAGAAGATGTCCCGCAAACCTCATTTTTACTCTATGACACAACCTTACTAAGTCGACCCCTTAGTTTTCAATAATGGCTTTTCTTTGAGGCTCAAATGTTTGTCCTGCAGCTTTTTCGAGAGCTCTCCAGCTTCTTTTCCATCTGCTTCCAGTGAATGCTGCCAGGTACTTTCCTACATGCCAGTGATGGCAAAATAGCGCCTGAGTGGATCTTTATAGCGCTTACGAGGGGGCAGTTCTGTGACACCGTCCTATTCTAAACTGGCCAAAGAAGATTGTCTTTGGCATGCGGTTGTCTCCCATTCGGTATAAGTGTTATTGACAGCATAAAAATTAATAAATAGATGAGATTTTGTTCAAATTTTTTATCTCACGCTTTTCTATGTGTTTTTCTTGATGGGCGCTGGCGGATTTTTGTAACCCGAGGATGTAGTAGGAGGCTGTATGCCACAAAAGGTTGAAATTAGATAATTTGTTGAGATATGGACATTGATGGAAATGTGCTTAAATTCATAAAAAGATAAGCCTAAATAACATAAAGTTTTTAGTTTATTTAAATAAATGCAGACTTAATTTTTCTGTTTTGAATTTTTCCGATACTTTTCTATCAGTTTGAGTTTTTCTCTTCCAGGACATCTTTGACGAGTTCTAAAAATAAATAAGAATTTGTTGAAAGAAATGTTTTTACCAAACATACAAGAGCAGATAACTGAAACTTTTTTTTTTACCATTGTTACACAAATAAGCTTTTTTATTTTCCAATTCATGAAATTACGTACAAAAATATGAGCACTTTGTAGGCCTTGTTGCAACTCGTTCATTTCCAAATATTTGCTCGAGATGTTGTATACGTTTGCTGCTATCATTTTGATTGGGTCTTTGCCAATGTCAACCTTCTCCATTCCCACCATCCTGAGAAGGGCCCTGGTATGCCCTAAAGAGTTGTCCACACTTGATGTCAAGGTTTTGGATCTAGTTTTCAGTGACGCAATAGTATTTTTTTAATGTTTATTTCTGGACATGTGTCGGCAGAGTTCGACTAACATCCCTTTGAGGAAGTAGAATTTAGTACATTTTCCAATGTCGAAAGAATCGAATAAGCTTTGTTGTCTATTTATAGTTTAGATGTAACATTTGAAATTTCCGATTTTTAAAATTAAATCTATATTTAACGAAAAATTCATTGAGTTATATAGTCACAAAAAATATGTGTAGACAACATATAAAGTATAATTATCTGATAGGTTTAGTTTTCTCGCTACCACATGATTGGCGCTATACATCCAATTATAAACTCACTCATGCAGATATAAACATATGCGTGCAATTATAACCATACACATGCAGATATAAACATATACGTACAATTATAGCTACACACATATGCAGATCTAAACATATACGTGCAATTATAACCACACACACACACACATGCAGATATAAACATATACGTGCAATTATAACCACACACACACACATGCAGATATAAACATATACGTGCAATTATAACCACACACACACATGCAGATACAAACATATACTTGCAATTATAACCACACACATGCCCACTTTGTAAATCAAAAGTTATGTCAGAGGGCAAGGCGGCTGAGACTCTTTTAACTCTTTCTCTCCGTACCCCATTCTGGTGGAATCAACGTTGGTATCGTCAGTTCGGAGACAAAAAAGGGTTAAGGTTTTGATCAGTTCGATACTGACATTTCAATAACAATATCTGCATCATGGAAATTCAAAATGTTATAGCATTCAGCAAGTCTATTTAAATTGCTAACAAAATAACAACTACGGTTAAGTAGCATTTGTGTCTTGTTTGTCGGGACATATTATTATTATTATAGCTTTTATATAGCTTATAGCATGCTCAGAGGGCTTTTGGTCCAATCTCATATGTGGACCAGTTGGGGGGGGGGGAGGAGTTGGTTTTCCGTGCTGCCTTTAAGCAGCTCAGTAAACACAACTCTGCCCAAGTCGGGTGTCGAACCTCGAGCCCCCTTCTAGATAGCCAAGTCAAGCCAAGTTCAAGCGCTTCCCACAGGCCCTAACTACGCGTGATTATTGTCACTGGTATGCAAGGCGCTATAATACATTTTCCATATTAAACAAAGGACGTTAATTGCGACTCATCGATGAAGTGATTGGTTAATTTTTGTTTATTAAGTCACGTGTTGTCATTGCCAATAACTACAAGCGAAAAGTTTGAACTTAATCCCAGAATGCTAAGTGGAATAAATAAACTGTAAGAGAAATAAACCTCACAGATAGATTGAGCGATTTTGTATAAACTTGGTAAAAAAAAGATCTTGTTGTAATACATGTAGGCACATGTTTGTTAATTTCTTTATGTGACGCTTGCCGCTATTTACCCTATTAGAAACAAACACACCAATCCTAACCTTACAAAAAATATAACACTTAGTTACATTGATAATTTTTACAAAAACAAAAAAACTACATTGATTTGATCTAGATCAGCGGTTCTCAACCTTTTAGGCTCGGCGACCCCTTTTTACAACCCCCCACTCTGCCGCGACCCCTCTCTAAGCACACACACACACACAGCTATAGAAGAATGGACAAAAAAAAACAATCAATTTTTCGATGGTCTTAGGCGACCCCTGGGAAATCGTCAATCGACCCCCACAGGCTGAGAACCCCTGATCTAGATGGAGTCTTGGATATCTACATTAGGTGCATTTTTTTTTTTTAAATCTTATAAATAATTAGACATTGAAATATAGTTACAGAAATAAATATATAACATTGATAATCATTGAACTACGTTATTTTAACCATATTTTCTTCCCTACAGTCTTAACAACTTCCTAAACTATTGGAACTTACTCGTAATTGTTGTTGGCCTGCGTCAACCGCAACAACAAAGGTTTAGCTCTTAGAAAACTTTTTCGCGTGACTGTGAGCGCTTTTTTTTTGGAGAGACACTCCCATCCACGTATTAGGTCATTGGAAACTAATGCTTGAGGAGATTCCCGATAATGTCATATACCAGGGGTGGGCAACCTTTTTGTGTCGATAGCTGTATTAAAAAAAAATTGGGAATGGGGGAATGGTGAATATATATATATATATATATTCAACCTAGAAAAATACGCTAGCTAACTGTATAATGTATTTTAATAATTTAGTATACATTCACTTCTCTTCTCACACTCCCAATTGAGGAATTACAACAAGCGTTAGGAATTTCTAAAACCAATATTACGATTGTTTAAAAAAAAATTTCTATTGTCTTTTTATATCACAACATTTCACCACAAATGTACAGTTGTACACTAAATGTGAAGTATTTAACTGTTGACACTCGTGCGTAATGTTCTGGAACCGTAAAACTAGCTTACTAGTTGTTATACTTGTGACTGCTGTCAAATTATAGCTAGTCAGTATCGACTAGTGATTGCATGATTATTTTCCACACAAACAAAAGGTTGTTCGCATATGTATGTGTACCCAAATAATGTTCAAGCTTAGAAGGAAAGTTTTTCCCAAGAGTAGAGATACAGCTTTTGGCACCCATTAAGTTACCGAAGATGTAATGACTGGAAATTCTTGCACGTCATAATTTGCATGGAGTTATGTGCTGTAAAGCTGAATCAGCTTCTGCGCTAAATGGTGAGCTGATGGTATTGAAAGTCTTAAAATTTGCTGTTTTTTTAATTCCATAATTAAGGAATCCAAATGAGTCCGTTACTTTTAACAATTTCACTAAAAATATTTTACCTTTCCACAAAGAAAAATGACAAAATCTGTTTTCACTTAAATGCCTGGCCTGGAGAAATTGTAAAGCGTTGTTTGATAAGATGTAACATGCACTTACATTTATTATGCAAGCAACTCATTGCAATAGCTGCCAGGAAAATCTGTCTTCCACTCTTCATTAGAAATATGAGTAAAAAAAAAGGTCACAGTCAATGTCCTTCAAGGAACATAAAAATTTCTTTTTTGAGATTTTATATTCTTCTCATTGCCTTGCCCATGCTAAGCCAACGGATACATCGGAATATTTAGTGACCAAGAAGTCTATGGACAGTGAAAGTACATGGGTCTCAGCTCAGGAAGAAAATCGTACAATCCGAAAAACGGCCAGCTCTTCTACCACCGAAGCAAAAGCCACCTTAACCTGCGCTATCTGTGGACGGGAGTGTCTCTCCAAAATAGGGCTCCACAGCCACATGAGGAAGTGTGCTCTGAGATGAACCATAGTCGCTCTACGACTGAAGGAGGCCAATGAAATCTTCAAGTACTTTTGTAAGATACCTGCGGGTAAGAACCTCTAGCTCTGATGAGTTTAGTTATTGTATTACTGATGTCACAATTATGATAATATAGCATGCAGCTTTGTGCAAACTTTTGTGTTCAGAGTTTATGGTTGGGATATTCTTTCAAAAAAAAATGTTCTCAGTCAAAGATCGAGTTCCATCAGCTGTTACACTTGCCATCTGGTTCCAAACACTCTACACAGTTCTTAATAGCATTGAATAAATACTGGCCTGAGATTGTCTTAGAATGAATGTACTGAAGTACAGCCGATGATAGCAATCTTTGTTTACTTGAAGCTTTTTAAAAAGAGAGAGTTTCAATCAGTTATAGAGAAATTTAGAATTATTTTTAATATATTAGAATTTTTATATTTATAATTATTATTTATATATTAGAGCTTTTATAAGTATATATTGTAGGCACACATGATTTCTGTAGGTGTCCGCGGGCCAGATAAAACACTTCAGCGGGCCGCATGCCATAAACTATTAACCGAGCAGTGCTTGAATGTTCGCATATGTAAATTTGATTTTGAAAACGGCTCTGGCGATTTTCTTTGAACATTCAACGTATACACCAGCGGTTCTCAACCTTTTATGCTCGGCGACCCTTTTCTCAATCCCCCACTCCCCCCCCTTCCCGCTCACACATATACAGCAATAGAGGAGTAGACAAAAAAATTCATATTTTCGATCGTCTTAGGCGACCCCTGGCAAATCGTCAATCGACCCCCAAGGGGGGGGGTCGCGACCCACAGGTTGAGAACCCCTGGTGTACACAAAGAAGTGAGACAAATGTTCAGCTGATTGGCCACATCGCGAGAACTCGACTGTTGACAAGGGTTGTGGCCGCCTGCGTGCGAAATAAAAAAATGCCGACCCCACCCCCCTCCTTTTTTTCAGAAAAAAAAATTCATTAAGACTGAGCTGTACACTATAAATAGACATTTCCGAAAAACAGTTAAGTAAAAAAAATAATACCGAAATTAACTGGGAAACAAAGCACTCAGCCAAGCGAGGCGCGGTCATCTGGTACTTATTCAATAAAAAAAAAAAATTCAATCTGTGGAGCGCCCTCTGGGAAATCGCGTCATGTAGCAACATGGAGCTGTATTAGTAGTGAAGTTGTACATTCATATTTTATTTTCAATGTACGATATACAATTCTTGGCCCTGAGGACTGATTATCAATAAGTCTCTCAATTCCCTTCGACAGCAAAATATGAAAATTTAGCCTGTTATTGCACGAATCAACAAAATAACAACTGAGTTATTTTCAAGAATGTAATCGTAGCCATTTTTTTTTTAGCAATTTTGACCCAATAGGTTTTTTAAAGCCAACATTTAAATGTCTATAGGCCAAAATTATATTTTATTCCTCTGCACGTATAAACTCTTTTATTTTTGGTCAAACACATTTGTTTCAACTATTTTTTCTACAAAGAATTAGATCTTAAATGTAAAACACATCAGATCAAGCAAGTTTTTTTTTTTTAAATAATAATGCAAATATAGACTAAATCTATAACAATGTCAAGCATGCAATATTGAGATATTACTTGCCAACTGAATACCGTTGAAAAAATTTAGGACAAACTTACCCACTAAAACTATGCATTGTAATTACAGAAATAAAAACAAACGCATTTATTTGTTTTGATAATTAGTTATGTCCTATATTCGTTCTTAAATTAAATTAAATATGAGCTGTAGGCCAGCTTAAATCAAATTTTACCAGATTTGTTTAAAATCTCTGTAGGCAACGCACTTTTACAATTTACAATCCAAGTACGTACCATTCCTATGAGACAGAATATGTACAATGTCCCAACACAATAAACACGAGCTTATTGTAATTTAAGTGCTCACGAAAACAAAACAAAAAATCATACAGAAAGTATAAAAAGCAAATATTTCTCCATTATTTTCCCAAGTGCAACTAACATCTAAAATCTGGATCAAAATTTTATGGTACTTTGTCATGCAGCATCTCAAAGACGTATTGGCCACAAGAAAAAAAAAATTGCCTGGCGAAAAAAAGATGAAGAATTTCTATCGACACACAAGAAAGAGATACTGTTAAAAATACCTTCCTTAGACAGTATTGTTCATCAAATAATAACCCCATAAGAACAACGTCATGATAAATATGAATTTAAGTCCGCCTTTCCTCAGATAGAAATCAATTTAAATGGTTCTCCCAGCGATATAGACAAAAACAAATTTTGTCTGGGAGCTCCAGGTAAATGTCTCTGTTTCTCCAGAAGTCATCGAGCTTCTAAAACAAGAATCTATTGAGCTTTGGAGTTTTATATTTAAAAAAAAAATGTCAGTCCCTGAATATTGTCACCGTGATTCTCATATGGCTACATGCAATGTGAAGTTTTTCCAGACTTACTTTGATGAAGAAATACTTACAATCAACAATGACGAATTTATGACTCAATAATGTAACAATTTTGATTTATGAACTAGACCTAGTGGAAAAAATGATTTCGATAAAATTATGGGATAGTTTGCTGGCGCGAAAGCACGTAAGATTCACCTGTTTTATATTTTTTGTAAAATTAATTCTTTGAGAAATAGTGATGCTTAAATAACGAATACACTTTATTTTGAAATTAGAACATTTTCGTTTTTTTTTATTACTTTGTTTTTGGAGGGAATCATGAGGAACTGCCGCACAGGGCATCAAATACCCTAGCTACGCAACTGCAATATAAACTTAATAATTACTTAGTAGAACAAAAAAGCAATTAGTGTTTTCAATGCAGTTTAAGATACACCTAAATCTCTTTTAATTGAATTCTTTCATATTTTAAAAAACTCGTTTTGGAACTGAGTTGTAAAGTGGTAATCTCCTGATCCGAGGAGTCATGGCTTGGAATATCATTAAAGACTTTGGCAATGAATTTCCGGTCTTTTACGACACCCATATGTCAAACCAACTGTAATGGGTGCTTGACATTAGCTGTTAACATAGAAACAGATGACCTGTACATCATTGACCTTACTAATTGCAAAGTCTGAAAAGGGTAACAGTAATATACGATTATAGAAAACAAAATGTTCAATTTTATTTCAAAATACTTGCTAAATAAAAGTTGATCTAAACTGTTTATTTGCATGATAACAATATGTAAAAAATAATTTTTAAAATATACAAGTATCAGATAAATGTGTGACCAATTCTTCTGAAATGTATTCCTGAAACAATACAACAGCAGATAGAACACATCTAATAAAATGTCTCTTTTAATTAAATGCAAACAATTAATACAAACATCAGATAAAGTAAACAATATAAATCAACATTTTATCATGTAAACATGAACATTATAAAAACGATACTTGCTAGTTGTATAAATAGTAAATCTAGTCCACACAAAAATTGTTTTAATAACAAATGAAACTAACAAAAAAAAAAGATTATTTTAAACTTAAATGGCGAACGTTCACTTTTGGTGTGTAATTTCTTGGTGTTTGACGATTTTCTTCCGAATAGTTTGAAGCCCTAGATTGAATCTCACTTCTGAATGAGTTATCTTCTTCCTGTGTGTCAAGGTCAACAGACGATACTCTCTCAAGTGTTGGAAGTTTCTCAAATCCTCCACCTAGGTCTGGGGTATTTACCCTAGCTTTCTGTGTACTGAAAGAGAGAACTGTAGGACTTCTGGCAGTGGTGTAGACATAGGTTCTGGAAGTTAATTTACCTCCATTCACAACAAGTTTTGGGTCTGCAGTGTTAGACAAAGTTGTAGCAGAGTTATTGGACTTTGATGATCCCAAATAAAACTGTTTACTTTGTAACGGCGCGCTATGGGCACCTACTCTTGAAGGCTTGCTGGAGTGATAGTTACTCCCCTTCCGAATCTTCTGTTTAACATTGGACACAGATCTGCTGCTAGAAGCTCTAGAATTACGAGGCTGTGGAAGAGCGCTTGCAGGTCGAACTGCCAGACTCCCCGTGGACCGTACGCCCTCTATAAACTTTACCTCATCACGAATGCGGCTGTTAATGGAGCTAAACACGGCTTGCTTGTCAAGGATGTACACTTGATTGGAAGAGTGAATCAGACGATAGGGCTTGCTGGACGGCTGGGGGCTCCTCTCTTCCTTGGCAGACTGAGGTGGTGTATAGTTTAACTTGGTGATGGAGATAGGTTCAAAGTAGACATTACCTCTGTAACCTCGCCAAACCTATAGTGCAAAGAAAGCATTTTTTTTAGTAACTTATCTATTAAAGGGATATATTCCGACACACACAAAACCTATAGTGCAAGCAAAGAAAGCATTTCATTAGATCATTAGTAACTGTCTATTCAAGGGAAATGTATTCCGACACACACAAACCCTATAGTGCAAAGAAAGCGATCATTTGATGCAGAGGCGTTGTAAGCAAAACGTGCCCAGGGGCAAGAAACTTTATTGGCTCCCCCAAACCCATTTTTTTTTCTTTTCTTATATTATATAATACAGACGTAACTTAAAAAAAAAAAGATAAATACGTCCCACGCGTCATGCATCTAATCATGCATATTAACTAATGACCTAAATTCTGCCAAGTCACTGGTTTTCCTAGCTGGTTCAGGCAACCTATTCCATGCTTTAATAGCACTAGAAAAGAAGGAGCATTTCTACAAAATAGATGTTACCTTTGTAACCTCGCCAAACTTATACTGCAGAGAAAGCATTTCATTAGGTCATTAGTAACAATCCATTTAAGGAAAGGTAATCCAACAAAATACAAAACCTATAGTGCAAAGAAAACAATCATTGGATGCAAAGGCGTAGTTAACAAAACGTGCACTAGGGCAAGAAACTTTATTGCCCCCCCCCCCCTCCCAAAAATCCATTTTCCATGAATATCTTATCTTATATAATACAGACGTTATTTTAAAAAAGAAGTCTACGTCCTACGCGTCATGCATGTTAACCAATGACTTCAATTCTGCCAAGTCACTGGTTTTCCAGTCTGGCTCAGGCAACCCATTCCATGCTCTAATAGCACTAGGCAAGAGGGAAAGCTTGTACAGGTTTATCCTAGCATATGAAATGAATAAACCATTTGATTGTCATTGTAAATTAGCTATCACTTTAGACTTAGACTTAGTTTAGGCCATCTTAGGCATTTTTAACCTTAAACTAGATTTAGACTAGACCTTTTAAAACTAAAATCAACAACAGTCATCATGAAATTGCTCTGGCTATTTATCCTAATAATTACTAAATACACACTAGCTGAACACAGAACTAGATCTACCTCAGTCAACACTAAACTTAAAAAGGAAACAACAGTCATAATCAATCATCACACTTTAGATCAATGCAACTTAAAAAATAACCTAACATACACATCCATAACATTAAAGAAGATTACCCATCACAAATGGAAGTTCTCAATCAGACACAGTAGAAATAAATACCTTTCACTGTTAATATTAATAGCAGGAGATGTAGAGTCAAATCCAGGGCCTAGATCTAAAGATAGATGCAACATCTGCAAAAAAGTATGCACCATGAAACAGAAAGCCATTCAATGTGACACCTGCGATGAATGGTACCATGCATCATGTCTCCATATGAATACACCTGTGTATTATGCCTTAGGCAACAAAGATGCATCATGGCACTGTGTACCGTGTGGGTTACCTCAGTTTACATCAGGACTGTTTGATTCCTTTGATGCGGACACTTCTAACCCATTCAACATCCTAAACACCATCCCAAAACCAACTCACCAACCACTAGCCAGATCCACTCCTGTTAAACCTAAATCTACTAAAATTAATACAACAGCCTCACTAAACAAACCTACTAAAGAAGTAATACCAAAATACCTTAAAACCTTAGTAATAAATTTTCAAAGCATTAGGAACAAAACAGCAGACTTAGAAATTTTATTAGAATGTGAGAAACCAGACATAATTGCAGGAACAGAAACTTGGCTACATCCTGAAATTTATAATGCAGAAATTTTCAATAGTAATTATGAAATTTTTAGAAAAGATAGGGCTGATAATCATGGAGGAGTTCTTTTAGCGATAAAAAAAACTCTTATAGCAGAAGAAATTACCTTACCTAACTCAAAAAACATAGAATCTACATTTTGTAAAATTAATACCACCTCAACATCCCTTATAATAGGCAGCATTTACAGACCACCAAATTCTAGTTTAGAATACATGCAGGAACTATGTAATCAGATTACTACACTTAAAGAGACAAATAAAAATGCAGTTTTTTGGATTATGGGTGACTTCAACCTACCTGATATAAATTGGAAAACACTAACCATAGATAAACACCAAAACCTTAAGGACATAAATGAGCTTTTCATAGAAACTTTACACAACCTAAGTTTAGATCAAATCATTAAAAAGCCAACTAGATTAAACAACACATTAGATCTCTTCTTAACCAACAGACCTGGATTAGTAGTTGATTATGATATTATCCCTGGTCTATCAGACCATGAGATCATAAAAATACACAGTCAGATAAAAGCAGAAGCCAATACAAAAACCAAAAGAAAAATCTTACTCTGGAATAAATGTAACCTAACACAACTACACCAAGCTGCATTAAACTTTCAACAAACATTCTTATTAGAAAAAGACATTAACCAACCAGTCGATAACCTCTGGAATTTCATTAAAAACCATCTTAAAAGCATTATAGAAAATTATATACCAACTAAATACACATCAAACAAAATAAATAAATGCTGGTTTAATAATAGACTAAAGAAGCTTTGTAAACAGAAGGAAAACCTATATAGAAAATTTAAAGCAACCATGGCAGAAAGAGTTTACAAAAAGTATATAAAAATTAAACACCTAACCCAAAAAGTAAGCAGACAGCTGCAGAGTGAATACATAAACAATGTAATATCTAAAGATTACAACAAAAACCTATGGTCATACATTAAGTCTAAGAAAATGGAAACAACAGGCATAGCGCCATTAAAAGATGAACATAACATAATACATAATGATAATGAAACTAAAGCAAACATCCTAAACAAATACTTTGCATCAGCATTCTCAGCCCCAGGAGACAAAGACATATTTCTTAATTTGAACCAAGTAGACAACATAGAAGATTTAGTAGTACAAGAAAATGGAATTAAAAAACTATTAGCCAACACCAAACCAAATAAAGCGTCTGGACCTGATGGTATTCCAGCTAGATTACTCAAAGAACTAAGCAATGAGCTAGCTCCAGTGTTCAAAATACTCTTTCAAGCATCGCTTAACCAGGGCAGAGTACCAAAGGACTGGAAAGAAGCTAATGTCACCCCCCTATTTAAAAAAGGAGAAAAATCTGATCCAGGAAATTACAGACCAGTATCACTTACCAGCATCACATGTAAAATACTAGAACACATAATATGTAGCAATATCATAAACCACTTAGACAAACATAATGTCCTCACCCCATACCAACATGGCTTTAGGAAATATAGATCATGTGAAACACAACTAATAGGACTAATTGATGATTTTTCAAAAGGTTTAGATAATAGTGAACAAATAGATGCTATCTTACTAGATTTTTCCAAGGCTTTTGACAAAGTTCACCACCATAGTTTGCTTAAAAAATTAAAATATTTCGGCATTAACGGTCCACTGCATCAGTGGATTAAAGATTTTCTGATAGGGAGAGAACAAACTGTAATAATAAATGGCTCTAAATCAACACCAATAACAGTAAACTCAGGTGTACCTCAAGGAACAGTCTTGGGTCCACTGCTATTTTTAATTTACATAAATGATTTACCAAATTGCATTAGTTCAGGAACAAAAGTCAGATTATTTGCAGACAATTGCATAATATATAGAACAATAAAAACAAAACAAGACACAGATATTTTACAAAGAGAATTAGATGAATTACAGAAAAGGGAATCAAATTGGAGCATGTCTTTCCACCCAGAAAAATGTCAGTTGTTAAGAGTAACAAAAAAACTAAAACAAATTAATTCCACTTATCTTATTCATGGCAAACCAGTAACACAGACTAAAAACGCAAAATACCTAGGTGTTATAATAAATGAAAAACTGTCATGGAATCCACATATTGATGAAACTATAAAAAAATCCAACAAAGCATTAGGGTTTATTAAAAGAAATTTCTATAAATCAAATAAGAACATAAAACTAAAATGTTATTTAACCTTGGTTAGGCCAATAATAGAATATGCATCCACCGTGTGGGACCCCTCAACTCAAGAAAACATTAAGAAACTGGAACAAACACAAAATAGAGCAGTGAGATTCATAACAAACGAATATTCACATTTGACTAGGGTAACACCATTAGTAAAATCACTAAATTTAGAAAGCCTTCAGGACAGAAGACTCAAAAGTAAAGTAGCAATTATACATAAAACACTGAACCATAATCTTCAAATACAAAAACAAAATTTAATAAAATACTCTGAAAGACACAAAAATAAAGGCACATTCCTCGTCCCATATGCTAGGACAAATTTGTACAAATACTCCTTCTTCCCTAGTGCTATTAGAGCATGGAATGGGTTGCCTGAGCTAGCCAGAAAAACCAGTGACTTGGCAGAATTTAAGTCATTGGTTAATATGCATGACGCGTAGGACGTAATCATCTTCTTTTTTGAAGTAACGTCTGTATTATATAAGATAAGGAGATAAGAGGAATGTGCCTTTATCTTTGTGTCTTTCAGAGTATTTTATTAAATTTTGTTTTTGTATTTGAAGATTATGGTTCAGTGTTTTATGTATAATTGCTACTTTACTTTTAAGTCTTCTGTCCTGAAGGTTTTCTAAATTTAGTGATTTTACTAAAGGTGTTACTCTAGACAAATGTGAATATTCATTTGTTCTGAGTCTCACTGCTCTATTTTGTGTCTGTTCCAGTTTCTTAATGTTTTCTTGAGTTGAGGGGTCCTAAACAGGGGATGCATATTCTATTAT
The DNA here is from genome assembly GCA_030265305.1 of Biomphalaria pfeifferi. Taxonomy (NCBI): domain Eukaryota; kingdom Metazoa; phylum Mollusca; class Gastropoda; family Planorbidae; genus Biomphalaria; species Biomphalaria pfeifferi. Next base: position 884,225 of record JASAOG010000226.1, on the reverse strand, counting down.
TGGCCTAACCAAGGTTAAATAACATTTTAGTTTTATGTTCTTATTTGATTTACAGAAATTTCTTCTAATAAACCCTAATGCTTTGTTTGATTTTTTGATAGTTTCATGACAGAGAGTCCATGACAGTTTTTCATTTATTATAACACCTAGGTATTTTTGCGTTTTTATTCTGTGCTACTGGTTTACCACGAATAAGATAAGTGGAATTTATTTGTTTTAGTTTTTTTGTTACTCTTAATAACTGACATTTTTTCTGGGTGGAAAGACATGCTCCAATTTGATTCCCATTTCTGTAATTCATCTAATACTCTTTGTAAAATATCTGTGTCTTGTGTTGTTTTCATTGTTCTATATATTATGCAATCGTCTGCAAATAATCTGACTTTTGTTCCTGAACTAATGCAATTTGGTAAATCATTTATGTAAATAGCAAATAAGAGTGGAACTAAGACGGTTCCTTGAAGTACACCTGAGTTTAGTGTTACAGTTTGTTTGTTCTCTCCCCATCTCCCTATTCAAAGGTTCATAATTTGATGCAATGGACCGTCAGATGCAAAATATTTTAATTTTGTAAGCAAACTATGGTGGCACACTTTGTCAAAAACCTTGGAAAAAATCTAGTAAGATAGCTTTTATTTCCTCACTATTATCTAAACCTTTTGAAAAATCATCAATTAGTCTTATTAGTTGTGTTTCACGTGATCTATTTTGCCTACGACCATGTTGGTATGGGGTGAGGACATTATGTTCGTCTCAGTGGTTTATGATGTTGCTACATATTATGTGTTCTAGGATTTTACATGTGATACTGGTAAGTGATACTGGTCTGTAGTTTCCTGGGTCAGATTTTTCTCCTTTTTTTAAATAGGGGAGTGACAATAGCTTCTTTCCAGTCCTTTGGTACTCTGCCCTGGTTAAGTGAAGCCTGAAAAAAAAAAAGGATTTTGAACACTGGTGCTAGCTCATTGCTTAGTTCTTTGAGTAATCTAGCTGGAATACCATCAGGTGCAGATGCTTTATTTGGTTTAATGTTTGCTAATATCCAATAGAAATATAGGATTAAAGATAAAAGTAGAACTATTTTAAAATAATATAATACAATTAACCTTAGAATGTATTACCTAACTAAAATATCTACAATATTTTTATTTGGCTTCTCCCTGCGTGTGGCGCCGCCAACCCGTGTGGCATATTGCCCCCTTGGCCCTTGCCCCTCCCCCACTACGCCTTTGATTGAATGATTAGTACCCATTTTTAAGAGGAGGTAATCCAACACAGATTGACACACAAGTCCTATGAGAACCATTATTTAATTATTTATTTTGTAGACTATTTATTAAGAAAGCTCATATGTATAATAAAAGCCACGACAGAAGAAAGAGGACAAATCTGAAATGGCTATTCACATAGGCATATATTAAACATAAATAAACATCAGCACCATGGACCAAGTTTTTCAATGAGAGAATGTAGTGAATTAAATGCGACGAAAAATAAGGGACTGCGCCTACTAAGGCTCGAACCAGTGGCACTGGAAACGACAACACCGCCTAGCCATAACGCACTAAGCGAACTTAACCTCTAGACCATCGGAATGTCAAAAAAAACAATATTCTTCTGGTCCAGAGTCATTTCGCTCGTATGCAAATTACCACCCCAGTGGTCAATGGTCACATGCTCTAGCTAGCTCCTCCCCCACCTCGCCACATCCGTTCACCCACAACTTCAATAGAGCCGACACAGACAGACGTTAGGCATGTATTAGACAAACAATGGCTCTCTTTAATTGTGTATCTCTCATAATGACAAGTGGACAACATAAATACTTAGCGTATAGAAGCTCTCATAGTCACCACCAAAATTAGCACGTCCAAACTGTAGTTTAATAGTTACATCGAATAGTACTCATAATAGATCAGACGGTAGATTCTACAGGGATCTAGTTGCTGGATTAGAGACTCCTTCAGAGTTGAAGATAATTACTTCCTGGTCCAACCCTCCCGCAGGACGACGGGGGATGGGAGCGGGCAGGGTTTGAACCCGGGACCATCGATAAATCCGAACGACAGTCCAGCATGCAAACCGCACGGCCAGGCAGCCATCCTAATCTAGTGGAGTTTTTTTTTTTTTTCTTTTTTTTTTTTGTGCGCATGTCAACTAAGACTGCTAGATCACGTGATTGTGCGTGTCAGACGTGTAGCAGAGCCAAGTTCAAGAACACACAGTTGACGAGGTCAGGGGAAGTAATCAGCTAAAGGTAGACTTGCGTGCTAAAATACTTGGCATTAAAACTGAGACAGAAAATCATATTTCTTGTCCATTAACTTAGATCAATGTTCAGTCCACAAATTAATAGTCAACAGTAGACATATGCCGTAGCTTTCATTGTCCTAAACTATTCAATATTTCCCGACTCTCAATTAAACTAAAGATAAGATAATTTTATTGGTCCTATGTTGTTGACGGTTGTTGACCTATAACGCCAAACTGCTGGTAGAAAACTACACCGCTTTAGGCGTATTATATTTTAACTTATAAAACTTGAATAGGTTCTTTGTGAAAAAACAACAACAACTAAATATAACTTTTATTATACTATAGAAAAATTTCACTTGAGATGAAACAAATTCATATTGAAACAAATCTAACTCACTATACAAAGTTCTTAGACTCTGACATCCCAAGCTGAACATAGATTATAACAGAGCCTTTTGGATCTCGCATCATTCGGCAAAACTAACAATTAATACTCCCTTTCTTCATTGTCTAACAATTAATGCTCCCTTTCTTCATAATCACCTAAGAAAGATACCGGTACATGTACCTAGACACACCGTAACATCCAAGCAAATAAAAAGCTCGTAAAGTTTGAATTGTCCACACAAGAATAACTACTATTTAACAATAACAATCTAGATGAACACGCACAAGCACACATAGGTCTACAAACACAAAAGTACTAATTCACAATGTTTTCCATCAAGAATCATTATATTTCTACTGTTAAAAAAAAAAAAAAAGAAATACAACTGTAGCAATAAGTTTGTGAATATAATATAATTACACAGCTTACACACACAATGACACTCCTACACAGAAACAGTTTACAAATTAAGGGGGGAAAATCGTACTTAGCAACAGAGCGCTGCCGAGAAATATGGCTGACGCCTATCTTTGTAACTTTTTGTTTTCATGATCAATGTCTTTAAAATATTTGATTAATTAACGTGCCGATAGTTTGTCACTGTATAATCATTTGACATGATACCTTTTTGTGTTGTAGAGGTCGACAAAACAGGAAAACATATACACTTGACTCCTGTGTGTGTTGATATATTCTTATACAGTCACTGCATTGTCATACGAGTTACACTCTAACACGGACAGTTTTCACTCCTACTTAAAGACAGCGTACACTCCTAAAAGACAGCTTACACTCCTAAAAGACAGCTTACACTCCTACTAAAAGACAGCTTACACTCCTACTAAAAGACAGCTTACACTCCTACTAAAAGACAGCTTACACTCCTACTAAAAGACAGCTTACAATCCTACTAAAAGACAGCTTACACTCCTAAAAGACAGCTTACACTTTGACGAAAGATAGCGTGCACTGCTACTTAAAAAACAGCTTACATTGCTATTAAAAACAGCTTAAATGGCTACTAAAACAGCTTACACCGCTACTAAAAGACAGCTTACACTCCCACTTAAAGACAGCTTACACTGCTAATAAAAAAAAAGACAGCTTACACTCCCACTTAAAGACAGCTTACACTCCTACTAAAAAAAGCTTACATTCCTACTAAAAGACAGCTTACACGGCTACTAAAAACAGTTTACACTACGACTGAAAGACAGCTTACACTGCTACTAAAAGACAGCTTACACTGTTACTAAAAGACAGCTTACACTGTTACTAAAAGACAGCTTACACTGCTACTAAAAGACAACTTACGCTGCTATTAAAAGACAGCTTACACTCCTACTGAAAGACACCTTAAACTCTTACACAGACATCACAGAGAGAGAGAGAGAGAGAGAGAGAGATCTTATACTGCTGCACAGAGACACTTTACACTCCCACACAAAGAGAAAGCAGACTCTCCTACACAAAGAGAAAGAAATCTTACCGGTAGTGGCGGCATTGGTGATGGTTTGTTCTGATTGACGTAAAAATAATGAGGTGTCTGAACTCCAAAACGAAGCTCCTGGCTGGTAAAGATATCTTCCTCCCAGTTATACGCCCATGATGACTGGGAGGACCTCACGGTACTCATACTTTGAGTTAATCTGTCCGACGCTTGGCTAGACAATCCACTGTAGAGAGAAATGACAAATCCGTTGTCGAACACATTCTATCAAGTCTATTCACAATATCATTATAAGCCTTTCAATGGACTAACTCAGTGGGAAGATCAAGTTCTCTCCCCTACTAATTTACATTATGAATCGTCTGCTCTCAGCACCGGAAGTAACAAAAGCAGACGACAAAAATGGAGAAAGTTAGCCCCGTGTGACCGGCGCCTACTAATCCGATATTTGTATGTCTCGGTCCACGCTGGATCTGCACTGATTGATCTTTGGTGATCTTGGCATAAATCTGGAGTGACGCGGTGTACAAACACAGCCAGATCGATAAGTATTACTAAAATGGTGCAGGTGGGTAGCAAGCTGAACAATAGTGTCAGGTCAGAGGTCACAAAGAAGGTAAGAGAGCCTATAGAACTAAGTTTTAACATGGCGTAGACTTGAGCTTTGGGGCTATAACTAACTTTAAGTTCCCCTCTCAGATCAAGTAATATATATCTAGAGCAGATGGCGTAAAGGTCATCTGTTTCTGTGGCCCACGGTTAAAGAAGGTGTCATGTGGCCAGCACAACGACCAACTGCCCCAACTACTTAGTATTACAAAATTTTGCAACTTTTTTTTCATTAATCCTGACAAGACATGAATCAATTTTAAAAATTTAATTAACTGTTGTTGATTAATTATTTTGTTGAATATAGAAATAATATGGATAAATGTTCCTTAATGAGTGATGGATGTATATATGGATTTAATCCCGTTTTTTTTTCCTCCCACTCTCTATTTTCGGGACAAGTTGAAATTTTGCATAGTCGACAACTATACACGAGTCAATCAAAAAATTAACCAATTAGTTAATCATTTAGTACTATTGAATTATTATTGAATTAATTTTGTTTTATATAGCACAACGGGAGCCGAACCCTGTAGTTTTCAGAAAAAAATGGCAGTAATTAGATGTTCTCTCTCTTAAATAAGCTTTGTTTTTTAAAAGTATTCGTTTTTCTATTGCGTGTTTGTTTGTTTCAATCTACAACCGCTACATTTGCCCACAGTGTCATATGATGGTCTCTAGTTTTCACATGATTATACTGGATATATATATGCCTGGCCAAATATGTCTAATTGTCCAAACTTTAAAGGACTCAATGGGTGTAAAATCTGGTGTCGTGCATCTGAATCAGAAGTGAACAAAATATATGCGCATGAGAAACAAAAAGGTTGTCAACCCCCTACTCTGTGTAATTACAAATATTTTGATTTCTGGTTACTAAACTACCCATGCTTATACAATTCTAATTGTTTCATTTACAGAAAAGACTTAGAAAAAATGTTTGGCGCAGCTCAACCTTAAGTGTTGAAAATTCCGTGTCTGTTGTCCATAAACAAACGGTTTTACTGGTTGATAGAAACACCTAAAACAAATTAATTTGGCCTTTAAATTAGCTTACTTTGTATGTTAGACGTATAAAACAAAGGCGTAGTAGTGATCAAAGAGTGAAGGGGGGTCTTAATAAAGATTTTAAAAAAGAGAAAAAGGACCCAAGCATAAAAAACACTCAAGCATAGAATAGCCGCATGAACTGAGAATGGGCAGTGGGCAAAGTTCTATATCTGCACAAGCTGAGAAGATAAGGTATTCTCACCCGGCCTGCCAGAGAAACTCCCATAAGTCTCACTGTTTCAGCTAGAATAGACATTAAAAAGTGTAGGGGCACGTACATGGCACGCTAGAATGACGTCATACAAAGCTTGACATATTGGTGTGTGCACAGTGTGTCTAAGGGCCTCGTTTTAAAATTAGTGTTTTATTTTGTTAGCAATTGTTAAAGTTAGTATAATACAGATAAATAACAAAACATCTTTATTATGCAAGCAAATTAATCTTACAATTGTGCATTCCATATAACAAAACATTATCTTATGTTATAAAATACAGACGTTGCTTCCAAAAAATAAGATGATTACGTCCTACGCGTGTCCCTAGGTCAATCTAGTCATGCATGTTAACCAATGGCTTAAACTCTGCCAAGTCATTGTTTTTTCTGGCTGACTCAGGAAAATTAACGTTTATACCGCAGTTTCACTTAAACATTAAATGTGAAGTTGACATCCGAATGTTGGATGTGAAGTTGACATCAGAATGTTGGATGTGAAGTTGACATCAGAAAGTTAGATGTGAAGTTGACATTAGAAAGTTAGATGTGATGTTGATATCAGAAAGTTGGACTTAATAAATGTGATTGACAGGGGAACTAATGAGTACTTGTTTTTTGGTGTTTTTTTTAATCTTTTCTGCTATTTTTAAATGTTTAAATCGTGGCATAAAAGGTTGGGATTTTTAAAAATTTTGATAGCTTCCTTCAACTTCTTTTATTATTTAATTGAAATGGAACACAGCTGTAGAACCATTTAATGTTTGGAACACAGCTGTAGAACCATTTAGGAACACAGCTGTAGAACCATTTAATGTTTGGAACACAGCTGTAGAACCATTTAATGTTTGGAACACAGCTGTAGAACCATTTAATGTTTGGAACACAGCTGTAGAACCATTTAATGTTTGGAACACAGCTGTAGAACCATTTAATGTTTGGAACACAGCCGTAGAACCATTTAGGAACACAGCTGTAGAACCATTTAATGTTTGGAACACAGCTGTAGAACCATTTAATGTTTGGAACACAGCTGTAGAACCATTTAATGTTTGGAGCACAGCTGTAGAACCATTTAATGTTTGGAACACAGCTGTAGAACCGTTTAATGTTTGGAACACAGCTGTAGAACCATTTAATGTTTGGAGCGCAGCTGTAGAACATTCCGTAATAATAGACCCTGGATGACCAAAGAAATCAAGGATGGGATACTACACAAGAAAAGAATGTTCAAGAACAGTTCTTCTAAATTCACCTCAACCCAATAAAAAAAGCTCTGTTTTGAAATTATATAAAGGAAAATCTTGAAAGCTTTTTTTTTTCTTTCAGAAAAATAACTCTACAGCACGTTAGGCTGGAAAGAAACAAATAACTGGTTACGTAGCAACGCGCGAACCAATTCGTGATGCTGACCAGAATAAATGTGTTTATGAATTCAATGATTTGTACTGTCCATTTGACTGTCACAGCTTTGAGAACGATCAATAAAGCACTCAAAATTCTTTAAGACAATTTGCACCCATCAGATCTGGACGAAGTGGTCGTCTCCTCTCCGTTAAGACTAGAACAGAAAGATGTAAAAACTCCTTTGACCAATACGATTATCTTAGATTATCTTTAATTATCTTATATCTCAGAAAAACAGAGTGAGTCGATATAAAGTTTGTAAAAATGCTTTGTGGCGCAACTCACTGTTTTAAAGACCAACAGACAACATAAACACAATATAGGCATGGGATTAATCTACTATGTAGTCAAGACATTTTCAAACTGCATGAAAACATGAGGGTCAATTAAATAGTTATAATGTGAAATAAATACAAATTGAACGAATTCAATCTTAACGAAAAGAAAATAGAACCACAAAAAAAAAAGTCCTCATTGGTCGGCATTCTATTTTTATGTCAGTGTAACTCTTATTCTTTGATGTTCATCTTTGTTAGCTGCAAGCGTTCAGCGACAACTTGAATTATAGACCTGAATGTGTTCCACTTCAGATTTTCGTAACCGCTAATAGACTTCCAGACAATATGTGCCATTGGAATGAACAGCCACGAATTAAGTTCCTAGATTTGACCAGGTGAATGAATGCCAGACTTCACTTTGGCAGATCATTAAATTGTGACTCCTTTCAGTGTGGATTAAAGACCTGTTCTCATGCCACAAGCACATTTTAAGGCTACAGACAAGTTAATAGAATTTGATTGATAGGCAGATCAAAAACTTTATGGGATTTTTTTTTCTCATTTGATTGATAGGCAGATCAAAAACTTTATGGGATTTTTTTTTTCTTATTCAATGTAACATAAATCTTTTTATTCACATACAAAAATTGTTGGTAAGTAGGCTAAAGGAAGATAATATGTAGAGGGTAAGGGAGGTAATATATAGAAGGTAAGGGAGTTAATGTGTAGATGGTAGCTTCTGTAGGTGTCAGTTCGTGCTGTAACTTAAGAAAGAATTTTACATTTGTGGCAAGTGGGGGAAAAGCTATTGGGTCTATAAGTTTCACCAAATATTTATTCAATCTGAAGGTTTTTCAAGAGTGGCTTCAAATTTCTTAGATTTCTGCTGCAAAGTGTTTCATAAGTTAGAGCTGAATTCAAAAGGTAATTTATTTTGTTACAATGCATACTATGTCTGATGTGACAATACATACTATGTCTGACGTGACAATACATACTATGTCTGACGTGACCACCATTATAATAGGTTTGATGTGACCGTACATACTATGTCTAATGTGATAATACATAATAGGTTTGATGTTACAAAGTATACTAGACTATTCTGCATAATTCTGGTAATATGCTGAAGATGCTGTCATTCATACAGATGGTGGTGACTGATAGTACCATTCAAACAGATGGTGGTGACTGATAGTATCATTCATACAGATGCTGGTGACTGTTAGTACCATTCATACAGATGGTGGTGACTGATAGTACCATTCAAACAGATGGTGGTGACTGATAGTACCATTCATACAGATGGTGGTGACTGATAATACCATTCGTACAGATGGTGGTGACTGATAGTACCATTCATACAGATGGTGGTGACTGATAGTACCATTCATAGCAATTAAACAATAAACACAGAACCATAATCTTCAAATACAAAAACAAAACCTAACAAGGTTACAAAGACAGTTTCAGCGGAAACACAGACTCAAAATCAACCCCCGAAATGGTACACACAGGATGGTAAAATGAAGGCTTAAATATTTTCAGAAAGAATATCAGAATGAAATTCTATCAGACAAATGACAGAGACGAATGGAAAAAGAAGGTTGAACAATCTTATGTGGTGCCCCAACAATCCAGCAGGCCAGAGATAGGTGAAAGTGAAGGCAAAGTTAGATGTCAACCTGGCCTAAATGGTGACATATAATGATTATCTAATTGATCTAATTATTTTGTAAAGGATCCATCTCTTATTCAAAGCCTCGAAAAAAAAAATTTCAGGGAAAAAAAAACTCCTTTAGTTAAGTGTTCTATGACTGGCATCGCACTGCACCTCACAGGATAATATAAAAAACTTCTTTATTGTTGTTTTTAATTATGTTCCACTTATATGCATATGAAATTATTTTTTTCTCTTTAAAAAAAAGTAAACATTTTTTTTTATATGTAGTAATTAGTATAACAGAACTTACTTAACTTAGCAATACATTTGTAAAAAAAAATATTTTTTTGACAAAAAATCTAAAAACGTTTGCATAAATTAGTTAAAAATATGGTAAATCTCCCTCCCGTGTTGGTTACTACTAATAGTGAACATTTGTAAAAATGGTGTATGTTTACAAAAAAACTGCTTGCATTGTTGTTTTTCAAAAATTAAATCAAATTAAATTTTTCGCTTTCTGAAAAGAAAAAAGTAGCCGTTGCATCATAACTTTGAAAGGTCTCAAAAAGACAGACACAGACAAAGTGAGCTAAAAAAAACTTTTTAAAAAGTTCTAAATTCTGTTAAAAGGTTGGCTCATTAAATTTCAATCATATCCAAACAACAGTAACACTGATGAAACTAAAGCTGAGCAAAAGTGAAAACAACTCAAGTTGAAACTCAAATTTTCAAATGTATCAAATAAATTTTTAGCCTGATCTGACTAATGGTGGTAAGATGTTAATGGTCAAAGAATGTCACTGTCACTAACCAAAGTCCAAAAACTTCTTGATTAATAAAGCTTGACTGCCTCCAAAGAAGCTAACATATGAACTGTCTTTATTTCATGTCAAACTCTAGTCTTTGTTTTTATCATGATGTTATTGTCACTATATAAAACCTAATACACAAAACAAAATGAATCTTAACTTTTTTTACACACCAAACTCCAGATTGTAAACTTGCATATCCTAATAATGTATAGCATAAAGGTACTTAGAGTTGTTCTAGTGTGCGCACAAGTTTCAATAATTGTAAATTTTTTAGTTAATTTAATGATCTATTAGTTCTAATTGTTCCTCTTTCCTTTAAATTAAGAAAGGAATCCCTAAAACACAAAGTTGTAACATCTCATGTAGCAAGATGTTTTCCATAATGTTTATGGGCTTGCTGATCAAACTATTACAAGCTAGAAATATAAAATAGATAATAGAAATATTTGCAAATGCTTTGCAACCACAGGAAAAAAAATAATTAAACAAGTTGAGGACAATAAATATTTTTTGGCATAAAGTTAGCCTTCTTGAGCTATTTTAAAAACTAATTTGAAGTATATAATTAAAAAATTACTAAATGTTTTTTTTTTATCTGAGCCCTATGACAAGCAAGGTTTACACATTTCTGTGGTAGAATGCTAATTGAGTTTCCATTGAGGGTGTTTCCTTACACAAGTAAATACAGCTTGCTTAAGGACAACCAGACATAGACATAAAATACCCAGGGTGGACCAAAGTTTGGCAGGAAGTGGAGGGATCCACAAAAGTTAAGGCACCTTACCCAAAAATAAAGTCAGCTATCTAGAGAGCTGAAAGGGGCAGCCCCAATCCACAGGTGGTTATGCTCAAGGCATCAAGTTTTTATTTTTCTTTATTTAGCCACTAGCAAACAAAATGTAACTTGATAGTAACAGCTTGAACATGAACTATTATTCAATATATAAATAAAACACTTACCTTCTAAAGTCTTGTTTGATAAAAATATTTTGGCTTGCTGGTGTGTTTGGCTTTGCTCTCAATCCTCCTGGCAGATCCTGGACTGTACTGCTAGTCAATGGTCGAAAGTTGTGTGCATAATAATTCGTTGATTCCTCGTCACTTTTAATTGTCTCATTTAGCATAGATTGAGCCTCATCAGAAACTAGTTCTGTAATGGTTTCATTGGCAGTCCTAGGTTCAACACTGACATGCTGAATTTGGTCATTTGTTTCATCCTCATCACTTGATGACTCAGCTTCTTTGAATGTTTGTAAATCATCGGAAGGTTTTTGTATTTGTATGGCCTCCTGGTCTTGGTGATCAGATGATTCTGAAACAAAACTTTCATCATCATGACTTTCTTTTACCTGATCATCATCAAAATCAATGAGTGATCTTGTAACTTCTACATGCCTTTTTGTGTGCTTTATTTGACTATTTACAGCTTTGATGGGTAAATCCACATTTGATGAAGCTCTACATTCCTCCATTTCATTATTCTTGCCCTCATATTGAACATTATTTTCATCTGTATCACTTAGTTCACTTGGTATCTTCATTGTCTTATAATTGTTATTGTTTCTTTCCATCACTGGAGAGCTTATGTAGATGTTTGTTTTATACAATTAATGTTTAATCACAACATTGAAGAAAACTTTGAAAGACTTTATGAGCAAATCCTACAAGAAGAAAAAGTTGAATTATTCCTTATTAAGTGTACACTTTTGACAAGCTTAATTCAAATTGTTTGTTCTTTAATAATATAAGGTGTAAGGGTCTATTTAGTTTTCAATCTAAACTTAGTAGAACTAGCTGGTTGCCTTACAATATTATTTTCAAATGTATTTTGAAATTAATGTAATGTAGAATTTCTTCCTAAGCTATGGATATTATACAGTCATTATCTAAAGCTGCATCTCTGGTGATTATGAAGGTGCATATCTAATTATAATTTCTTATTATAGGTAAAATAGCTTCCCCTTTCAGATATAGGGGCAGATGATGTGAAACTCATTTGTTTATGAGGATGTCATTTGGCCAGCACAATGACCAATCACATTTACCTTTCCAATGTATAATAGGTCCACAATGGAGTTGGGTCCTAAAAATTTCAGTCTTAACAGGGATTTAAACTCTAGACCTCTTGGTTCAGAAATTAAGCTCTTTACCATTAAAGCCACCATGTCACAAAGAATTTATTATTAAGCCATGGATATAATGTGGAGGCACATTTTGCTTGTGAACTGGGGTCCTGATTCAAATCCTGATGAAGACTGGTATTTTAAATTTTAGGATCTTTGGGCATCTACCTAACTCTAACGAGTAACTGACATTAGTTGTGGAAAGTAAAGGTGGTTGGTCTTGAGCTAGCCACATGACATCCTCATTAACTGTGAGCCACAGAAACAGATGACCCTTACATCATCTTTTCTATAGATTGCAAGGTCTGAAAGAGGAGCTTTACTTTATCTTACTATGGATATAATTCAATTAATTTCACAAGCTGTCTGTATAATATATATATATTATATGCTTCTCTAGTGGTTGTGCAAAGTAGACAAAACTACTGACGTAACTTACAATTACAGTTTATTGAAAACTTATGTATGGATTGACTAGAATTAGCTGCAGTGTATTAAGGTGCTTAGTTCTATTTACTTCTAAACGTCAAAGATCACACTTGATAAATGCAAATCCAGAATTATATTAATGATAGATTGAAGGAAAAAATTATGGTAGAATATTTACATTCTGAAACAAGGCTTCCCAATCAAATTGCACAAATTGCTTATTAAAGGCAGATTTAAAAAATACTATCTACATCTAGGAATATACAAAATACATTGAAGTGACAGTAGTAAAGATTAGATACAGAAATCAGCAAGGCTCTTAAATAATGGTACTTCAATTCCTGTATAATAGAACACAGTAAACCAAGTTTCCCTCTTATTTAATTATATAGGTTACAGACATTTATTCAAAACGATAGATAATTATGTCATACGAATTTATGTGTCAATCTAGGCATGCATGTTAATCAGTGACTTAAACTCTGCTAAGTCATTGGTTTTCCTGGCTGATTCATGCAACCAATTTCATGCTCATTTAAAACTATACTATTCTTAACAACACTCGTCATACAGCTATTACAAGAGAGATCATTAGTACTATCAAAGCAAAGATGGACTGGCTTAATGGGCATTCTAGCAAATGGGCCAGTGGACAACACTGAATAGGCCCTTTGAATGATATTAAGGCCTGTATAAGTTTTTCATATTTTTTTGTAAAAGGGGTCCTTTTACCTTTTAGTAAATATTTTTTAATAAAATTTACAGTGTAATACCAGCCTTCTAAAACATTTTTTTATAATGATGGAATAACTTACATATGATATAAATAGCCTAAATTCAAAATATTAGGCTTATATTTTATAAGTTAACTCTTTCTCTCCTTACAGACGATACCAATGTTGATTCCAACAGAATGTGGTAAATAATTATGGAGAGAAAGAGTTAATATAGGGACTGTAGTGCATCGTACCGCTGCCTGGTCGTGCGGTTTGCACACTGAACTGTCGTTTGGATTTATCATTGGACCCGGTTTCAAACCCTGACCACTCCCAGCCCCCGTCATCCTGCGGGATGAAGTAAACTATCTTAAACACTGAAGGAACATTTGAAACATGTATAACATTTACATCATTAGTGTAGGCCTATTATTTGTATTGTATTCTACAGTTACATATATGGTACAATACATTTTAATCAAACATTTAGTTTAGAGAACAAAAAAGTTTTACTTTACTGATTTACTAGCTCTATACTGTCTATGTCTATAGAGTAGAATAGAGACCCTCTAGACAAGACTCTATATGACAGTTAGTATATTTACATAATGATATCATAATCTAGCTAGAATTAGAATGACTATAACTAGATCTCAGTCCTAAGTAGGCTAAGACTAATGTTTTATTTCAATGACTGGCAATGATGTAAAAATAAAAATCATAAAGAATTTACGCACAAAAAGTACAACTAACAAGTTATATTTATATACAGGTTATTTTCATTTGGTGAACAAAAGAACGTCATTTGTCTCTTTCCTCTTTCCCCATGGCTAAAATAGGGAAAGAAAATACAACGTGAGCCGCCATTATTGATGCTTTTGCCGTTGTCAACAATAATATAACGGTGTATTAGCAAAAAGTTCCCTGAGAAATGTTGAGAATGCTGAAAATATGTCTACGGCTGTACAACGAGATCTATAAACCTAGATCTAGAGTCTCGAATGTATTTCTCCTCACGGAACCTTTAGAATTTAAATAAATGACAAACCTAGATCTAATCAATGATTTGTTTCATCTTCAGTAATAATAATAATAATGTAGGCCTTTATTGTCAGCATAATCTAGATCAATATAAAGAACAATGACTGCTATAAAAACAAGTGGATTTCTTTTTCTAAACACACATCATGGCACATACCTATATAATTTTTTTTTCACTTCACCAGGACTGAAATTTGTTCGGACACGCGAGTCAAATTGAATAAAGTTTTAGCTGTTCCTTGTAGATCAATTAAAACTAGATATCCAGACCTGTCAATGAAATATTATAGTTTCAAGAATAAATTTGAATTTTAAGCTATACATAACTCTGCCTATTTATGTTTTTATCAATTTATCATCAAGTTACGTCAGCTAAATAATACGAAAGAAATCTTGAGAAGTATTGAGATAATCGGTCTAGAATAGGCAGATGTTGTAAGGGTCACATGTTTGATTTCTATCGCCGACTGTTAACAAGCGTGTTGTGTGGTCAGCACAACGATCAACCGTCTTTATATATGCCCTACTTGCCTGCCTGGTTGTGCAGTTTGTGCGCTGGCCCTTGGCCCTTTATGTGCCTGTCTCAAGATGAGCTTTCACTTGCAAAATTTCTTAGAATTAAAAGAGGCCAATACGAGAAGCGCATGTTATATTCTAGTAGATCTAGATTCCATTTCTTGATCTAGAATTCTAGATTTATTAGAAATTTACTTATAGAGGGAAGTAGTAGGTGGGGCTTCACTATAATATAGTAGTCTAATAATGGTAGTCTAAAGTACAAAAAAAAAAAAAGTAGTCTCATATAGACCTTGCAATCTATTGCTGGGCAGATGATTTAAAGTCATCTGTTTCTGTGGCTCATGGTTAACAGCTAGGGGTGTCAGTGGCCAGCACAATGACCAATCACCTTTACTTTTCCCTAACTATTGTCAGGTACTTATAATATAAGAGTTGCATTGAATCAGGGAAATCCCGAAATAGCAATTAAGCTTTCAAACTTTATAATAACGGTACTACTGTTCAACTTTATTATAGCAAGCGCTTGAATACCTTATAGTCAACAATTCAAGTAGGCCTTAATAGTTTTTGTTAAAAGTCACTCAATATTTATAGTTCATATTTTGTTACTATTTAATCTACTGTGCACCTTTTATATTAGTAGAATATGTAACTAAACATGAACCGAATTAAATATAGCATTAAATTGTCTGCTTTTATGTTTATATATTCACCATAGCTGTAGCCTAAATAGACAATTTTTTCTTGTTTCAAGACTTCAATTTTGAAAAATTCATTACATCGATATTTGATTTGAAATTTGTGTTCTTTCTATTATTGCTTCTTAAATTTTTAGCATATATACCTGCACCAGTAGGCCTACCAACTGTATTTGGCTATACTATTTTTAGATGAATGTAGAATTAACTAATTTAAAACACTATTAAGAATCACGACACATAACCTATGATAAAAACAGCACTAAGCTAGCAAGGTTATTGAGAGAAGAGTATAGTTCTCCTTATCAGACCTTGCAATCTATAAGGCCTATGATGTAAAGGTCATCTGTTTCTGTGGCCCACGGTTAACGAGGGTGTTACGTGGTCAGCACAAAGATCAACTGACTTTACTATCTCCAAATAATGTCAGGTACCCATTAGAGTTGGGTGGACTCAGAGGTGCTCAAAGATACCGAAATTAAAAATCCCAGTCTTCACTAGGATTTGAACCCATGACCCCCGGTTCGGAAACCAAGCGAAATTAAAAGTCACTGAGAAGAAAATATGAAGAAATATATAGACATGTCTAGTGTAGAACTCAAACCACTGACCCTGACACAGCACCATCGTCAAACACTTTCACTCTCCAAAAAAAAAAAAAAGAGCGTTTGTGACCGACTCCTTTCCCCTACCCGCCCACATTCCTATCCATAATAGTCCCCACAAAAAAATATATATTAGGTTCAACACATATTGGAGCCCGAGGCTTCTTCCAAAAATCAAACATGGCGACCTTAATTTGATCGTACCTATCCCTCTCTAACAATATAGTAATAATAAGGCTTGTCTTCATGTCCGAAGATCAGTGAGGAATGCAGTATTTCCTGTGGCTGCGCAGCCCCAACTGTGACAATATAACAATTAAACAGGAGAGAAAAATCAGGCCTATCTGCAACCGACCTAACCTACCCATGCCACGTAGACCCTATGCGGCTGGCTTTTTAAAGCGAGGATTGGACTTTGCAGTCATCTTTGAGTCCATAGGATATGAGAAATGTGAACGTCTTCGATCACGAAGGAGGATCTATATACGCATAACAGAACGACATAACATATAGATAGCTTCGAAGGGCTAGTAATTAAATTAATAAGACAAATGAGCTACTGTTGGTGGCGGATAGTTGATTCAGCGTACCTTAGTGCTGCTTTTATTATATGTCACATCTCATGTTCATTCAGAATTGCTGTCAGCACTGAAAGCATGTCTATTGTTTCACAAGAGTTCATTTGGACGACCACTGTGGATGTTGAGATGAAATCTGTATACTACTAAATTGTTCATCCAAGTTTGTTGTTGATCATTATGACTAAGTTCTACACTAGAAACTCTCTAGATTTAAAGACACATAGTGCAAGGAAATGGAAGGTATCAAAGTCAGGAAGTCTAACACAAAATGCATGCACACAGTTAAAATAACACCAAAAATAGAAGACATAAACCAGACTTGTATAAATTTTTAATTTTAATGCTCAAAGTAAATATTTTAAAAAATGCATAAGTATATAGGTAAGTGATACTGAACTGTTCTAGGACAAAAAATTAACCCATTTATGCCATAGGTTGCAATGTGTTGAGGTTTTTTTTTTTTTTTGCATAGCAATTACATGTTTTGTAGAAAAATTTAGGAAACGATATTTTGAAGAGATAGAAGAGCTGTATCTGTATCATCTTCCATTTTTGAGTTGCTCCAAAATTAGAACACTAAGCAATCCACTACAACAATAAATAAAAGTATTACCTGCTGCTGAGTGTGATTTCACAAATAAGGTAACATCATATTATTCATAACAAAATTTTTTTTTATAACATTGATGTGCTTTTCCATTTGACTATCACATTCAGGCCATCATAACATGATTCATTGTTGTGCTGTTGAGAATGTCTTCCTTTTCCGCCAAGGTCAGAAGGCTGGCCATGGCTCTTTAAACAATAACATGCAATAAGTCACCCAACTACAGAAGATCCACTGGCTTCTTATAATGAGTTTTATGTAGTTGCCATGTTTTTTGAAAAATAAGTTCAAAACATAACAATGGAGAACTTAAATACCATTTCCAAGGAATGATGCCCTATTTTAACATGTGTTTTCATTTGCTCTGTCTACATATCCAGCAAAATGGTTTTACTACATCTCAAATAAAATGGTTTTAGACTGATTATGTTTAGTTGCTATACCGTTTTTAGTTGTTTTTTTTTAATCACTGATAGAACACAGGGGATAAACATGGACAACACTTATCATATCTGCAAACACTGTTGCCTTTGCCATCAATTAGATAATTAAATGTTAAGTAGCAGTTATACATAAAACAATGAATCATATTTGTCACTGATGAATGTGTGTATGTATGTATAATCTATTTTTACAATCTGCAATGACCGGAAGTGTGTTTTGTTGTCAGAGGTTGATCAGACAGAGACCAGCCTGTGTGATATGCAGTAAAGATGATAAAAGTTTATGTGTTTGATTTAGTGGTTTCATTTCGTTAACTAGAACTGAACCAGGGACACCTACACGTATTGAGACCTAAAGCAGATTCTATCGAGTTATAATTAATAAATATCATAGGAAAGATGTGACAATATTATTCAAATACAAAAAGAAACCCTAATAAAATACTAGAGACACAAAGATAACGGCACATTCCTCCTTCCATATGCTATTACAAATATGTACAAATGCTCCTTCTTCCCTCATGTTATGAGAGCATGGAATGGGTTGACTGAGCCAGCCAGGAAAAAAAAAATTGACTTGGCAAAATATAATTCATTGGTTAAAATGCATGACTAGATTGACCTAGGGATGTAGGACTTAATTAATTGAAGTAACGTTTGTATTTTATAAGATTAGATTATGTGCCGCTTTATATTTTCTTGAGTACTACATTTGGCAATTTATCAGTGCAATAGTTCTAACTGTACCTGTTGCCCAATTGAACTGGGCAATGTAAAAGTGAAATGCTAGTGAAAAAGGTATCAAACACAAAATAGTATTATCCAGGAAGTGCCTCACTAAACTGCAGGACAAGAACTGCACTGACACTGTAATCCTCATATTTAGTATCTGGGCATTTGTACAATTCTGGCTGAGACCAGAAAAAGAAGTATAGACTCCTAGACTAGAGACACAAGGCCAGCTTGAAACCAAATTGAATGGTCTTGTACAAATAAATTGTTTGCACCCATGACAACCAAGTTAATGTACCATGGATGATTTGATCAAGGCTGAAATGTAATATATTTTACTTAAAATAAATTTTCTGTATTGAGTTCATTGAGTTCTTTTAGGGGAGGTCATAAACTGGATAACTTGTCCATGGGATCTGAATTAGCATTTTCAGTATCATACGAGCTTGAAACTACGATTACAAAGCGATCACATCTCATGGCAGGAATAGCTATTATTAGTGATACTGGTACTGGATTTGCCCAAAAATGGAACATACAAAATTAGAAACCTATAACTAATACAACAATTACAATTTTTGTAGTTTTTTTTTCACAGCACAATAGCATCAGTATTACAGAAATAATAGAATTTTAAAAAATGTGTCAGTACTTGACATAGTTCAGGAAAGTTATAATATTCATTTGCCTTCAGATAGGTTTTTAAAAATGTTATTTACTTTTTTACAAGGCTGCTGGGCACCAATCTCTGCAATGTTGTGATGCACTGTGCATGAGGGGTATCCCATGAAAGCTTACATGAATAAAAAAGCACATTCCCGTGGTGGACTTGAACAGTAGGATATAAAAAAGTACCAAGGGGGTCGGTGTTCCAGTAGTGGATCGCTTGGCATAAATGGGTTAATGTCAAAACATACAAGAGGAAGTAGATATAAATAATAAATACAGATGACAAAAACATGAATACTTTTGATATAAAACAGTAAAAATCTATGTGAAAGTACTTCATCATACAGAATGAAAAAAGACTCCACAGTACTGAATACTACAAAAAAAAAAAGTTTATAGGACTTGTATAACAAAAATGCCTTTCAATGTTTTGAACACAGTATGGCATCAAATTTATGTTTTGAACACAATATGGCATCAAATATATGTTTTATACACAATATGGTGTTACAATGTAAATGATAACACACAATATTTTTTAAAAAGTCAAGTGTTAAAAAAAACAACTAGAATAACATTTGTAAACGCAAGTTTTAAAAAAATGTCAAAAAGATAAATGCATATTTTCTAAAGCTTTAAACACAAGAGCATTACCCAACAAACAACATTACATTGGCATCATTAAAAATGACATTAGTTAGTAGAACTGTTTTTAATAAGTGTTTTATTATCTGTGTTTAAAAAGTGCTTTACCAAATTATTTATATAAAGATTTTTCATTAGAACATTGCAAGTTCTAAGTACCTACTCTCTATGAAAAATCTATCTAGCCAGATGACCTCTAGTGAGGGTTTATTGACAGCTGTCTATATTTTAACCTTGAAATTGATGATGACACCCAGACTACATGAAACTATTCAGGGCCTAAGACTTAGCTCAGTCAGTTAAAGGCTTTTGTTTTTGCTGCCCATCATGAGACTAAAGTAGATGTGAGTGAAAACTTCAACAAGTTGTGCACAAACACTTGTGTATTCATTAGAGTCTGCTGCTTTTAGGAGTGGACTGAGCCTTCTCCATCTTGTCACCTTGTTTTCTGCTCCAATGCTTGTACACACTGGAGAGACCACTTGGAGTCGCACACATTGATGCTGGTTGAAGGACATAGCTGAAATAGTCAACCAATAATGAATTGTTTGCTTAAAATTTTCTATTCATCAATAGCCATTTATGACATTGTAATATAAATAAATTTATTGTAGTTTAAGTCAGTAAATAGAGATTGTTAGTACTAAGTAAATTTGGAAGTGTTTTCATTAAATCCATTGGTAATAATAACTTTCAATCAACAGGGAATTGTTCATAAAATAAAAACAGAATTTGTTTCACTAGATCTATCTTGTTTTCTTTTTTTTACATGTTTCAGATGTTCCTTTAGATTTTAAAATAATTACAACCTGCGGCCAGGTATGGCAGCGGACAGGGTTTGAAAATGGACCATCTGACCAACAAATGACAGTCCAGTGCACATAACCAAACAACTAGAAAACCCTATCTCAGCCGCAGGCAACTTTGTTATGTTCATTATGTGCACCTCAAATTTTGCAGCTTGAAGGAATATTTGTTTCATTATCAAAAACATATTTCAATATTTCCTAAACCCAGACACTTTTAAGAAGCATGTCTTTTTACAATACCTCTATTCAATTAGCCACTTTGTGGAAGAATATTTAAGAAGAATAACCAAATAATTTAACAGTTGATGTATTTCGCTGAGAAAAGAATTACTAGCTCATTGGCCACGCTGAGAAAACTCTAGATTGACCATTTTAATTTTTTAAAGTAAAGTAAAAAATATAAATTTTAATTTAGCTAAAAAACAAGAACATATTTATTTCGAATGGAATATGTCTTTGGGTATTTCTGCATGCCTTGGAGAACTTAAGAAATTCTTGCTTAACGAAAAAACATTCTCAGGGGGCACTGTAAAAAATGTTCGGTCGAGGGTTCAAACCCTGCCCGCTCCCATCCCGTCGTCCTGCGGGAGGTTTGGACTAGGAAGTAAACTATCTTCAACTCTGAAGGAACATCTGAAACATGTAAAACATTTTACAAACAAACATTCATTAGTTATTCAAAGAGAAGTAATCCATCTATAAGTTGTATTGGAGGAGGTATTGTCTTTTATATAAAGTATTTGGACTGTTTTTCTTGTTTCCTAAGTTTGTTTGACTTAAACACTTCCTGAACTATTTTTCTCCTTTCTTTTCAGTCTAGGTTTAGACTTGCTAGGTCTAACAAAAACTTTTAGTTTTTTTACCTCCCACTAAACAAATGTGGAGGTGCGGTGGCTGAGTGGTAAAGCGCTTGGCTTATGAACCGGGGGTCCAGGGTTCGAATCCTGGTGAAGACTGGGATTTTTATTTCGGGATCCTTGGGCGCCTCTGAATCTACCCTGCTCTAATGGGTACCTGACATTAGTTGGGGAAAAGTAAAGGCAGTTGGTCGTTGTGCTGGTCACATGACACCCCCGTTAACCGTAGGCCACAAAATAAGATGACCTTTACATCATCTGCCCTATAGACCACAAGATCTGAAAGGGGGAACTTTACTTTTTTACTTTACTAAACAAATGTAACTTTAATGACATGAATGCTAAACAACAGTTCTACTCACACAATGTCCCCAGCAAGGAGTTTACAGTAGGATGCTGGGTTGGTGATGACATAGGCCAGTGATGACGAAGCAGCCTTCAGCCCTGAAATATATATAAACTGAACCTGATTTCTGTCTTACAAGCATCTGCCTAAAAAATTATCGTTTTGTTCTTGTTAAAAAAAAAAAAAAGGAAAGTGAGTTGAACAGAAAAAGACTGACTACTTGAACATAAAGTCAGGTTCTACTTTCATGTGTAATGTATGTGGCAAGAATGCTTCTCAAAAAAAAAAAGGCTTAACTCTTTCTCTCTTCCTCTCCTCTCTTGCTAATGATACCAATGTTGATTCCACCAGAATGTGTTAAATAATTACGGAGAGAAAGAGTTAACAGCCACAAGAAGAACTGTTCCTAGAGATGGGCTACAGTCAATTTATGGCTGAAGGCAGCCAATGACAAATAAAATCAAATTTGTAACCAATATTTCTAATTTGATCAAAATTATGAACAGAAGTGTTTAGTCTTTAACTCATTGTTTCTGATTTTGTTATCCCTCATAGCAGTTCTCAGCAAACACACATTGCAATTAAAATTAGAATTAAAAAATAGAACAATGATGTCTAGTTTCATTATCTTTGAACTATGACATGGCTTCATACAATGTAAATTTCCCATCATGCTTTATTTAAACAAAGGGAATTTAACATCTCACCTTCTTATCTTAGCATTAACTTCTGATTTTCATTTAAAATATAAAAAGAAAACACTTGGTTTATTTTTAAACTTTTTGTATGAATCCAGAAATATGTCAGGCTAATCTTGGATGTATTTTATTTATGAGACATGGATACAGTGTTTACATTTTAAGAAATCAAAAAAATTGAAAAAAAAAAGCCTGTGTTACCATCACAATAACTCTGAAAGGAATGATGAGATTGAGCTACTGAAAAGTTAACCAAGATAAAAAAGGATCAAAATAATGGACATTGATGGTAGCTCACACCAAGCAGTCAGCCGTTCTGCTAGAGAAACTTGACTAATGGTCTAATAGAACATTTAAATACTATCAAAGAGACTTCAATAAGTAGTTAACTACACTCAGATCCACATATAATGGGTACACTTCATTCAGATCCACAAATAAAAGGCGCATAACATTCAGATCCACTTACTGTTTTCATTGTGAAATGCCAAGGAAAGAGACTGAGCTCGTTTCAGAATCATTTTGTTGAAGTCCACTACTTGTGGAGGACATGGTGCTGAGGATTTACGACGTCTATGTTGCTTTTCTACCCAAGTACTGGACGTTTTTTTGGTCTCGACCATTGAAATCTAAGTGAAGGATACAGATTCTGAAGTTTGCATAAAACAGTTTTTTTACATGAAATAAAGGCAGTGAAAGAGCAGAACCAAATTTAAAGATTATTAAATAAAAGCAAAAAAAATGTAAATTTATGAGTATGATATTCTGGACATATTTTTGTTTGTTATTAAATAATTTGGTCTTTATTTTTTTTTCTAAAACAAATTCAAGACTTCCATTAGATCAGCCAAACCTAATAAATACTTAGACAAACAAAGATAGAGGTACATTTCTTAGTCCATATGCTAGGACTAATTCGTACAACTTCTCTTTCTTCCCTAGTGCCATTATTGATCAGAATGGGTTGCCTGAATCAGTGAGGTTAACCAACGACTTAGCAGAGTTTAAGTCACGGATTAACAAGCATGACTAGATTGAAATGTGAAATGTGTAGAATGTAATTATCTTCTTTTTTGAGGTAACATCTGTAATCTATAAGATAAGATGTAAATCACTACAGTCAGTAAATGTCAAGCAGAGATTTAGAGTATTACAATATAACAAGGTTAATCAACTTAGGACATTTTATCAGCCTAAGAGACAGTCTCTGGATTTATCTTAAGTTAATCAACTTGACATACTTTTAGATCAATTATTTCAGACTCTTCTAAGAAAACAAGCTTTGAAATTGATCCAATTCTTTTTTATTTTCTTGTCTATGTGTTGATTCTTTTATCAATCTTTAAAACTGATGACAATAATTTATAATTATTAATTTGATATTTACTGGTGTTTCAGTGTTGTGGTCAGCTTTATGTCCAGAAGAACTTGAAGCATGTACCTCTGCATTGTCCACTGACTGGGTCCTGTAGATAGCAAATGGTACTTCGCCTGTCTGTCGACACAGAGCTTCATACAGGTGACCATACACCATGTACTTCCTGACAGTAGATTTCTTCACTAGAATCTGGGAATAAAAAATTCAGGGATTTTATTAACTTCATTCAGGCAAACAAACAGATAGCATCCACAAACCTGGACATTTTTTAAAATTTGAATGTGAAAATTTACTATTGTGAGGATTCCCATTGTGTATTTTGTTGAAGAAATTAGAGACATCATTATGTTGATCAGATGTCACCTATGTCAGTAACAGGTTAAATAGCCAGCTAAGGAAACTGTAGACATACTTAGTCAAATTAATGAAACATCTATCTAAATGATTTGTATAACCACAAGCACAGAAGAACTTGATGATCATTTCCTAAGAATCCAAATAATGAAGAGAGGTGTCTGAGTGGTAAGTGCTTGGCTTCTGAACCTAGGGTCCTGGGTTCAAATCTTGATGAAGACTGGGACTTAGAAATTTGGGCACCACTATATCCACACAACTCTATTGGTTACCTGACTTTAGTTGGGAAAAAATAATGGTTGGTCATTGTGCTGACCACATGACACCATGACCATTGGCTAAAGAAACTGATGACTTTAACATCTTCTGCCTTATCGATCACAACCTTAAATTCCCTCCAGAGAGAGTTAATTTTATTAATTAGTTTCCCTTTCAATTAATAACTGAATAATGCTATATTTAGTAACTTTTACTTTGAATAGTCATGAGGCATATTAGTTAAGTTAATTTGTAAATAATCTACATTTCCCTTTGAAAATATCTCAAAGGTTGAATTCAAACTTGAAATTTATATTAAAACTCATGCAGTGTAAATATACACAGTTCATCTTCATTATTGTGTAGATCAGGGCCGGTCTTAGGCCACTGCAACCTATGCGACCACAGTGGGCCCTGCACTTTCATAGGCCCCGCGCGAAATCTAGGTATAAATTATTAAATGTAACTTATTATTAAAAGGTTCCTGGAATTCTCATGAAATTGCAAAATATACGAAAAAGTTATGAAAAAAAAACAAAATCGATATTTTGCTAGCCGATAGTAAATCTAAAAAGCAGATCTGAATGTTTATCAGCTTTTTGTTGGGAAACTACCATCTATTGTAGATGGCAGTTAAATTGACAGTGATTTTGTACTAATTAAAGTATGAATAAAATGCAAAGAGACATTTAATTTCTAATGCAAATCTTAATTTTCATTTATTATCTTTATCCCTAACCAGACTGGCCCCCGCCCAATCCGTTTCACATAGGGCCCCGCAATCTGTAGGACTGGCCCTGGTGTAGATATATCAGTCATCTAGTTTTTGTCATTTGTCTATTTTTAGTTAAATAGCTAACATGGAGGCCAATAAGAGGAAAGTGAAAACGGACGTCCTCGTATTACTTGGCACCACACCTTCATGGATGACCTCAGAACAGTGGACACCAGGTGGGAGGAGTCTTCAGATATTGCCAATGACAAATTGCCCAATGCCCCGAACGGTGTGGGAGGACCTAAGTCTAAGTAAGTAAGCTGAAAGAAAAGCTTCACATCATGCATTGACAATATTGCAAGTGTGGTAAGGGATTTCAGATTATAATCCTGGTAGTGTGGTTTGCACTCTGGACTATTGCCTTGATCCTCTCAGGCTCAAACCCTGCACACTGCCATTCCCTGCCATCCTGTCAGAGATTTTGGCTATGATGTAATAATCTGCTATTCTGAAGGAACATTGAAAACATACACAACAAACAGACTGAAATGTTGAATCAATATAAGTTAGGTTTTCTTGGCTGTATCACAAAACTAAGTCAAGTAAGTTTTTCAAAATTCTATTTAGATTTTGAAAATAAAAAACTTACACTTGACAAATGTCCAGAATCTTGTTCTCCATCAATGCCCAGCAAAAGTCGAATAAAAGAGATGAGATAGCTCTTTGTGAATGTCTGATACAACAGAGTGTCCAACATGCTGGCTGAAAAGACATGACCCGCAGCAAACGGTAAGCGGAAAATTTCATCCAAATGTGGCCCAGATGTGGATTTGTGCCTCTGTTAAAAAAAAAAGAGAATTTCCCCATTGAAGCATTAAAATTTGTAACACTGTCTAAGTTATTTACTGCAAACAATAAAAAGAGAAACTCAATTAACAAATTCATAATTCAACAACAGAGGCATGGTTGGGGGGGGGGGGGGGGCCGGATTCAAATCCTGATGAAGACTGGATTTTAAATTTTACGATCTTTAGAGCACCTTTGAGGAGTCCTACTAGCTCTAATGGGTATCTGACATTAGTTGGGGAAAAAAGGATGTTGCTCATTGTGCTGGCCGCATGACGCTCTAATTAACCATGGGCCAGAAACAGATGACCTGCAAGGGATGGCAACAATCAGGCCTCAAACTTGGGACCATTTTGATGACTGTCCAAAGTACATATCACAGAACTACAACCTTTGATAAGTTCTTTCTCATGTCAACCAAAGTTCTAAATCTAAGTTCTCTATGCTAATTTAAGCTTATAGTCAACAGAAGTTCTCATAATAAATAAAAGTCCTATTAATTAAAAATTGACACATTTGTGAACTGACCAGATTTTTGGACGTCAAAGTCAGCCCTGAGAGGTCCATGAACTTCATGTTTGACGCCTGACTCAACTCTGTCAATACTGTTACACTTGGGAACAGTCTTCATTTGAGAAAAATAAAGTATTTCAAAAGTTATCTTCTTATCTTATCTTATATAATACAGACGTTACTTCAAAAAAGAAGATGATTACATCCTACGCGTCATGCATTTAGTCATGCATATTAACCAATGACTTAAATTCTGCCAAGTCACTGGTTTTCCTGGCTAGCTCAGGCAACCCATTCCATGCTCTAATAGCACTAGGGAAGAAGGAGTTTTTGTACAACTTTGTCCTAGCATATGGGACGAGGAATGTGCCTTTATCTTTGTGTCTTTCAGAGTATTTTATTAAATTTTGTTTTTGTATTTGAAGATTATGGTTCAGTGTTTTATGTATAATTGCTACTTTACTTTTGAGTCTTCTGTCCTGAAGGCTTTCTAAATTTAGTGATTTTACTATAGGTGTTACTCTAGTCAAATGTGAATATTCATTTGTTATGAATCTCACTGCTCTATTTTGTGTCTGTTCCAATTTCTTAATGTTTTCTTGAGTTGAGGGGTCCCAAACGGAGGATGCATATTCTATTATTGGCCTAACCAAGGTTAAATAACATTTTAGTTTTATGTTCTTATTTGATTTATAGAAATTTCTTTTAATAAATCCTAATGCTTTGTTTGATTTTTTTATAGTTTCATCAATATGTGGTAAATCATTTATGTAAATTAAAAATAGTAGTGGACCAAGACTGTTCCTTGAGGTACAACTGAGTTTACTGTTATCGCTGTTGATTTGGACCCATTTATTATTACAGTTTGTTCTCTCCCTTTCAGAAAATCTTTAATCCACTGATGCAGTGGACCATTAATGCCAAAATATTTTAATTTTTTAAGCAAACTATGGTGTGAGGACATTTTGTTTGTCTAAGTGGTTTATGATGTTGCTACATATTATGTGTTATATATTATGTGATGCTGGTAAGTGATACTGGTCTGTAGTTTCCTGGTTCAGATTTTTCTCCTTTTTTAAATGGGGGGGGGGGGGTGACATTAGCTTCTTTCCAGTCCTTTGGTACTCTGCCCTGGTTAAGTGAAGCCTGAAAGAGTATTTTGAACACTGGGGCTAGCTCATTGCTTAGTTAATTGAGTAATCTAGCTGGAATACCATCAGGTCCAGACGCTTTATTTGGTTTGGTGTTGGCTAATAGTTTTTGAATTCCATTTTCTTGTACTACTATATCTTCTATGTTGTCTACTTGGTTCAAATTCAGTAATATGTCTTTGTTTGCAGTTAGCTTTAGTTTGTTAAGAAATTTTTCTTCAAATCAGGACAGCTTATTTATATGTTGTTATTAAGTTGAACTATTGATTAATGCTAGTGAGTAAATAATTTGTAATTTGCACTACGTTGTACGCGGAGGATTTAAATCATAGTATTCCAGTCTAGACTACTGTCTTGTAAGGGTGCCATGTCTGGATCTGTATCATCAAGCTAGAATTTTATACACTCTAGATTTATACTTGGTCTTAACCAGGATTTTTTTGGATCAGGGTGAATAGAGTGAACAAGAAATGGACAAGTTCTCATTTGAATCACAAGAAAGATGCTGCCTAATATAAGCTATCCTGACAAGATCAATGTCTAATCTTTCACCTCAGAACCAGACACAGCAGAATAAGACAACATATTATTCCAGAAGCTAAAAATTGGAACTAGCCAAAAACTGCCAGTGTGGAGTGTCAACAGAGAATGCTGACCATGTCCTTCAAAACTGCATTCTTTATCAAAGACACAGGCCCCAAAACACCCCAACAGAAAGAAAACTATATGGAGAGTTCCCTGATTTGGAAACCATTATGCAGTTCATCTCATGTATTGCTCTAGTCATCTGAACCAAATAACATAATAATGTGAATGAGGAAGAAGAAGTTTTGGGTAAAGGAGGGGGGATAAAAAATGTCCTTCTGTATCTATAATTTATTAGTTATTAAGAGCAAAGCAGTCCCGCTTACAAAAAGTCGTCAGCTTCATAGAGGAGGCATTGTCTTTTTTTTTTATGTCACTCGCAAACTTTTATTAATTTGCATATTAAACAAATTTAAACTTTGCAATGTAATGAAGAAATGTATTACCTAACAATTTTCTGGACAGCAACAATGGTGGAGGAATCCTCTAGAAACTCTTCCCCTTCATAATTAGAGTCAGGATTTCTTTTGACCACCACCAGGTGATTGGCTTGAGTGATTCCTGCCACTAGGAGATCATCCACACTGAAACAGACAAAACATTTAAACAGATCTATTCCATAGTGACATACTGACAAAAATGTTAATTGCATGTAACTAGACTTTACTGTCACGAGTCGAGTCTGTGACCTATTTCGACCAGTTTCTAGAAGCTCAAGTTCAACCAGTGCAAGTGTCCAGTGTAAACAAGTTAATTTTAGATATCCAATCGAAGAAAGAGGTTAAGGAAAAAAAATAGCACACGTCAGCTTCTAGAAGGTCAAAGTTACTAAAATAATTATCGGAGAAGGTTCCAGGATTCTGGAACGTACGATCAAAGAAAGTATAAATTAAGGGAAAGTCAGTCAGACGGGGTCCTCGCATAGTAGTAGTTCTTGTAGAGCGTTGGTCCTCGCTCAGTAATAAGTTTTATGATATTAGCGGGTCCATTAAGTAAAGTTTTAGTAATTGAAGTTGAAGTTATACTAAGTGAAGTTTCATGTATCATTTAAGTTTTATTTATGAAGTATTAAGTAAAGTTGTTATTGAATTAAGAAGTTAATTTGATGTGAAAGTTGAAGAAGTTATTAAAGAAGTTTGAAGAAAATACAGAGAAACGTTTCTTTCTTCATTTCATTGAATTGTCAAGTATTGAGAATATAATTCCCGGCAAGTGTGCTCGTCACATTTACATTTAAATGTGATTAAATGGTTGTGTGATATGTGCCTCAGACTGATCTCAATAGTTCTGTGTTTAAACCCTTCCCACATTAACGCTGCCTTCATGAGAAGATTTGAGCTAGGATATACTAGTCTTTATTTCTGAAGGAACACCAGAAACTAAAAGTCTGTTTTTTTATAGATTCATCTTTAAAGAGTATTATTTCATCTTGTCTCATCTGTTCCTTCACTTTCATTGCAGGGGGCTGTGACAGTTCGACTAACAAAAACCCTCCACTTTTCCCGATCAGCTGCTGGTTCTAAGCAGGATATCAAGAGAGAGGCCGCTCCTTTCTTTGATGTTATCCAGTCAGATGTTCTTTGGATGACCCTTTCTTCACGCTCCATCCACTGTACCTCGAAGAATGACTTTTGATAGCGAGTATTATATAGATATTTCATTTCAAAGTTAAGTCTGTTTTTATCTCATAATATACTGACTCTTAATAATTTCTATACCTCATTGATTGCTAGGTCTGACATGGGTACCTTACTTTTTTTAAATTTCATCATGATCATCTTTCCTTTGAGTTCCTCATGGAACATAGGGCCTCAGTAAAAATATGCTGCTCTCCACAGGCTCTTGCTAGTTTTTTTTTTATGGCTTCCCAGCTCTTTCCTGTTCTCTCCCCTTCATCTAGTATACAGCATCACCATGTTCTTTTTGATCTTCCTCTACATCTTGTTCCCTGGAGGTTCCACTCTAAGGCATGTCTAGCTCTGTGGTTGGTATCTTTTCTAAATGTGACCAATCCATCTACACTTCCTCTCTAAGATCTGCACCTCTATATTTTTCTGCCCACTCATCTCCCCCAGTTTGGTGTTTTCTACTTTGTGGTACCAGTGTTTTTTTTTTAATTTAAATACACAAAACATTATTCTTGGCTAGTGGTCTCTGTCCTATATGGTTGTAAAAGTTTGACACTGAATGCTGTGGTTGACTGAAAGAAGAATCCAAGTCTTTGAGAGTAAATGGAACAGACAAATGCAGGGTTATCAAATACCAGGAAAAGAAGACTCGAAATAAAGAATCACCCTTTGTGTCAGGATTTTGTGATTTTACCATCCCAAAAAAGATACAAGACACCGATAGCAAAGACAAACAGACACAAACACTCTTTTGTTCCCCTAGCAATCAAATCATTAAATAAGAACAATCTGGTATAAACTTTGTCACATGTAAATTATGAGTGAGTCTGGTGTGAATGTACACTTTGGTTTCTTATAGTTATAATGCTTTTTGTTTGGTGTAATGCACAAATTGTAAGACAAATTTCCATACGGACAATAAAGATTATTATTATTATTATTATAAAAGCTGATGAGCTGGTTAGTTGTATTGGACAAGATTTGCTGTCTAAAGTCATTCTTCAAGGTACAGTGGAGGGAACATGAAGAAAGGGTCGTCCAAAAAAAAAGTTGGCTGGATAACATAAAATAATGGACTGGCCTCTCTCTTGATTTCCTGCTGTACCTCAAGTACCCCTAGACTGTACAGGACAGATGAAATGAAGTGATAGGGAAAAATGACTAGATTAAAGCATAAATAGAACAAATGGACAACTAGATTAACACACTAATAGTAACTAGGGGTACATCAGTAAATACTAAGAAACAGGATAGTTACTGATAAGACTTTAGACACTGTACCTCCAAATACTTCCAGTCATGTAATAGACCAATGGGAAATGAGCTAATGTATCCAAGAACAAAGCATCAGGCCTGAAACATTTAAACAAACAAGAAGCTATAATGAAAATATTCAATTTATTAAAAAAAAGATTTAAAATTTTGATCGACATAGACAATAATAATTCTAGATATTTCTGTTTTATAAACCTATTCTAGATCAACAACTATAAATGAAAAGACTAGCATAAAACTCCACCATAGGACGTTCCCAGCTGGAAGGTTTTTGATAGGCAAAACATGAGAACAGTTGGAGAGACTTATCCAGAACTGAGACTCCTGGGGGAAGATGGTTAATGGCATATGCCCCAGACAGGACAACATGCAGAGATGAGATAATAAGACCAAGGAAATGTTTTTTTTCATTGTCTATACTTATAAAACTATTTGATTGTACTTACTGGTCTTCAAGAAAGAGAACTATTGGGCTAAGAGCATGTGGGTCAATGGAAGCAGATCTCAAGGGAATGATAAAGTTGAATATTCCTCCAGATGCATGTTCTGCCAAGAGTATAACTAACTGGTTCTGCCACCTTGTGGCATTCTTGTAAGCACAATGTGGACAATCCTGACAAAATAAACATGATGATTGGATAATAGAATCAATAGTACACATCATAACATTGATGGACAAGTTGTTCAGAAACTTCACTTTATATGTACTGTTGACCTAAGTTATTGCCCTTAGATAAGTTCCAGAATTTCTCTATCTTTATTAGATATTAGCTTATTAGAGCATACAATCTTATACATCCTAATAATCTTGGCCATAAACTTATATCAATGTTATACATCCTAATTATCTTGGCCATAAATTTATATCAATCTTATATATCCTAATTATCTTGGCCATAAACTTATATCAATCTTATACATCCTAATTTTCTTTGCCATAAACTTATATCAACCTTTTACATCCTAATTACATTGGCCTAAACTTATATCAATCTTAAACATCTTAATTACATTGGCCATAAACTTATATCAATCTTATACATCCTAATTATCTTGGCCATAAATTTATATCAATCTTATATATCCTAATTATCTTGGCCATAAACTTATATCAATCTTATACATCCTAATTTTCTTTGCCATAAACTTATATCAACCTTTTACATCCTAATTACATTGGCCTAAACTTATATCAATCTTAAACATCTTAATTACATTGGCCATAAACTTATATCAATCTTATACATCCTAATTATATTGGCCATAAACTTATATCAATCTTATACATCCTAATTATCTTGGCCATAAACTATGTTATGGAACGCATGTTATGTTATGAGTGTGCTTAGAAAAATTAAAGCTTTCATCACAGTATTAATTTTATATAACAGGTCGTCAGCCCTGCACACAATCATCTGGGGAGGGCCTTTCCCCTCTCTGGATAGCTGCCTTTTTATTTTGTGTAAGCTACCCTAACCTTCCACTTCCAGCAAAGCAGCAAGTTTGATTTTGGCTCACCACGGGTACGCTATGCTATTATATTATGAGTATGCTAAGAAAAATTTAATTTAAAAAAATAACTAAATTTACCTTTCCCCATTCTAAGCAGCACAAAGATCTTGGTTCTAGCCTGATGTGACAGTTTGTTTTGCCAAAACCTGATGACATTGTCACCGGGGGGATGTCAATGGTTAATCTGATAAAAATATATATGAAAATAGAGACTTTATTGTACAGATGTCCTTTTTTAGAATGAAAAAAAAAGAAGTTTATGCTAAAACATATCAACATATAGATCTACCAATCAAGAAATGATTGAAGCCTAGAGTGCAGGGTTAGCTATTAGTCATAGCTGTAATGCTAAAGTCAGCAAGGGGAATATACATGCATTAATTGTCTGTCATCATTTGGTCATTATAACAATGAAATAAACAAGGCTACATTTAATTAGACACCATATTTCAAGTTGCTAAGAACTTATTTTATTTGCCTTTGGTTTTTGTCTACTCTGACATAATCTAACTCTTAGTCACAGCTGTTTTATGATTCTGAAACAGTCTTGTTGTGACTTTGCCAAAGACTAATGATACCCACTTAGCCATTTGAAAGTATTCATTACTGTGACTAGGAATATGTTTAGTTGTAATGATCATGTTAAAGAATGAATTATTTAGCTGTTGTATTGTATTTTTTAAAATTTTAAGTAACTTTTTCAGACTTAAGGTTTTAAGGTAGTTGATGTAAAGGTCATCTATTTCTATTGCCAATGGTTGATGAGGATGTCATGTGGTCAGCACAATGGCCAACCACCTTTACTATCCTCAACTAATTTCAGGTATCCTATTGAGTTGACAACCAGGGCACTCTAAAAATCCTGATATTTAAAATCCCAGTCTTATGTTTGTTTTACATGTTTCGGATGTTCCTTCAGAGATGAAGATAATTACTTCCTGGTCCAAACCTCCGGCAGGATGACGGGGGATGGGAGCGGGCAGGGTTTGAACCCTGGACCATCGATAAATCTGAATGACAGTCCAGTGCGCAAACCGCACGACCAGGCAGCCATCTTAGTTGAGGAAGCCAAGCCCTTTACCACTCAACCACTACTGCCCTGTAATTTATTTACTTCCTTCAAATATTGCTGTTGTACTGTATTTTAAAAAAGTTATGTAACCCTTTCAGACATGTAATGTAATCTATTTACTTACTTCAAATAATGAGAATGGTGTCACATGACTAATGAGAAATGTCACATGATGGATGGAACTGAACCCAAATCAAAATGTAGGCAGATGTTCAAACATGTGCATCCAGGAAAGAATATTTAAATAGTTTAAATAATATATGTCCTATTGTTTACCTGTCCTGATCCAATTGTTCATCAAACTGAAATAAATTTCCAGCCTCAAGTCTGCTACCCACTAAAAAAAAAAAAGAAAAAAAGTTTATTACATCTTACTTGCCAAGTTTTGTTGTCATACTTATTGTAGATGTCAGTTTCCATCAAATACTTGTATTCACAAAACCATTGATACAATTGACAAGGAATACTATGTAGACATTGATGCAAGCTGATAGCTATAAACTGACTGGTATGAATGATGACAAGTTGCCACAGAACAACTAATATAATATCTACTCCAAGAATTTAGGTATAGGGGCTTAGGATAATAGGAAACCAAAATAATAGCCAAGTTAGAGCAGCAATATTATGTAGATACCTAATGGAACAATTGCATGATTACCAAAAAAAAATAAAAATATATAGTTTTCAAGACAAAAGCTAATTATGAGAAGATGTGATGGCTTTTTAGTTGTGTAGATGGCTGTCATGTTGTATGGATGGCTGTCATGGTAGCAGCATGATATAAACCAGGGACCATCAAGAAGTCCAAACAACAGTCAGTCCAACAGGCATATTAGGTGACCAGTATGGACCAAAATCCTTAGTTTAACAAGAATCAAAGTAATGTAAATATTAGCTTAAATATTAGCTATGTTGTATTTCTGAAACTTCTGGCTTGAATTTACTTCAAAACAAGCTATATCAATAGTACCTTTTGGGAGAGGAATGGCATTAATGTTCCCTAAGCCTGAAGATGTGTCCAGTTCTTTGATGTCCTCTTCTTCCCTGCTGCTGCTACTCAAAAGAGGAGCATTGCTACTGTTGCTGTTATATCGCAGATACATATCAGTCTTACTGGCCTGGCCTGAGCTACTTTCTGTTTGGTCAGAAGATCTGGAGTCATCAGGATTGGGTTCACCCATGAGAGAATGTAAGTTCTCCAGTCTGCAGACTGAAGTGGAGCTATAAGAACTTGTCTGAATGTGTCTTGTGATGGTGTCGAATACATTTTGGGCCTGCTCAGACCCAGCTGTTTTTTTAAAGGGTTTTTCACTCATTTGACCTGAATCAAGATATGCAAATAATCAGTTTTTACACTTATTAAATAATTTGTTTTTACCTAGACTCTTGATCATTTTTTTTTTGTTTTAATGTAAATTTGTATCTATTAATTATTTGTTTTTAAATTTATTAAATAATTTGAAATTACCTAGACTCTTGTTCAATTTAATTTTTAATTGATTGTAAATTTATATCTATTAAATATTTAATGAAACTAAAAAGAAAGCTATTGTATACCAATTATCAAAAGTCTTTCTGTTTATATAAATCCATTTTTTTCCTAACCTCACATCAACAACTTTGTGATAAATTTATTTAATGTTTGAAGCACAATTAAAAATACCAGTAGTGTTTGGAATTAAAGATTTAATTATTTTTTTTAATGATTCTTTGCAATGTTAATATAAAAAGAATATTTACTTTCTTTTTTACACTATTTCACTGTTTGTATAAGTTATGTTATACTGAGTCATAATATTAACAACATGTAACAAAGAAAACATGCAGCAAGACAATTATCCAACACTAAGTAAAAAAAAAACAAATATCCTACAAAGTAAACATGCAACAAAACATATATCCAACAAAGTAAACATCTTATTATATCTTATAAAATGCAGACGTTACTTCAAAAAAGAAGATAATTACGTCCTTCAAGTGTCCTAGGTCAATCTAGTCATGCATGTTAACCAACGACTTAAATTCTGTCAAGACATTGATTTTCCTGGCTGGTCCAGGCAACCAGTCCCATGCTCTAATGGCGCTAGGGAAGAAGGAGCATGCGATGAAACATGCAAGCAACAAAGTACAAAATTGCACATGCAACTTAAAAACATGCAGATAAAGTTGACAGTAAACAAAATAACCAAGCTACAAAACAACATTCCATAATGTAACCATGCATAAAGCAAACATCCAACAAAACAAATAAAGTAAACATGGAACAGTGGAGCATTGAACTGTCCACAGTTTTCCTAACAGGATGTACAACAGAATTACACAGAACTATGTTGATCAAACAGTTGGTACTTATTTCTTACATTAATGCATAACACATTTTTTTCTTCCTGTTGAGCTATTCAAAAGAAATAAAAAGATCAAGTTTAAACCAAGAGTCAGAATGTGAGTCTAATTAATCAATTAATAAAACCTTTTTTCTGACTACTACAGAGCCATAAGTGTGGGATATGTGGCTGAGTCAGATAAACCACTGAGGGCTTGGGTTCAAATTCAGACTCGAGTTATGTTTGGTTAGCGTCTAAAGGTGTCATGGAAACCTTCTCTCATTTCCCCTCCTTCCACCAGTCTATGATGCTAAACAAATAATTTAAATTCAATCATACCTTTGAAGACTGGGTTGGTTTTCAAAACTGAATTTGCCAAAAGTTTCCTTGATAAGTTAGAGTGCTGTTCCCTTGTCACACTCATGTAGAAACAAATGTCCAAAGCCTTGACAAGAGAAAAAATGAAGAGTCAGAAATGTCAATACTAGAAATAAATCCTATTGGTAATAATACATATTGAATGTGCATGCTAAAATTTACAATGAATGAATATTCACCCCACAATACCTTATTAATTGATGTTGAGACTTATTGTTAAGATGGACAAAGAAACTACATAATCCCCTGTTATTGTTCATTTATTTAGGTTGTTATTACCTCATGTCATCTACGCATTTCTAAAGGAACTATGTTAAAACATTAATGTTATCAATTGAATATAAGATAAACACATGCATGCACATACAAGCCCAAGAAAGTACAAGTAAAACAAAACCTTACTAAAGAGTGACCAAAAACAAGAAAATGAAACAAACAATGCAAAGAAAACTTGAAAGATAAGACTTACAGTTTAATAAATGAAACATTTCATTAGAATACAGCATCCAGTAATAAAAATCTAGCATGACACACATTTAGACATCTAAAACCTATTTTGAATTCTTTCCACATTTCTAAGAAGACAAAAAAAATATTTCATGTCAAAGCACTCCTACTATATTGGTCTAAAACATGGAGTACACACTTTCATCATAAGATACTGGAGGAACATTTTAAAAATACAGTGGTCTGACAAATTAGAAAAACCAAACTGTGGGAGATGGGAGGGCAGAGAAATATAAAGGTGATGGTAAAGATCTTATAAAGAAAGTGGAAATCACACCCTAAGAAAAGATGCCAACAACAGAGCTGGACAGACCTTAGATTGGTGAGATGGATTGGTCACACCCTAAGAAAAGATGCCAACAACAGAACTAGACAGACCTTACCTCGGTGAGATGGATTGGTCACACTCTAAGAAAAGATGCCAACAACAGAACTAGACAGACCTTAGATTGGAATCCCCAGGGGCACAAGTCCAAAATGAACATGGTGACATACATGAAGCTGAAAGGGAAGGACTTAAAAGACTTGCAAGAGACCCCAGAGCTTGTTTTTACTTAGGCAATGAGGAACAAAGATGATGATGTTGATACAGTAATAAATCAATATAGAACTAACAGTTACATTTAAAACAGAATATTAAGTAGCTTTTATTCACTTTCTTAAATGTTTACTTTGAATTTTCTTTATTTTCTAGCAACAACTTATTTTTATTGAATACAGTTTATGTTGAACTTTTCTTTCTATGTTCAAGACATGTCCATGGTCTCTCCATTTATTTTTTTGACAAGATTTTAAGCCTAATAGATTTGGTCTATTTCTTAAGCTAGTTACACAGTGTTAGAAACATTTTTTTTTCTTTTGTGTTACATCAAAATACTGACCCTAGATATTAGTTTTTAAACACATGGGACAAAATATAAGACAAAAACACAAGTTAAAATAGTTTCCATCTGTTCCAAAACCTAATCAAAACATTTTGTCTAAAAGTAGAGTGTAATACCTTAAGCTTGTAGTAAGCTCCTGGGTTCAGCTGAATGTGTGGTGGTGAGGCTGCGGAGTCCATGACTCCCAACAGAGCAACACCAAATCTGCTGAACAAATGAAATTTAAACCAAAACTTTGCTATGTATGTTAATTTCAAATTTAATTTTAAGTCTCCAATTTCTACATTATTTTTTTTTTTAATTCTGATCAGTATTTTTTCTATTTATGTGAATGCTTTTGTTGTTTTTATTTAAGAAAAGAGTCATTGTTATCACAACAATTTCCAATAAGGATCATTAAAGCAGCCTTAGTCTTAAATCTTTTAATTTTTTTAAGTCTTTTAATTTCATGATCTTTGGTGCCTCTGAGTCCACCCAGCGCTAATGGGTACCTGACATTAGTCGGGGAAAAGTAAAGGCAGTTGGTCGTTGTGCTGGCCCACATGACACCCCCATTAACTGATGAACTTTACTTCATCAGCCCTATAGACCACATGGTCTAAAAGGGAAACATTTTGTTAATTGGCTATGAAAACAGTTGTTATTCCCCCTTACTGGTTGGTCAATACATCTTAAAGTAACCTTTTTTTCAGCATAAAGGGATCTTCTAAATATAATAAAGCAGTAAAAAAACTGCTTACCTATTGTATAAATCAACAAAGTACACTTGTATACACTGACCTTTGATGAGCATCAGCTGAGGCTTGTGGGAAGGTGTAGCCCACATAGTTACCAAAGAAAATACTTTTTTGCAGCTGTATGTGATGAATTTCATTCCCAGCATGCCTTCCATACATCTGCTGCCATGGTTCACCTGGTGTGGCATAGTCACTGGAAGGAAAAAAACTAATTAGATTATCCCAAGTCTTATACAGTTTTAGAGTCTGGTGTCATCAGAGTGACAAATGACACATGTCAAATCACTTTCAAAATAAAATGTTTGTTAATCTTCATCCAGATATTTCTTTTTGAAGCTGCATTCCTTCACTTCCTAACCCTAGCGTGCATTGGGGTGACACACTGGATCTGTTGACCATCTTTCTCCTGAAAACCTTAGCTTTAAATATAAAAATCATGCCCCCCCCCCCCCCCCCCCAACGTTATTGCCTTTCTATTAATTTTACTATTGTGAGCTTAAGAAGTGACAAGCATTACACTAGGCCCCCACCCTTTACAGCAGCAGCCCAAAGGAATGCCAAAGTTGGTAGTTTAACTAAATACACATCTAGTGAAATCTAGAATGGCCTAACAGTGCAATGCATTAAACTGTAAAACACATTTGAAAGGTCTTGTGTTTTTTTTTTATTAGAAAAAATTGTTTTTAAAAATGTTTAAATTGATTGTTGTATGTAGGGCTAATGTGTATTCCACTCTTCTTCTGCCTCGTTCTAATTTTTACATTCAGATGTCTAGACTAATATATGAGATGAACCAGCGAAATCTGCCCATGTGAAGTATCACCAGAAAATGCCGACCACGTCCTCCAAAACTGCTCTCTTTACCAAGAGGCCCGTACAACACATTGGCCTCAAATCACCCCAATAGAAAGAAAACTATATGGAGAACTCCATGATTTGGAAACCACTGCGCAGTTCATCTCCTGTATTGGTCTAGTCATATGAACACTCCAACATAATGAGAACGATGAAGAAGAAGAAGAATTTCCTTCTAATACAATATGTGCAGGTATCCATTGAATAACATGTATTTTATTAAGTTTTCCTTATTTGAAAAGGAAGTTCAAAACTAAAACAGACACAAGTTTTAAGCTAAATTTATGAAACAGTTCAACAGCTTTGAAATGTTTTAAAGTCAACTTACTGTTGAGAGTGTACCAGCAATGATACAAGTGTGGACAGTCCAGGATACAGACAGTTGTTGGCTAACAAGGCAAAGCTGAACTCATCTTCACACACAATATGATCTGTTAAGTAAGTACAATCAAATTTATAAGTCAAAATGTAAAAAAAAATATTAATAGCATTAATTATCATCAAACTCCCTTTGAGTGAGGGCCTGAGAGGCTCAAATTCTCTCTGGCTAAAA
Source organism: Biomphalaria pfeifferi (assembly GCA_030265305.1). Lineage (NCBI taxonomy): Eukaryota > Metazoa > Mollusca > Gastropoda > Planorbidae > Biomphalaria > Biomphalaria pfeifferi. The sequence goes on along the minus strand of JASAOG010000226.1, from coordinate 844,055 downwards.
CCCTGGACAGAAACCCTTTGAGTGAGGGCCTGAGAGGCTCAAATTCTCTCTGCCTAAAACCCTGGACAGAAACCTTGCTGTGTGAGTAATGCATGAATGTCACCATGCATGTCAAGAAATTGTAGTTTCCAGACCTGTTAAGACTGAGATGAGTAAGTCTGGGCCAGTTAAAAAGTGGCATAAACTGTTTGGCAACCTATCAAGAGGCTTGAATTTGAATCCTGACTTGAGCCCATTTTTTTTTGCTGAGTGCTTAAAGGTAGTAAGGATTTGGATTTTTGGCACATTAGCACAATTTAGGCCATGTCTTGCCTATAATCCCTCAAAAGTTACTAAGGTAATAAGGAAACCTTCACCCAGAGATTGGACTTTACTGCAATGAGCATACCACAACATGAAAGGTGTGCTACGCAAAATCAGTTTTTATGAAATAAACTAAAAAGTCATACAGAAGCATCTAATCAAGCAGAGCATTATAATGAATGAATGAAGAAGATAATGCTAATTACCAACAAACTTCAGATGTATTTTATTGGCAGCATGAAACAGGTAAACATACTGACGACAGTCTGGTGCAAAGTCTTTCACAGCCCAGGATCTTAAAATGGTATGCCGATCCTTTAAAATACAAATAACATGTTATATATCATCCATGAGTCATGTACATCAAAAATTTTTTAATGCTCTCTTGGTTACCTAAACTAGTTGATATGAATATACTTTTTACAAAGCTAATATCAACTTTCTTTGTCTGGTAAACATTGTGCATACCTTATTTCCCTCACTTCCCATTCTTGGATCAGGTTGAAACTTAACACAATTATTAGGGGCTATTTATAAAGTTTGTGAAGGCTGCACTAGGGTCCACATTTTTATGAGAGAAATTAGTGGACTATATGAACAAAATAAGGGACTGTAACAAGCAGGGCAATAACCAGTGACTCCTGGAAACAGCTTTTATATATGTAATATAAATGCATCATTCAGTTTTAAAGTGAGACTGATAATTGTGTGGTCAGTTGACCAGGACATTATTGAAAACTTCATTCTAAGACCAATGACCACTCATGGAATCAAATGTTTAGACAGTCATAACACATGAGGTTAAGTGAAGAAACCTAAAGTTAATCTTGAAAAGAAATTTAAAATTAAAATATAACATAAAATGGAGAAAAAAACATATCTTACAGCCTGCGCTTTGTCTTGTGTTGGACGAACAGCCAAAAAGAAGCAAGCAAAAGCTTCATCAGCTCGACAACGCATCAGGTCCACATCTTTCAGCGCTGACCCCTTGATGTACATGACTCTATTAGACCACTTGGGATCTTTCAAAATGACTTGCTTACTGCTGTCCAACTCATGGGGACACAGCAAAATTACATCACGATTCTGGGAAAAAAAAGGTAATGTGTATGGATAAGCATTTAGATAACTGAGTTTAAAATTTTAAAGTTTCTTGGGTTAAATTTTTTTCCCCCAACAAATGGAATTCTCAGTTCAATTTCTTTTGAACTATGAACAAATGATCAACATCTTAACTACCTATATTTATTACGACTTTGAGATTTGAGTACAAGGGAGATGATATAAAGCTTCTCTGTTACTGTGGTAATGGTTAACAAGCCTTTCTCTATCATGTGGTAATTTAACTACTCATTTGTATTTATTTCTAATTAGTTACATGCCACGAGAATCAAAGCGAATTATGAATACATAAATATATTAGACTAATTAGCTGACTAAATTAAACTATTTTGTTAGTCAATTTTTTAAAAAAAATTTGGCCACATCTCTTTGCAAGTTCATAAGAATCAATCTTCTGTACAATGACTCCCAAGCTGAGGCCACCTCATCACATCTTTTGTAACAGTTTTGTTATTTTATGAGAGACTTCAAGTACAACTCTGCTAAAGTCTATTTATTATACACTGGTTCTATGTTTAAGCAATGGCCTCACCTCTAAGTTAGGATTACCATAAAACTCATTCAGGAAGTCTATCAGACTGTCAAGGGTTAATGTTGTAGTACAGACAATCACATGCTTCTTGTTCTTAGATAAACCCAGACTGTAGTCTCCACCACAGTTAACTCTTTCCATGTATGTGGCTAAGATTCCTTGAATCTAGAATGACAAGAAATGATTTATAACAATGAACCAGTCAGAAGAAATGAGTTAGAATGTTTAAGCTCCATGTTTATAGTAAAGTGCCCCTTTTCAGATCTTGTGATTTATGAGGGCAGACGATGTAAAGGTCATCTGTTTCTTTGACCTGTGGTTAACAAGGGTGTCATGAAAACTGAAAAAAAAACAACCACCACTTATGCTTTCCCCAACCTATATCTTATTTTATATATTTCAGATGTTACTTTAAAAGAGAAGATAATTACGCCCTATGCATTTCATGTGTCAATCTAGTCATGCATGTCAATCAGTGAATCGAACTCTGCTAAGTCATTGGTTTCACTGGCTGATTCAGGCAACATATGTAAGGTAAGCATTAGAGTTTAGTGGACTCAAAGAAATCCTCAGCTTCAGAAGTTCAAAACACAGTCTTTATCCATCAGTTTGGAAGCCAAGGACTTTACCCCTCTGCATCCAAGCTTCCTGGAATGTTTGTAGCTAATTATTATTATATGGTTCCCTGGTCATATGTTATGCACTTTGGGCTTCCTGCCATCCTGGAGTAGCTTTGGATTAGTAGATAAATTTCATTTACACGGAACATTAAAAAAAAAGACTTTAAAAAAAAAACCACACTTTTTTTGATAACTAAAATCAAATTTTCAACTAACAACAATATAAGTTTTAAATACTGATGAAACTAAATATTTATATTGTTAAATGGCCAAGTCAAATACATGTCCATGTGTACCTGTCTAGATTATTTGTGTATATCTATTATATTATTGTTCCAGTAGTTACACTGAGGTTGTCAAGTGTGGTCAAACTGAATTTCCATTTGATTGGATCAATAAAAAATTGTATCTTATCTTATCTATCTTTTAGTTAAAGTACAATGTATAACTTAGACACATTACATAATATTGACTTATCAAACATAGTGAAATAGATATATATGATTGATTAATAAGATTATGAAATACATTAAGATTATTTACTTTGATTATGACCTAACTATAAAATTACATTGAGGCATGGTGGCTGAGTGACTTCCAAACCGGGGTCCTGGTTCAAATCCTGGGATTTTTAATTTCCAGATCATAAGGTCTAATGGGTACCTGACATAAGTTGTGGAAAAGTAAAGGTAGTTGGTCATTGTGCTGGCCACATGACACTCTCATTAACAATGGGCCACAGTAACACATGACCTTTACATGATCTTCCCTATATATCACAAGGTCTGAAAGAGAAACTATAACATTACATAGAAAATTATAAAATGACTGTAGGAAAACTTAACTAGATTATGAGCTTTTTTTAAAAAATACTTAGCTAGATTATGAACTAATTCTAAAATAACTTATATAATGAGACTTGAGCATGATTACCTGGCTAGGTATAAAAACAAAAGCCAGGGCAATGGTTAGAATCATAAAGAGCCGACCCAGCCAAGTGTCAGGGGAAAAGTCTCCATAGCCAACAGTGGAGAATGTGACAACAACAAAATAAAAACACTCAAAAATTGTGAAGTTTGCGCTGCTGCTTCCTCTCTGAATGTGCTGAATGGTGCAGATACTAGACGAAGGAAATAAAAAAGAAAACTTAAACTTAACTCCTAAAAACTTATTTGCGTTTATTTTTATAACTGACAAAAAAAAAAGGCAAGCTATTGACTCTAGACACTGAGTAATAGAATGCATGGTCACTTAATTATGACTAATCATTTATTCCAATAAACTCACATTCTATCAAAAACTAAATTAATAATACAATTTCTAGGCTATATTTTACATTACATAAGGACAAGAGTTTAGTGTAGCAGTATGGTGATGTACAGTAAGGCATTTATACACCTTGTATTTAGCCTACTGGCTGTTATTTATTTATTATTATGTTCCTACTGTTATTATTGTTACTCACGTTGTCTAGTTCTTGAGTTAGATGTGTTGAGAAGTGTTTACAGGTGGCCTGTTAGAATCCTAACAATATATAAAACCAAACAAATAAATTTGTTTTCCATTAATAATCAGAGAGGAGACTCACGTGGTAAATAAGAGGCAAGTGATGTTGACAAACAGTAGCACCATCTGCTGGAGTAAAGTCACTGATATAGTTTGGTATCTTCTGTTTGTTAGGTGGAGATCATTCTGCCAGAAAGTTATTGTGTTATTTCATTAGTGTGATAATCGGGAGAATCAATAAGAGCTCAACTTATGATACTTTTTTTTTTAAGATGAAGATCATTGTCTCAGAATGTATTGGAAAAAATGTACTAATTGGTTCATTATGAAGAGTTGCAGACACAGGAGAACAATAATAAAACTTCCTTTGCTAAGCAGATCTTAAAATAGCCTGAAATAAAAGGAATGACTAGCAGCAGGTAACAGAGCATTTCTAAAGCACCCAGCAAATACTTAAAAGCAAAAGTGTATACCAAGGAAATATATATAAACATCACAAGGCCAGTAGCCATGTATGCAAGTGAGTCCTGGACACTGACAAAAAACAACAGAAAAGCTGCTACATACTTGGGAAAGAAAAATCCTTAAAATTGTATAAAAAAAGATCATATTATTATATTGGGAAGATCACCTCAAAAGAATGTCAGAGAACAGAGGAGCAAATAAGTATACCAACAAAAAACAAAGGGCAGATCTTATCTTATATACTACAGATGTTACTTCAAAAAAGAAGATGATTACGTCCTATGCGTCATGCATTCAGTCATAAGGATATCGGCGAACTGACAATCAGTAAGTTAAATTTCTTATAGTAACAATATATAAGATCTAGATGTAGTGATAAACCTAATTATCAGGACATCATATGTGATATATAATATGATCATCATATACTATACATAAATCATACAGACATAGATCTAGACTAGATTTCCAGATGCACTAAGATTCTACATCATGCAACAATACAGGATTTCAGGCAGCACTTTGACTTTCTTACTCTTACTGTCTTACTAATACTAAAATTGTAGATCTAATACTGATACTAATAGTAATACTCTAGATCTAGACTCAGTATAATATGATTATATTATATATTATTATTAAATTAAACACTTAACCCAAAAAGTAAGCAGACAGCTGCAGAGTGAATACATAAACAATGTAATATCTAAAGATAACAACAAAAACCTATGGTCATACATTAAGTCTAAGAAAATGGAAACAACAGGCATAGCGCCATTAAAAGATGAACATAACATAATGATAATGAAACTAAAGCAACCATCCTAAACAAATACTTTGCATCAGCATTCTCAGCCCCAGGAGACAAAGACATATTACTGAATTTGAACCAAGTAGACAACATAGAAGATATAGTAGTACAAGAAAATGGAATTCAAAAACTATTAGCCAACATCAAACCAAATAAAGCCTCTGGACCTCATGGTATTCCAGCTAGATTACTCAAAGAACTAAGCAATGAGCTAGCCCCAGTGTTCAAAATACTCTTTCAGGCTTCACTTAACCAGGGCAGAGTACCAAAGGACTGGAAAGAAGCTAATGTCACCCCCCTATTTAAAAAAGTAGAAAAATCTGACCCAGGAAACTACAGACCAGTATCACTTACCAGCATCACATGTAAAATCCTAGAACACATAATATGTAGCAACATCATAAACCACAAACAAAATGTCCTCACACCATACCAACATGGCTTTAGGAAATATAGATCATGTGAAACACAACAAATAGGACTAAGAATAGTACAAAAGTCAGATTATTTGCAGACGATTGCATAATATATAGAACAATAAAAACAACACAAGACACATATATTTTACAAAGAGTATTAGATGAATTACAGAAATGGGAACTAAATTGGAGCATGTCTTTCCACCCAGAAAAATGTCAGTTGTTAAGAGTAACAAAAAAACTAAAACAAATTAATTCCACTTATCTTATTCATGGCAAACCAGTAACACAGACTAAAAACGCAAAATACCTAGGTGTTATAATAAATGAAAAACTGTCATGGAATCCACATATTGATGAAACTATAAAAAAATCAAACAAAGCATTAGGATTTATCAAAAGAAATTTCTATAAATCAAATAAGAACATAAAACTAAAATGTTATTTAACTTTGGTTAGGCCAATAATAGAATATGCATCCTCCGTTTGGGACCCCTCAACTCAAGAAAACATAAAGAAACTGGAACAGACACAAAATAGAGCAGTGAGATTCATAACAAATGAATATTCACATTTGACTAGAGTAACACCTATAGTAAAATCACTATATTTAGAAAGCCTTCAGGACAGAAGACTCAAAAGTAAAGTAGCAATTATACATAAAACACTGAACCATAATCTTCAAATACAAAAACAAAATTTAATAAAATTCTCTAAAAGACACAAAGATAAAGGCACATTCCTCGTCCCATATGCTAGGACAAATTTGTACAAATACTCCTTCTTCTCTAGTGCTATTAGAGCATGGAATGGGTTACCTGAGCTAGCCAGGAAAACCAGTGACTTGGCAGAATTTAAGTCATTGGTTAATATGCATGACTAAATGCATGACGCGTAGGACGTAATCATCTTCTTTTTTGAAGTAACGTCTGTATTATATAAGATAAGATAAGATTATCATAGTCACTATCAGTATCATAGTGTTGAGTGTTAGCGTGGATGCGGATGTGTGAGACAATGAAGACTGAACTCTTAGTCTGTGAATCACTGTGTTAGTGTAACTCAATTCACTGTGAGTTTGACCACTGACAAGTACTAGATCTACTATTAATATTATATTATGATCTAGTGAAGTATAAGTTAAGAGTTGTTATAGAATATAGATCTAGATCTACTTACTTAGAATCTAAGTGTATGAATGTAACTCAAACTTGTGATACTGTGACTGTCACCAGGGGCGGACTGGCTATATGGGCATTCGGGCAAATGCCCAGTGGGCCGGTAGGACCACAGTAAGTATCTTCTTTTTTATATCACGTCTGTATTTAATAAGATAAAGGCCGCATGGATGCCACTATTAAATTGTTACATTTTTCATAGTATTCCGTTTTCAGGTGAAGGGGCCTCTGAGCGAAGTATTTTCTTAAAAATTCTTTTATTTCCGAAATAATGTAATAGCCTACATCGGTAGAGCTTCATCTTTTTAGGGCCTATACACTTTACGATTAAACAGCAACATAAAGCCTTTATTCCTTATAAGGACATAGTGTTCACTGTAAGCATGTGTACATCTATCGATACATTTTCAAATTTAACATGATGACTTTGAGGACACGTAGACCTAGAACTGGATGTCAATCATATAAAATATAATATACAAGTTATGGGCCGGATGGTTTAGAAATGCCCGGGCCGGTTTAGATAGCCAGTCCACCCCTGACTGTCACTGACTCAGAGTAGTGAGAGTCAGACTGTGGTAGTGTGGACCACTGCCGTCTGTACCTAGAGTAGCTTAGTATTAGTGACATATGACTACTCAACTCACTCATACGTTATCTATCAGACTATCACCGTTATTTATGACTCATTCAACTTGATTCAACTCATAACATAACTCATTGACTGTTGAGTGTGGTCTTCATCGGTAATATTGAATGATTAATCATTTAATCTGTTTAGTAGGAAGTACAAGTAGAAGTCCTTGAGATCTAGATATTAGACTATAAATTATAGATCTACTCTAGAATCTAGATTATTATTCTAGATCTATAAAATATACTCTCGTCGATAGCTCATCAAGTTTGTGTTTCAGACTACAATAAGAAAAACTTCTTGCGGATGTCATCTTTTTTCTAATTCGTATTTATAATTTTAAGTAGCCTACTCACTTTCTGGACTTCGCTTTTTTTTAAACTTTAAATGCTCTAAATTTTAGATTATCTTAAATTAAATAATTTTAGATCGATCTAAATAAGAAGGAATACTATCAAAACAAATATAGATCAATAGTCTAGGCCCAGACATTGTTTGAATGTAGAATTTGTGTACGTTGTTAACTTCCCCACCTCTTAACATGTTCAGATCTGACAAATGATACATTTCATTGAAAAAGTCATTGTGTTAGCTGTCTTGATATACATCTAAAAAAATAATAAAATAAATTTAAAAAAAACAGGAATTTAAGTGTGTATAGTAAATTTTGGTTATCTGAATACATACATAGATTTTTTTGAGTGATCTTGCTCCTAGCCAGCAATGCAAATAACCAGGAACAAAAAGGTCTTTCAGAAGCACTGGATACACTATCTAGACACGAATAGGAACAAGAACAAAGCAAAACATAAAAATACTTTTATAAAAAAAGCTTTTCTATGGGGAAGAACTTCACATTTGCATCTGTACATTTAATTATTGTAGAAGCTATTTCCATTTTTTCGATAACAAAATAATTAATAGCCAATATATAATTGACAAATCGGTTAACTTCAATTGATTCATGTTTTTTTAAGATACAAATAGTTATTGTTTCAAGTTTCAACTTGAGAATGGATGTGGGAGAAATAACGTGTGCAATTATCAAATGGGACGAAACCCTACATATTTAGCCCTATCTGTGAATGTTGAAGAATTTCTCTTGTTGGCATTAAACAAAATAATTAATTACTAGTACTTAATTGACATTGACTGATTGGTTAAGAAGTAATTGCGCAAAGGTTCAACTTGATCCAAGAATGGGTGTGGGAGAAATAACGTGTTCAAACTTTTACCAGACAGACAGAGTGAGTTGATATAAGCTTTGTAAAGATAGGTTTATTGTGTAAGTGATCTCCCAATTTAACGTTTTGTTTTTGTTTTGTTTTTTTCATTTTTTTCTTTTTCAAGTTTCGGGAACTTTTATTTGAAATGAAGATCATTCAACGAGTCTCATGCGTGACCTCAGAGGATGACGTCATTGACGACGGTCAAGGTTTAAACTAGCGACCGTTGAAGCGCAATATCACTCGAACAGGCGGCCACCCATTTTTGACAAAGCTTTTATAAAACCCTGTCTGTCTGGTAAAAAGTTTGTACAGTTTGAGTTGTTGTTGTATTTTTCGAAAGTATTTTTTTATTATTTTGTTGTTCATATATTAATTTTTAGGAGGGAAGGGCATTTCAACTCACTGTCCACTGAGAGAAAACCAAAATTTAAGTCATCGCTATTGCTTCAACAACTAAACGTGTGTCTCTAGAGCAATGGTTTCCAAACTTCTCCTTAACTAAACATTTCGCGGAACACTTTGCTTATTTTTTTTAGACAGATTAATTCACTTGGTGGCCTACAAGTTAATTATTCCATTAGTTCTCGGAACACCTATTCAGGCTTCGATAAAACCAGGGTTCGGCGAAACACAGATTAGGAATCATTTCTGTAGGGATCGCTGACCACATATTTCAAAGCTGCCAACTTTATCAAGATGTAAAAAAAATAGTTCCTTCAGAGTATTTGGCTTAGGTTATGTTTTCAAATCGTGTATTTAATTTAAGTGAGATCAGTATATCTTTCTTCTTCTTTATTCTAAATCAGTATATCTGAACATGCTTCCTCTGTTTGGGTTGGCTGCCTGGTTGTGTGGTATGCACACTGGACTGTCGTTCGGATGGTCCAGGTGGTCGTGGGTTCATACCCTGCCCGCTGCCATACTCCGTAGAACTGCGGGAGGCTTGAGCCAGGGTGAAATTATCTTCAAACCTGAACGAACATTCGAAACATGTAAAACACTTTACAAACCACCCTCAACCGAAGAAAACTGAAGAAATTTGAACACAAGGTCAATGGAGCCGAGAGATTTGTATCAAACAAATATTCAGATCTGACTAGAGAAACACCATTTGTCAAATCACAAAATTTAAAAACACTTCAGCTCAGAAGAATAACAATAAATTATCAATAATACATTGAACCATAACTTACAAATGCAAAAATAAAACTCAGTAAAAAAAAACAAACTCTGACACAACGATAAAGGCCATTTTCTTATCCTATTTACTAGAAAAAATTTTTGCAAGTACTCCTTCTCCATAATGCCATTAGAGCATACAATAGATTGCCTGAATCAGCCAGGCAAACCAAAGACTTAAAGAGTTTAAGTCCCTAATTAACTCGCGTGACTAGATTTACACATGAATACGATAAGGACGTAATTATCTTTTTGAGAAATGTCTCTAATTTATAAGACAAAGATAAGATAAGATAAGAAGAAGTTCCTACTCTTATAGCAACCTATTTCACTAAGTAGAAGTAAATAAGAGATTGTCTTACATAAAACACTGAACCATAATCTTCAAATACAAAAACAAAATTGGATAAAATAGGCCTACTCAGAAAGACACAAAGATAAATGCACATTTCTACCAGCGTATGGAACAAGGAATGTGCGATATGATGTTAGGCTCTTAGTATAGAGATGCACCATAGTTGATGGGCTTCAAATGCGACATTTAGTGACTTCACGGTTAGTGGGGTTTAGCTTGTTGATGTTAGGGCTCTTTAGTTGCTGTTAGGATTTCAAAGTGACATCTTGTCACGGACAGAGACTCGACTGTGGCCTTTAGGAATTAAATTTCATCCAAGTATCTAACGGTCTGGACTTAGTTCTTGATCTTACTTATTGTAATAGGCTTCGTTCTTGGTAGTTTTAAACGCATCTAATACGCCCGTACAAGAAATTCAAACATCTTCTGAGTAATCTACAAGTTCAAGCATTTTACAATTAGTCTCTGTGGCTGGTTCATGTCAGAGTGACCCAAGGAGAAACGTGAACAAGAAAAAAAAAAGTTGATGCAAGATTTTAAAATATAGAAGGAGCTACAAGTACACGAGCAAAATTCATTTTGTAGCTTGAAAAATCCATATATCGTATTATAGAATATAGATAGTTATATTAAAAACCAACAACTTGACAGAGTTTAAGTCATTGGTTAACATGCAGTTGACACACGAAATAATCCTTTTGAAGTAACGTCTGTAATTTATAAGATATGGTAAGATATAGCTATATATACTATATATTAAATATCTTTACGATCTTTTTCTTCCTAGTTCATTATAAAGTTGTAAAAAAAATAAAATAAAAGTAAAGTTCCCTCTTCAGACCTTTCGATTAATGGGGCAAATGATGTAAAGATCCTCTGTTTCTGCGACCCACGGTTTACGAGGGTGTCATGTGGCCAGTACAACGACCAAACGTCTTTAATTTTCCCAAACTAACGAAGGGTACCCATTTAGTTCATTAGAGCTGGACTCAGAGGCGCCCTAAAGATCCCGAAGTTAAAAAAGCACAGCCTTCACCAGGATTGGAACCCAGGACCCCCGGGTCTAAAGCTAAGTGCTTTACCATTAAGCCACCGCGCTTGTTTGAAAGTAAAAAAAAATAAACTATTAAACAGCGGGGAAACATACAAACTATTTAATAGCGTAAAACATTCGAACTATTTGATAGTGGTAAAACATTTCAACTAATTAAAGGCAAATCATAAAACCTAATATTGAACCAAAACATTCAAAACCTAACAGTACTGAAACAGTCTCACAGAGTAGCACTGATACAGCCTCACAGAGTAGCACTGATACAGTCTCACACAGTAGCGCTGATACAGTCTCACAGAGTAGCGCTGATACAGTCACACAGAGTAGCGCTGATACTCTCACAGAGTAGCGCTGATACACTCTCACAGAGTAGCGCTGATACAGTCTCACAGAGTAGCGCTGATACAGTCACACAGAATAGCGCTGATACAGTCTCACAGAGTAGCGCATTGGTTAACATGCAGTACTAGGTTGACACACGAAATTATCTTTTTGAAGTAACGTCTGTAATTTATAAGATATGATAAGATATAGCTATATATACTATATATATATATTTATATACTATATACAGTCTCACAGAGTAGCCCTGATACAGAGAAAGGAACAAATGTGTTTTTATAGCGTTTAGTGCTTGCCTAAATGGACAGAAGTGCGTCACTCACTTCAGACGATTTGAAGTAGTTGTGGTGTAGCTGGTGTTGGTAATTTTGTAACATTTTTCTTGACTTTAGCCACGGGAGATTATTATTTGATAAGCTTTGAAATAGAGCTACTTTCATGCTTATAGCATGCTCAGAGCGCTTTGGTCCAATATCATTTGTGGACCAGTGGGGGGGGGGGGGGGGGGGCTGGGGTTTCTAGGAGTTGGTTTTCCGTGCTGCCTTAAGGCGCTCAGTCAACGCAACTCTAACCCACGGGTGTCGAACCTCGAGCCCCCTTTTAGGTAGCCAAGACAAGCCAAGTTCAAGCGCGCTTAGCCTCTTGACCACACTTCCATTCCTCATTTATCTTTTGGCTCAATAGCCTTTATTAGTATTATTTTGTTGTAAAAGTCTCTACAAGCTGCGGTGTATGTCTTTCATTTATATAGCACCGTTGACAAACAAAAGGTAGGCTCAAGGCACTTAAAAACTTAGCATAAGCATAAAACTCTCATAATAGAAGATGCCATTGTGTTACTTCTCATTGTTTTTTTTCTTGTCGATGTAAAACATTATTGATGTACACCCAAACTATTGGGTTCATAAAATTTTGATACGATCAAAATTTTTCTCTGCCCTGGGAGGACTGTTGTGACACGGTTACTGTGTGGTCAACCGTGACACACGGTCAAGTGTTGGGTATCGAGAGTTAGGGGACTTGGGGGAAGTGACGGGTGTGTAAACAAGAGAGAGAGAGAGAGAGGTCAGCGAGTGAAGTAGGAGATCTGTATATAACGTTGCCGTGCATATATATTTTGTTAAAATGTTCGACAATTAAAAGACACTTTAAACGTAAAAGGACTTGTTTCTTCACAACTGGCGACCACGACGAGATACGACGAGGCACAAGTAAGTGGAAATGTCGATGTACAAAATATAGAGAGATGCGGGCAAGGAAAATGGCCTGCAAGGCGAAGAACTTGAAAAGTTCATTACACTAAAAATAACACAGGATGAAGAAAGGGAAGAAAGGAGATTTAATAGGGAAGAAGCCAAAAAGAAAGAAGAAGATAGTAGAAGGAAGGAAATCTTACAACTAGAACTAAAACTTAAAGAAAAGAAAGACAAAGAACAGCAAAATGAAAAGGAGGAACACTTTGACAAATACAAACAATTAGACAGAATGTCTCCATTTGACGAGAGCCAGAATGAGTGCATTGACTCATATCTACTGAGATTTGAGGATATAGCAACATCATGCAACCTCCCACAGACAGAAGGGGCAAGAAGCCTCATGGGGCGCTTAAAAGGTAGAGCCATCAACATCTGTCTTCAAATGAGAGATGAAGAAAGAAAAGAGTACGTGGCCGTGAAGGAGGCGTTGCTGAGACAGTTTGGCTCCACAAGTTACGAATATAGAAGGAGATTGAAAGAGTCGACACCACTGGCGAACGACGATCCACAAATATTCGTCACCAACATGTCGATATACTTCGATCGATGGGTAGACCTGTCAAAAGTGGAGCACAAATATGAAACCCTCAGAGAACATATCATAATAGACGCTGTGATGGAAGCTTACAATAATAATGTGAAAACATACGTCACGGAGCGAGAGCCAAAGACCATCAGCAGCCTGATAGCACAACTAAGGCAGTATAAGGCCGCACACCCAAGGGAAGTGTTAGCTAGAGAGAACCCAACTGCGGCATCAGCTTTTATGGTGAACAACGCTGCAAGAATGGGTACTCCAAGCCCTTTATATAGAAGAGAGAACGCTGACAAGAGCCCAACATATAGATCTCGAAGAGAGAAAGATGAAGGAATGAGTCCAACATATAGATCTCGAAGAGAGAAAGATGAAGGAATGAGCCCAACATATAGATCTCGAAGAGAGAAAGATGAAGGAATGAGTCCAACATATAGATCTCGAAGAGAGAAAGATGAAGAAATGAGTCCAACATATAGATCTCGAAGAGAGAAAGATGAAGGAATGAGCCCGACCTATAGATATCGAAGAGACAAAGATGAAGTAAGGAGCCCAACATATACTTATAAGAATAGAGAATATCAACGTAATCAGCAAAGAGTTCGTTTCCAATGTCAAATTTGTGGTAGAACAAACCACACAACAGAGACTTGCTTCTACAACCGACGCAATAAAGATTGGAACGACAGACCAAGAGATCGAGCATTTGCTGCCAAACACACTAATAACCTGCAGGTATACCCAGGGTTTGTGGGAGAACAAATGACCAACGTACTGTACGATACAGGTGCAACTGCAATTTTAGTCGCAAAAGAATACGTCAACCCACAAGAGTACACTGGAAGAAGACAAGACTGTGTTGGTTACACTGGTCAAGTAACTACACATCTGGTAGCACGTATCAACATACACACACCGTTCATCAGTGGTTGGCATGAGGCTTTAGTACTAGACAATAAGCCTGACAACATTGGCCTTATCATTGGCTGTATCAAAGGCTCTAAACCTTGCACAGTAGAAGAATTGAACAAGTGGAGAGAAAACTACACACAGAAATGTTCCATGGTTACTACAAGAGCTCAGAAGAAAGCAGAAGAAGTGCTAAATACAAACGATAACATACAAGTTCCTTATAACAATGAAAATGAAAATACAGAAACAGAAAATAGTGATATGAGAAGCCATAATCAAGAAAACAACCCGAATGAAATCTCCACAGAAAGTCAAGACCCACTACAGATTAAAACAGAAAAATTTGTCAGTGAACAGAAAAATGATCCAGATCTAATAAAACTCATAGGAAGTGAAGCTCCACCAAGACGAGGGTTAATCAAGATAGGCGAAGATGGTGTTTATGTGAGAGAAATTCACCTGAAAGCAGGCAAGACACAACAATTGCTTGTTCCAAAGAAATATAGAGGAACAATTTTAAAGCTTGCACATGACACCCCGTTTGCCGGACATATGGGAGTAAAGAGAACATTGAATAGAATCTTGAATGAATTTTTTTGGCCTAGAATTACGCAAGAAGTCAAGGCCTACATAAAATCCTACCATATTTGCCAAATACATGGAGCAAAGGGAACATATATGCAAGCTCCAATACAAACAACAGACTTAAGTGAAATGCCATTTGAAAAGAAAGCTGTAGATATTATTGGACCAATGCCAGTAATATCCGGAAGAGGCCATCGCTACATATTGACTGTTGTAGACATGTGCACACGGTTTCCAGAAGCAATACCATTGAAAAGAATTTCTTCCGAAGATGTCGGAGACGCACTTACAGCAATATTTGCAAGAACAGGTTACCCTCGCATAATACTGAGTGATTTAAACAACAATTTGCTGCCCGTTTTCACCCCCAAGCAAATGGGATGTGCGAACGCCTGAATTCAACGCTGAAAACAATGCTGAACAAAATAGCACAGGACAACCCAACAGACTGGGACAAGCTGATCAACCCCATACTGTTCGCCTACAGAGAAGTAACACACAACAACGGGCTTCTCACCATTCGAGATGCTCTATGGCTCACCTGTTAGGGGACCCATGTCACTATACAGAGACTTTCTAGTAAATAGGAACATAGAAAATGACGTACTCACAGGATACGATCTTGTCATCAAAACAAGACAAAATATAATCAAAGCATGCGAAACTGTCCAAAAACAAACAAACAGAGAGAAACCTGAACTATTGAGAAAGCTAAATCAGGGTCGAAAGTTGAGAACACTACAAGTTGGTGATAATGTCATGGTTCTGCTGCCTGACAAAAATAACCAGCTATTTATAAAATGGCAGGGCCCTTGCCAAGTCACAAAGGTGATTTCGAAGGTCGACTACAGTATAAACATCAGAGGTCGAGACAAAGTATTTCACATCAATATGCTGAAGCTGTACATGCCCAGACCATTTACCCTTTCAGCGTACGCTAAGCAAGACACGCAAGACAGTCAGAGAGTCATGAAGATAGAAGCAATAGAGGAACCAGATGAATTACCATGTCCAGTTATTGAAAGCTGTGAAAGATATAGACACATCACACCTCCAGTATCCAGTTAAGCAAGATATTGATAAACTGCTAGCTCAATGGGCGCCAATATTCACAGACAAACCGGGTAGAACAACTGCCATAAAACACACTATCCAACTGACTGATACGAAGCCCACAAAATCCAAACCATATCCAGTTTCCTTACAACATGAAGAGATACTGAAAAAGGAAATTGAAACGCTGCTAAAAATGGGAATAATTGATGCTTCCACATCCCCATACTCAGCTCCAGCAGTCCTAGTGAAACAAAAGGAAACAACCGGAAAGATGCGGCTATGTGTAGACTACCGGAAACTAAACGCCATCACAGTAAAAGATACATACCCAATGCCTAACATAGAGAACATTATACCTAAACTTAGAGGTGCAAAATATTTCACTACTCTTGACTTAGCCAGAGATTATTGGCAAATTCCACTAGACGAAGATGCTAAGCCACTTACAGCATTCACTACTCCATTTGGTTGTTACCAATGGAATTACATGAGTTTCGGGCTTAGTAACGCATCTGCGACCTTCAACAGAATGATGACAAAACTAATAGGGAAAAGACCAGATGTCATTTTCTATCTTGATGACATATGTGTCTTCCACAACACATTAGAAGAACACGTTGCTGGTCTGCAACAAGTATTCCAGATACTACAAGACAACGGGCTTACAATAAAACCTAGCAAGGTTAAAATCGTCAGAACAGACATTAAATTTCTAGGGCACAGAATACAACAAAATACGATCAGACCATTACAAGACAATATAAGCAAGATACTCAATTTAACAATACCTACAACAAAAGGACAAGTCCGAAGCATCTTAGGTTTATGTAATTACTATAGACGGTTCCTGGCAAATTTCACAAGTATTACACAACCTCTAATTGAACTGACAAAAAAAGGCATGCCAAACAAGATCACATGGAACTCCAGACTACAGGAATGCCTGCAAAGCATTAAAAATGTCTTCTCAGACGACATAGTACTCCAGCTTCCAGACATCAGAAACCCTTTCTACTTGGCAACAGATGCATCCTCCACAGCAGTGGGAGGCACTTTAATGCAAAAGTGTGATGCAACGCTAAGACCAGTTTACTACATTAGCAGAAAGCTGAACGCAGCAAAACAGAAATATTCCACCATAGAGCGTGAAGCTCTAGCTATTGTGTTCTGCATAACGAAACTATCCCGTTACTTGCTTGGGAAATCATTCATCTTGTTAACAGATCACGCCCCACTAGCTTATATCAATACAAATAAGCTAGCCAACCAGAAGATAACTAGATGGGCTTTAAAACTTCAAGACTTCAGCTTTACAGTTCAAGCTATTCCGGGACAAATCAACGTGATAGCTGACGTGTTGACAAGATGTGTCTAGGGACCGCTGGACTTTTGTTCATTCATTAATCAGATAATGAGAAAATTAACAAATACCTTGTAAGATAACTTTAAAGTCTGTCTTGTCAAGATTGAATTAACATTACGCTCCAGAATTTTTTATTTTCATTCAGTGATGGTAAATTTGTACTACAACTGAGTTTTTTATGTTTGTTGCATTGATTGTAGTCATAGATGATAGATGTCCATTTAGTAACTGGTATGAAAGAAGTACATAGTAAACGATTCCCTTAATTTGGAAGATGTTTTGATGTGACATAAAGTATTAACTAATTGTGCATTTTTCACCTGACAATGTTAGCATTCAAAAGATAATTGTTACATAGAAAAAAACTAAATGCGTGGATTTTTTTTTTATATAAGTTAGATAACATAACAGGAAAACTTTCTTCGATAGCTCAATTGGAAATGTCCCTTGAAGATTATTGAAGATATATTTGTCGTCATAGACATTATCAGTTCTCTCATAATAGAAGATGCCATTGTGTTACTTCTCATTGTTTTTTTTCTTGTCGATGTAAAACATTATTGATGTACACCCAAACTATTGGGTTCATAAAATTTTGATACGATCAAAATTTTTCTCTGCCCTGGGAGGACTGTTGTGACACGGTTACTGTGTGGTCAACCGTGACACACGGTCAAGTGTTGGGTATCGAGAGTTAGGGGACTTGGGGGAAGTGACGGGTGTGTAAACAAGAGAGAGAGAGAGAGAGAGGTCAGCGAGTGAAGTAGGAGATCTGTATATAACGTTGCCGTGTATATATATTTTGTTAAAATGTTCGACAATTAAAAGACACTTTAAACGTAAAAGGACTTGTTTCTTCACAAATAGATAACAGCCAATACTAGACAATTGGCAACACAATCAACTACTAAAAATGCTACAATGTACATAACAGTACTAAACTCTACTGTCTCTTTCTCTTCCTGGACTCGTACATTCACTTGAGGACTCCGCCAGGACCGACTTCATAGCCGACTCACAGTACCGGTTTCCTCGCTATCCTGTCTTGAACTGCACTGCCTTACACACACTATGTCTCTAGTCCACGCAACCATAACACGGGTGATATTCACGTGCAAAGTTCATACCAGTACTGTCCCTTGGCCCGTTAAACTGTATTACTGACCTGTGTCACATATGTCAGCTGATTAGACACAGTTAACCCTATCGCGCCGCCAATAGGGTTACAACAGTAACATAAATTTTGTTGTTTTTTGTTTATTTATTTTAGCGTGGAATCATTCTCATCGAGACTTAGGTGCATTGGCTTGGCCAGTTAGCCATCTAGTCTGAAATGCATGCTGGTAAATTGGTGTTGTGACTTCATGAACTTAGGTATTTGGGCAATTAGGTATTTTAGCTAGTTATGCATGTTGTACATTATGCATTTTGGTCATTCGTAGAAAATAACAACAATATAATAGCTATAGTCTACTTGTAAGAAAAAACATAATAGGATTGAAGATTTAAAATATCTGGGAATATCAAATATTCTTTACGGGACTTGAACAAGAATAAAGAATTTTTAAAAATAATTTATAATAATTTGTAGTTCTCTATAACATAATAGTCAACAATAGCCAAGTCACCACAAGATCATTGTACTTACTATGACTAATATTGGCAAATCGCAGAAGAGTTCTAAAACAAAATGTAGTGCTAGAATTTGTTCCAATCGATGACCCTGTTGACAAGGGAAATTAAAACAATTACACTTAACCCTTAAAACGCGTGTGGTAGTTTAGCCTCTAAACATCAGAATTGTAATTCCATTCATTGTAAAACAGCTCAGCATTTAAAGGGTTAATGAGGATAACGAGAGATTAATCCACATACTATGTCTACTACTATGTGCTAAATCAAATTCCATGAAGCTAGAGAAAGTAAAAAAACAAACTTACTCTTCTGGCAATAGCGATCAACAAGAGTGCTTTAAAAAGACAAATTAATGTCAATGATATTTCTAAGATCCTAATGGCCAAAGTCCGATGGACCCAAAGTAAAACATACCTGTCAAAGAGAAATCAAAGGCGTTGCTATAGTGTTGTTGTTTTTTTCTATATAAAGCGTGTAAGTAAATAGTTTAAAACTACAAAACATGCTTACCTTAGACAAGAGAAAGCAACATTGGCTAGAAATGTTAGATGGCTAAATTAAAAAGTTTAAACAAGCAAAAAAAAAAGGCCTACTTTTTTTAAAAACAAAGCTTACATTGAGAGAAAGGAGATCCCCTTTTAATCACGACAATAATTCTCAATATTGCAAGGTTTATCTCTTCTTTTTCAATATAAAAAAATAATAATAAATTACCACTAATTGATTAACTAATTGGTAAAGATGTTTTATTAATTCATATGTTGTCAAAACAGTCATAGAGTCGTCATAGACAATAAATAATTGTGCGAAATTTCCACTTGATTCGAAAATAAATTAGTGAAAAAAATATTTAAAAGAAACACCCAGACAGACAGACAGGCGCAGTGAGTTAATCTAAGCTTTGTAAAAAATAGATCAGTGTTTCAACAAACCAGTTGATGTCAGTCTTAGCGAATAGAGCTTCTCTTTCATTAGTTGATGTGTTGTCAACTTGACCACAGGAAGATCCATAGCTGTTGAAGACAAAATAGAAACATTTTTATTTTGGTCATACGGCCAAATTGTTAACCCCTTGGCTTATGAATCAATGTCTACGTGCTCGGAACCGGGTGAAGACAGTGATTCTGAACGTGGGGATTTTAGGATCTCTCTGAATCCACCCAGCCCGAATGGGAACATTTCTTGTCTTATAAATAGATGAATGACGCGTAGGACGGAATCATCTTCTTTTTTGTTTGTTTGTAGTAACGTCTGTATTTTATAAGATAAGATCTAAATACATTACAGGTGTTTTTTCATGTGTTTATCTAGTGGTGCATGTTGAGACTTAAACTCTGCTAGTTGGTTGGTTTTCTAATTCAGGCTTATTTCTACAGGGAGCTTTGGAAAGTGCTCTCAATAAGATCCACTCAAGACATACATCGATACTCTCAAAAGTTCTCTCAACGAATGCGTTATCAATTCATGTGACTGGAAAATACTATCGGGGTCAGTGGCAACAAGTGGTCAGTTGAGACCAATAGCTCGTTGCTTCGTCATCATTCAGGCCTATAATTACGATTGCTCTTGGTACAATAGATCGTTCACATTAGATTGAGAAAGTAAAGGCGGCTAGTCGTTGTGCTGTCCACATGACACCCTCGTTAACCGATAAGCTTCATAGCTCTTAGAATGGCAAGTTCTAGAAGGGGAAGTAATTCTTCTTTCCTTGATTACAAAATACTAGAAAATTATGCACGTCATTTTTAACACTATCACCCAGTCACACCCCTAAAATAAAGTCTCTTTAGTTGACTACCCGGGAAACGGTTGACTAAATAAACATTATTAAATATAGATAGATAGATAGATTAGATTAGATAGACTAGACTAGATTAGATTAGACTAGATTAGATTAGACTAGACTAGACTAGACTAGATTAGACTAGATTAGACTAGACTAGATTAGACTAGACTAGACGACTAGATTAGACTAGATTAGATTAGATTAGACTAGATTAGATTAGATTAGATTAGATTATATAGATAGATAGATACGAATCCCGTATGGGGGACGACCGTATGCCAAAGGCAATCTTTTTTTTTTAGTTAGCTGACAGGTAATCGAATTAAGCCCCCACTCACCCCTCTCCCAGAAACGCTTTAAAGGTCAGCTTGCTTTACATGACATAGAAGAGAGCGCCTGGCAGCAGGTGACTTACAAACAAAACCGCTGAAGATTTCTCACGAAGCCTTCTGGATACACATTTCAGACTTTAAAAAAAAATCCACATCCTTTGAGGACAGACGTAGACGGCAAAAGTACAGCCTACATTGACCACTGGCAGACAATAGTTTTGTTTACGTAGACTGTTGCAAAATATTTAGGTCGCAGCTGGACTGTGTAACCACGGAAAATACTGCATTTCCTTATTATCTTTAGACTCGAAGACAATCCGTACTATTATCATTATTATATTATTGTCTTTAATGATATGGGGAGATGATACGTTAAAATTGAAATAAAGTACGCTACATATAACTTAGTATGCTGCGAAATTCAATTAAAAGCCTGATAACTTGGGAGGTGAAAAGCTGACTAGTGTTAGCAGCTTCAAATACCTCGGAGCTATTGTCTCAGATGAGGGAACAAAACCCGAACTATTGGCTCGAATAGCACAGTCCAAAGCAGCCCTTTCAAAACTGAAAATAATTTGGAAAGACAAAGGCTTGGCCCCCGGCACCAAAATTCAGCCTGATGCGCTCCCTGGTCATGGCCACATTTTTATATGATTGCGAGTCTTGGACGTTGACTGCAGAGCTAGAGAGGGGTATCGCAGAAATGGAATTGAGATGCTACAGAAGGATCCTATTCATCACTTTCAAAGACCGCATCACAAACCAAGAGATTAGAGACAGGGCTAATGCAGCGATCGGACCCCATGATGACCTGCTAACTATTGTAAAGAAACGCAAGCTTAAAATATATGGCCATATAAGATCCTCGGGGCTCGCAAAGACCTTCCTTTAGGGAACAGTATTAGGAAAAAGAAGAAGAGGCAGACAACATAAAAGAATGGAAGGGCCTACCATTGATAGAGGTTTTAAACAAGGCAAAAGACAGGGAGGAATGGAGAAAGACGGTCGACAAATCTTGCTTGGTGCCCCAATGGTCCAACAGACTAAGGGATAAGTAAAGGTAAAGGTAAAAAAAAACTTGGGATGTGTCGCTCAACTGCCACCCCCCTCCAAAAAACCAAACACTTTTGCAAGCTCGAATCCCTATGTTAACTAGAGATCTGACTCAAGATGTGTTTTCTTAGTGCCTAAAGTTTTGCATACTAGATGAACTTGAAAATTATAATAATTTTAATTGGGGTCTACTTTCATTTTCTTTGCACTAATTATAATTAGAGTTGGGTGAACTCATGGACATCCTAAAAAAACCTTATCTAAAAATCCAAGTTTTCATTGAGATTCGAACCCAAGAGTCTCGGTTCGGAAGCCAAGAGTTTTACCACTCAGCCACCAAGCCCCCTATTAGTAGTAGAAGTAGTAGCCTACATTACCACAACCCACATTCCGATTCATGGACAATATCAAGTTAAAAGAAAATGTTAATGAGTTCAAATCGTACAAAGATGTTACAGCAAACACGCCGGAAGTGTGTACACATGTTTTTAACCCGATGTGACTGTCATGTAACTCCTTACCATTCGTATTGGCTGACGTCGTCCAAACACACTCTGGTGGCGTAGTTCACACACAACACAAGGCGAACAGCGAGGTCAAGAAAACTGCAGGTTAAACCTGAAATACAATAAAACACCAAACTTGACAATGTTTGAAATGTTCATTTGAAACTGGAACATTCCAAAAACTAAAGCGGCCACGACCTTCAAACATATTTTTTTAACCAAAGAGGATGAATACTAAGAAGAGGGGGAAACAAACGTTTTTGTAACGTTTAGAAGTAAAATCAAGAAATTGTTTGCGATTTTTAAAAACGGCCAATTGCTGTAAAGCTTAAATAGTTCTGCTCCTTCATAGCCCAAATAATGGTCGATGTCAATTGTGGAACCTCCAGACAGGACTAGCTGTGACGGGTGACTCAGTCCACTCCTATGTTGAGATAAATATCTCGAGGTGATCAAAAGGGATTATGGGACGCCATGCCTCTCCGACTCCCCGAAAGTCCTACATAAATCTAGATCTTCATGTGGCTCTAAATCTTTTGTGAGACTTCTTGCATGCTTAGGCCTACAATTATTTACTGTTTCACAAAGATTAGCATCAACTCATTCTGTCTGGTACAAATCTTGCCGGAGGAATTCCAGCTACCCGTCGCCTCAGCGTGGCCCTCCGGTGGAAACGTCTAGGGGTACGAGTAGCGAATCAGGCCCTTGCGGGACCCCCTGGGTAAGCTTTTTTTTTTTTTTATCTCACTCGGGGTAGGGATGGAACAAGTAGCCCGCACACCAGTCCAAAAAGTCCGCCACGCCGTTCCACATGGGGGCTGTCATCAGTGACCCGTAGCTGAAGTGGCGGTCCTTGCACGGAACAGTGGCGGTTACAGTATAGGAATATGAGACAAGCTCCCCGCAGTTAGCTCTGTTCTCGGCCTCTTGTAGCGAGTGGGATCCAGGAACGGGGACGGTGCGCTGTGTATACGGCACGGTCAATCGATATGGCCGTCTACCGTTGAGAGCCCTCAGACAGGACAGGGGTGAAGAGCCCCATGTCCAAGCCTGGTAGTTGGATAAAAGCCTTTCTAACCCCCAAGGGGACTTCACTGAAGGTACAAATCTTGTACAAGTGTTCCCCTACATCCCATTCTAGGATCAAGTTAAAACTTTGCACAATTATTCAGTTTCGAAGTCAAAACATAAACAAATTAATTAATTAAATAGGGATAACAAATAAATTTTGTTTTATATATTGAATGGAGGAAATTAATCTTGCAGTATTTAGCTATAGGACAGTAAATGTGGGGTTCTTTCCCTGTTATAAAGAGAGTGTCATATCTGGGATACTAATATTTTTACGTTGGGCTGGAACAGTGACTTAATATTTTCTTTATCGCGGGGCCCATCAAATGCGCCGGGCCTGGGAAGGTTTTCCCACTCGACACCCCCTAAGGCCGCTTTTGGCTCTGGAACAAAAGCTTGCCAAATATAAAACGGTTGGTCCGCTACCACCAAAGCGAGTGCCACATCAACCTGCATATGTGGTAGATAATGTCTCAGAATATGGCTCTACAGGCTTTACAGTCACATGACTGAAAATATCCAACTCTTAGGCCTACTGGTCTCTTAGTTTAACTAGTGTGGCCAGATTTTTTAAAGGGGAATACATTCTTTCCTAAATCATTTCTATGTATTTCTTCTTGAGCACATCGATAGTACAAAGTTAATACAATAATTCCATCATATTTAAGACTTATCAGAATAACTGTTATCTGGCCACCAAGAGCTTAATTATGTATTGCCATTCTAATTGATTAAAATACACAAACAACATCCTTTGAAGAGACAAATGATTAGAAGGTTAAATTTAGCTAGTATTATCAGAGTGAACAAATGACGTCATCAACTTACGTGTGTTTGGGTTTCGAATGAAGAACTTTCGAAGTTGACCTCGGAAGGAGATTCTTCGCCCTAGATAATTCAGTGCTCGTCTGAATTTAATGTCATGAAAGAAAAACATTGTAAAAAAAATAATAATGTAAGCCTATATAAAAAAAATATTTAAAAAAAAACTATGCATTTTTAAATAATTACTTAATATTATAATAATAAGGCTTGACTAAGAGTCGATAGATTAATAAGGAGTGCAGTATTTCACGTGGATACGAAGCCCCAGCTGCGACCTATATATTTTTGCCGCATCCAGTCATAACCAGTGCTTGATCTATATCTAAAAGTAAAGTAGCAATAATATAGGCCTAAATCAGACCGGAATTCAACTTAAATAATACCCTAAGCTATTTGAGATAGGGGCCCCTTGAAATCAACATGACGCCAAAAATATTCCATTTCTTCAGAATGATTAAAAATATCTTTGGAAACTATTTTGAGGAGCCCCAAGTAAGTGGTGACCATAAGCTTTAGATTGTTGCCTAGAGCATTAACTTACAAATACAAATGTTAGGCATTTCAACAAGATAGGCCACTAGATTACAATAACATTTAAAGTTATACAAAACCATAGCGATTTACTATCGCAATGGTCGGCTAGCCAATGTTTACTAATCGGTCAGTCGTATCGGTTGATTGGTCCGCGTAATGCTTTATCGATGGATTGATTGATACAAACTAACCTGTCATCTCTGTAGCCTTGTGACGGTCTCGAGGCCAAGTTATTTCTCTCTTCGTCTGACAGGCCGTATCTAATGGAACAAATATTTGTAAAAAAAAAAAAAAAAAAAAAAAAATATTATTAGTTACGTATGGGACATTTACTTTTTTTTAAAGAAGGGAAATGAATAGATAACCTTATAGGCTCATACCTTGATGGTAAGTGCATCGATGCCCACCGGTGTCTTCCCTTACACAGCAGTCCTCAACTTTTTATGCTCGGCGACCCCTTTGTACAATCCCCCAATCTGTATCGACCCCCCCACACACACACACACACTCACACATACAGCAATAGAAGAATAGACAATAAAAATCCATATTTTCCATGGTCTTAGGCGACCCCTGGCAAATTGTCAATCGCGACCCATAGGTTGAGAACCCCTGCCTTACTGGAAGATGGTGACAGCCATCAGTACACATTCCCGTCAGAGGCGGCCTTAAGAGAGCGGGCGAGTGGGGTAAAAGCCCCAGGCCCCGTACGAAGGTCTGCTAGCCCTTCGTACATTTTGTCGAGGCTCTGATACGACGCGCATCCAGGGTCCCGCGAACTGCTATGGCCGCTTTTGCTTTTAGATTCTACGAGTATGCATGTGTCAATGTAATCATGCGTGTTAATCTCTGATTCAGAATTTTCTATTCCATGCTCTAGGGAAGAAATGACACTTATATGACTTTGTCCTAGTGTATGGAATAAGAAAAGTCCCTTTATGCATAAAATAGTCTAGGTCTTAACTTCTCATATTTTAAAACGCTAAAGTTCCCCGTATTCAGACGTTGCGATTGACAGGACTGATAATGTTAACATCCACAGTTAACGAGTATTTCATGTGGCCAACACAACAACCAACCGCCTTCACATAACCCCAACATGTCAGATATCCATTAGAGCTGAGTATTCGAACCCGGGACCTTCGGTTCGAATGGCAAAAAGCTTTAACACTCTGACACAGAGCTTCCTTTAAAAAAAAAAGATTGCTTTATGTAGCTCGCAATCCCAACGGTCTTCAACTCAACTGATTCTTGATACATTGTTTTGAGTTAGCAGCTCTTTGTTTTATAAGACTTGAGGACCGCTGATAACGTGTGTTGGCTTAATTGACAATCGTGACACTAGACACTTGCAACCATAGGTTGAGAAACATTTAGGCCTACTTTGCCGGAAAACAAGGGAAATTTTTATTTTTTATCGCCATAAACCGTAAGACATAAATAAAAGTTTCTACTGTATACTTTTAACATAAAAATAATATAGATAATAAAGCTAATATTAATACATAATATAGATCTAGATTGCAGAAACATGCCCATTAGCTAAATTAAAAAAAAATAAACTTATTTAATGATAACAGCAACCCCTGTTGATCTCAACTGTACGGAGTATTCAGGTATTTTAAAATTAAAGTTGGCCAGTTGCCCGTGCAAGGGTAGGCCAAAAGCGTTTTGAAGCATTCCCCTCCCCACAAATACACACACACACACACACACACACACACACACACACACACACACACATATATATATATATATATATATATATATATATATATATATATTTACTCTTTTATATAGGTTGGTGAATGTAGAAAACAGTGTTTCTAGTAATATGATTTATATGGCTTTAGAAAAAAATTGTAAACTCTATCGTTAAATTTGCATAAAATTTTTGCTTTAAAGAGGAGTGTCTGTTCTGTAGAGTCCAGTGCGGCTTTTAACCGATCACTATTTATAGAAAACTTGAGTCCTTCTCTCTGAGGTGTATTAGAAAACAAGGGCGGTAAGCAAGAAACAAATAATGTGTCGGTGACTCGAAATAAGATTTAAGCAAAGATGATTGTAGGTCGTGGCAAGCGTAGCTAAGAGTAGTCATTAGAAGCATCTAATTCGCTGCAACTCCTCATTATGCATGTCTTAAGAATAGTTTTTCTTACGAAAGATAATTGTACAATTTGAAAGGGAAAATATAATGTATATATTAGAGACAAGCGTAGAAGCGGACAAAACAAAAACTTTGTACACCGCCGTTGAACAACAATCTAGTCTGCATGAGATGCGGAAAAATATATAGGTCGCAACTGGGTTTGACTAGTCACGTGAAACACTGCACTCATCCTTAATCTTCGGAATCAACGACATTGCCATTATTATATTTACATAGAAATTTGTATAGAGTACAAATAATACATACACAGGTTTGTAAAAAAAAAATCGACATATACTTGACCTGGGATTTTTTTTAAAGAATAGATTGATACTTCCATAGAAAAAATAAGAATAAACACGAAAGATTTAGTAGTTGTTATGTTTCACTCAGATTATTATTATTAAATGAGTATTGTTGTAAAGCCTTATTTCAGGTTATTAGGTTTAGCTGTAGAATAAGTTACAGAAATATGTTGAAGATAGGCTTAACAGAGAACTCACCCACTAAACATGAACTCATTGCCTACAGTAAACATAAACTCATTGCCTACATCAACATAAACGTCCCCATTGCCTTGGTCTTGGTCCTTTTCATGTTTCCTGATCAACGAGTGGCGTTAATATAGTCTGCCCGAATAAACATAAATTCCCCCATTGCCTGTAGTAAACATAAACTCACTTATTGCCTACCATAAACTCATTGCCTACAGTAAACATAAACTCACCCATTGCCTACGGTAAAAATAGACTTCTCCTTGCCGTCTCCAGATACCTCGTAGCCGTCCTCTTCCGTGTCGTCATTGGCGAAGATTTCTTCCATGAAGGAAGAGTCTGATGAGTGTATGCTGGTCAGTGAAGCTCTTCGCGTCTCGGAACTCCTGGCAAGATGTGTAGTCATTGCACGACTTGACGATCTTCAGCAATTATTCCTCCAGTCTTGTCACTCTAGTGCATGACAATTGTAGGAGCACGTAATTAAGATAAATCTTATATTGAAAGTACAAGAGGGGGGAAAAAATCCAGCTAAGAAAAAAAAATCAGTCACATATAATGATGTGGTGACCAAAAGAAAAATTATAATAGTTGATATCTCTCTGCCAAGCTCATTCCTATTATATTTTTTAAACTTAATCGAATGAAACTTACATTATGGAAAAATCTGACCAGAGTTCTTAAAAGCTTGGAACCTAAGCGATGTATCACAACGTGGCTTGCGTAACGACGGGCAGAATGTCGATAGAAATGTAGGCATATAGCACAATTCTAAAACGCCAAACAGGCAGACCCATAAATTTAAAAGAAAAAGCTTGGTTGAAAAAATACAAATAATAATGTAATTTTTTTTTTTTTTGAACTACATCCCGGGTAACTTTGCATTGAGTTTAAAAACCTAACTATCTTTAGCAGAAATATAAAAGGATAGTAGTGGTTCAAGTTTTAAAACCTAACTACTTAAAGCTATTTATAGAAAGAAAGTGCGTCTAGTTTTTTTTTTAATGGAGGGGAGATAATTAACTATTATTATGAGAGAGAGAGAG
This sequence comes from Biomphalaria pfeifferi, assembly GCA_030265305.1. Taxonomy (NCBI): domain Eukaryota; kingdom Metazoa; phylum Mollusca; class Gastropoda; family Planorbidae; genus Biomphalaria; species Biomphalaria pfeifferi. The sequence continues at coordinate 815,168 of JASAOG010000226.1, read as the reverse complement.
AGAAAGTGTTTGGAAAGAGGGATGTGAAGAGAGAGGGGAATTAAAATTCAGAGTGATCTCAAAATATAGAAATTGGGACATGAACCACTCTCACACAAACCTTACTGTTGTCGCATTTCTGCTGGGATTATCAGACGCCAGGCGAAGTTTTAAAATGTAAAATTGTTCATCTTATTCTCTGCTGTCGTTTCCTATACGACTGCCATAGTATCTAGAAATTACAGGACCACGGATGGGACCGAAAGACCCACAGAATCACAATTCAAGATGAATTGAACAAGTGGACAGAGAATATAGAAGCGCAGATCTTAAAAAGAAAGTGGAGATAGATTGTCCCACACTCTAAGAAAAGATGCCAACAACAGAATTAGGTAGGTATTAGATTGGGGTATTGTGTGTGGGGGGGGGTGTTTCTATGGTGACGGTGGGAAGAGGTGAATGATGCAAGATAAGTAGCATTGTCGTCAGCGTCTTAGTTAGGACAGACGACTCCAGAACGTGAAAATGAAAAGACCAGTTGTTGTAGTGAGTTAGATTTTGTTTAAAATACCATTTAATATTATAACCAAAGTCTACTATATTTATTGGAAGTTGAGTTTGTCTATATTTTATTACAAAATTATATTTAGTTTTGTTCACAAAGAAGTTATAGTCAAGTTTTACAAGTTAAGATATAATACGCCTACAGCGGTTTAGTTGTCGACCAGCAGTTTGGTGCTACAAGTCAACGGCCGTCAACAACCAATGGATTGGTCACACCCTAAGAAAAGATGCCAACAACAGAGCTAGACAAACCTTAGATTAGAACGCCCAGGCAGGGCCGGTCCTACAGCCATTAAACATTCTGCCTTTTAGATTTACTATCGACTGGCCAAATATTGCCTTTGTCTTTTTTAAGAGGTCGAGATAGATTTATATTTATATTTATATGCTAGTGACTATTAAAGTAAATTAAGTATTTGAACTTCTTGTTTTGGTAAAATTACATTTTTATTAAATGAAAGCTGAAAATGACGTGTTTTTTTTTAATCGCGTCCGACACCTCGAAATGACAATTTTGTCTGTTTTTATGGAGATTTGTTTCAGTTTTCAGAAGATTTTAATAATTTCAGGAGAATTCCAGGAACCCTTCAATAATAAGTTAAAATGGTTTAATTTAATATTTACACCTAGAATTTGCGCGGGGCCTATGAAAGTGCGGGGCCCACTGCGGTCGCATAGGTTGCAGTGGCCTAAGACCGGCCCTGCTCCCAGGGAACAGAGGACAGACACAGAGCAAGACCAAAAAAAGAACATGACGACCCAGTGTACTAGAGGAAGACAGGAAAGATCTGGAAAAACTAGCAAGAGACCGTGGAGAGTGTCGTGCTTTAACCGAGGCCCTGTTCCATTAGAGAGACAGATCATGCAGATAATAAATGGGCGATTGATTTGAACGATGTTCCGTTGTTTGACCACGTGACCTCTAATTTGAAATTATTTGTAGAACAGAAAGATAACGCCTACATCTGTTTCTGTAATCCACGGTGTGGCCAGCATAATGACCTACTTGGCGGTTCAGTGATGTTCCTAATTTCCTTTTACTCAAGAGTTCCTCAAGATAAGTGAGTCTGAATTATTTTTATATAGCGCAGAGAGACTTTCTATTAAATCAGGTCAATATGTTCGGCTACCTATTTTCTCCAGAGGAACTTTTTCCAAAACACTCACGATTCTCAAAGATAACCTGCATCCATTAAACCACTGTTGCATCAGCTCTGAACGAAGTGGTCGCCTCCTTTCCATTTGGACCAAAACAGAAAGATTTAAAAACTCCTTTGTCCAACTTTTGATCAGAGTGTGACAAAGTCATCTGTCGTTACCGAGAAGAACATAGAAGACTAAATCATAAAGCGCTGGTTGTGAGTGTGTATGTGTTTCGTGTGTGAATGTTGTTCGTATTTGCATCTATATGGTTATTGTTACAGTAGTTACGCTGAGGTGGTCAATTGGAGTCAGAATTAAAATATCCATTTCATTGGACCAATAACAATTGTCTTATCTGAACTAAAAGCTGTAGACGGCCTTTTGGTTTACTGACAAGCTTTTCATTAATTAAATAATAAAACCACGTTGTTGCTCTTTTATTTTTCACTTTGTTTTTTCTCCTCCTTTTTAATACTTCGTCCTCTTTTCTGCCCTCCTTTGATTGTGAACTTGTCCGCTGGGCCAACTTATGACTCTCAGACCTTTCGCTTCAGATCCATTGGGCAGATAATGCAAAGCTTTTCCGTTTTTATGTCAAATGTTAACGATGGTATCACGTGACTAGCACAACAACCAGTCACTTTACTTTCCCCTACTAATTACGGTACCCATCAGATCATGAAATTGGATTCGAGCCTGTGACCTTCTCCGTTTGAAAGTGAAGCACTTTTACCACTCGGCCAATAGACAGAATATTCACTTAAAACCCCAGAAAGAATTTTTTAGTCCACAGAGAGTAGGACAAAGCAGAGTATAGGACAAAATATAAAGTATAGGACACAATAAATAGACGATAGGACAAGCACACGACGTATGGGAAAAGTGCACACACTATGGTAGGACAAACATACACGGGATAGGACATTGGAACAGTTATTTTACAGAAAACTTTTTTTTTTGTGTTAATAATTGACCCACATAAGTTACATCTTCAAATGAATATCGATATTGCGCAAAGATTCGGGAAGGTCAAGGTCTGTAGCTGTACACAAACAAACAAACCAAAAAACGTCAATATAAAACGTTCAACTTTCGAGGGGGGAAAAATCATTCACATGTTAACCGGTGCGGCTGAACTAAAAGCGAAATTATTGTAAACTACAAACTCTGCGGGAGGCCGGGAGGTTGGTGTTCATGGATCTACTATGTAAACTGGTTCATATATGTATTTTTTTAAAATTACTTGCCTGATATGACCCGCGGCCTGCGGGCCTTAAGATTGGGTATTACTGATCTACTGGATTGAATTTAGATTTTTGTCAAACGGAGAATGTTCCCGTCATATTTTTGTTATTTTGCCACAATAGATATGTCTTAGTGATGATAATATATATGTCTTAGGGATGATAATAGCCTATCTATAACAGAAATAAGTTTCTATCATGAACCTGGTGATAGTATCGGATCCGAATAGTTTAGGTGTGTATAAATAAATTTTACTTATTCAATAAGTAAACGGACAGCCCCTTAACATGGTAGACCACTTTACATATCTTGGTAGTATAGTGTTAAATGACGCCTCACTTTCAAGGAAAGTTGATAACCGTCTGGCCAGGGCCAGTAGCGCTTATGGAATCCTTCAAGCGATAGTTTGGCTGAAAAAATCACTCCGCCTGCCTACTAAAATCAATGTCTACCAGGCGGTGGTTCTCTCAACCCTTCTATATCGATCTGAGACATGGATACTATACAGAAAGCAACCAAGACTACTTGAGCGCTTTCACCAAATATGCTTGCGCTCCATCATGGAAATACGGTGGCAAGACCGCACTACAAACAACGATGTCTTGACGAACGCCGGTATGGACAGGACCTCTTATGGTCCGACAGTTACGCTGAGCAGGGCACGTATCCGTATGGGAGACAAACGTATGCCAAAGGCTATCTTTTTTGGTGAGCTAAAAGATGATCAACGTAACAGAGGTGCCCCACGGAAACGCTTTAAAGACCAGCTTAGGCACCAACTTGCCTTAGCGGTCATAAAAAAGAGCATGCATGCGGCCTCGGAACGAGACAGCTGGAGGTCACTCACAAAGGCCGCGCGATACACATTTGAGACCAAAAGAAAATCCGCTGCCGAGGACAGACGCAGACGGCGAAAAGAAAATCTAAATCGACCACCTGCGGACAATGGTTATGCTTGCCCTGGATGTGGCAAAGTAGCCACGGGAAATACTGCATTCCACTGATCTTCGGACTCGAAGACAAGCCTTATTCAATAAGGGAGAAGGAAGCACGCTCGCTGTGTTGTTTTGCACACGGTCTCAAAGACAAGCCTTATTCAATAAGGGAGAAGGAAGCACGCTCGCTGTGTTGTTTTGCACACGGTCTCAAACGTTGAGAAGAATGCAGTGATGCGTTTCAAAGCTGTGACGTTGTATGGGTCACTTCCTGAAATGTACTCCAAGCACGAAAACTTCAAAACTTCTTTTTTTTCTTTCTAGTTTTTAAAAATAAGGAAGGTCAAGGCTGACATGGCCACTTACAGATTAGAATCAAATGAGGCGATATTTTGGATTAGAGGCTTTTATCATCGTCTGCATTAACCAGTGTCCATTAGTTACATTTGAGCCATTTAGCTTTTCTCTCTCTCTCTTTCTCTCTATCTCTCTGTCTGTCTCTCTCTTTCTCTCTCTGTCTCTCTCTCTATCACTATGCATCTCTATCTTAATCTCTTTGTCTCTCTCTATCTTTATCTCTCTCTGTCTCTCTATCTATCTTCCGAATGTCTTAAATTTATCCAATATTAATATGGACATTGTCACGTATTACAAATTGAATTCTACTTTTAAATGGCTTGCCTAGGGGAACGTGACAATAGAAAAAGGTAGTTGTGTCACTTATCTTAAGTCTGAATTTAATCAGAGACTTACAATGAATAACAAAAAAAAAAAAAATGACACAAGAAATCGGAAGGTAAAATATCAACTTAATGTTTAATCATAATATAACTCAATACAAAATGGAAGGGTTGACCAAAACTCTTTTACAAAAATGGCATGTAAAAATATTACAATACAAGAGTTTGAAAATATAATTACAAATACAAGCAAGGCCTTGAAAAAAGAAAAATCTTAACTTACACGATCAATTGGTATACCACGCACGGGTCACGCAATGTCTCCGCTATTCTGTCTCACGGCTGTCTCCGTATGTCTGTCCGTCAACGTTACGCGAGCGGTCTTTATATAATCTACCGCGCGTCGATATCTAGTAATTTCTAGAACAGAAAGTCATCAACACCCAGATCTAGAACGCTCTTCAAAGAGACAGAAGAAAAGAAAAAAAAAACCACCCTCCTTTCAACCAGAGGTACACACATAGGTCAAGGACCGGTCACTGTCTGTGTGGCTTGACTCTTGAAGAATAAAATAAAAAAAAACTTATTACACAAAGGGGCAGACAACCTACAGGTCAAGAAAAAAACACAATAGTATCTAGGCATTGTTACCTAGATACGTAACACCTCCCTCCTAAAAATAAAAAGTTTACATTTCCACGAAATGGAAATCTTTTTAGAATAATTACAAAAATGATAGTTACATTACAGAATGTATTTATCATGATATATATAAAAAAAAATATATACATCAAAATACTTTTTACAATCTAGATAAGGCATCGGCGATAACATTTTCGCTGCCTTTTATGTGTTTAAGATCTAGGTTGTACTCTTGTAAAAATAAACTCCACCTGAGAAGTCGTTGATTCTTGCCAGACATTTTGTGGATAAATGTAAGGGGATTGTGGTCAGTAAATACAACCAGTGGCCATCTGGACCCACTGATATAAAAATCAAAGTGTTGTATAGAAAGAATCAACCCAAGACATTCTTTTTCCACAGTAGAATAATTTCTTTGATGTCTATTAAATTTCTTGGAAAAGAAACAAATAGGATGCTCTACTTGGAAATTATCTTCTTGGTAAAGGACTGACCCAACACCTGTGTCACTGGCGTCAATAGCTAACCTAAAAGGTTTTCCGAAATCAGGAGCCATCAAAATGGGGGAGCTAGATAATATCTGCTTAATTTGGTTAAAGGCTTTCTGACATTCATCCGTCCAAGTAAATCGGACGTTCTTTCTCAGGAGCTTTGTTAAAGGACTGGCAATGACAGAAAAATTTTCGCAAAATTTTCTATAATATCCAGACATTCCCAAAAATCTTCGGAGTTGTTTCCGATCAGCAGGAATAGGGAAAGCTTGGATAGCTTCTACTTTGGCCATTACAGGTTTCACCTGGCCTTGTCCTACAATATGGCCTAAGTATTGGATGGAAGCCTGGCAAAAATCACTCTTACTCAGGTTTACAGTAATTTTTGCATGTAAAAGTTTAGTAAAAAGACAATGCAGTTGTTTACAATGGCTAGAAAAATCTTGGCTAAAAATTACTACATCGTCTATGTATGCGTGGCAATTCTCCATGTCAGCAAGCAGGGCATTTATCATTCTCTGGAAAGTGGCAGGAGCATTCTTCATGCCAAATGGCATCACTTTGTATTGGTACAGACCATCAGGGGTGACAAAGGCGGAGATTTCCTTTGCCCTATCAGTCAGGGGAACCTGCCAATAACCTGAAAGTAGGTCTATTTTGGTGATGTACTTAGCGTCACCAATACGATCTATGAGATCGTCTATCCTAGGGATAGGAAACGAATCGGTCTTTGTTACAGCATTTACCTTACGGTAGTCTGTACAAAAACGATAAGTCTTGTCCTGTTTAGGTATCAAGACACATGGGGAGCTCCAGCTACTGGAACTTGGTTCAATGAGGTCATTTTCAAGCATATACTTGATTTCTGACCTAAGTATGGCAAGTTTTTCAGGGTTGACCCTGTAAGGATGCTGCTTGACTGGAGTAGCCTCGCCAACATCTACATCATGCATTATAACATTAGTCTGTTTTGGTACATCAGAAAAAATGTCATTAAATTCATTAATGAGTTTCATGATAACTGGCCTTTCTGTCGAAGACAGATGAGACAGTTTTACATCCAAATTCTGTAATACAAAAGAATTAGGTATTTTGTATTGTCCAAATTTCTCCTTTACAATATCATCATCAATAGGAGAAACATGGCTATTTGAACAACTTTTGACTGTATTTAAAACACAATTACTCTTCTCTGAGTGATCTGGCCGAGATACATAAGGCTTCAGCATGTTTATGTGACATAGCTGAGTCTTTTTCCTACGGTCAGGGGTTTTGATTGTATAATTGAGGTCACTAATTTTGGTCTCAATTTCATAGGGACCAAAGTATCTGGCTTGCAAGGGTTGACCTGGTATGGGCAAAAATACAAGCACCTTATCCCCGGGAGAAAATTCTCTAACACGGGCCTTTCTATCATACCAGCGTTTCATGCTGGATTGGGTGTTTTGTAAGTTATTTTTGGCCAGAACACAAGCATCATAAAGTCTAGTTTTAAACTTACTTACATAGTCTAAAAGTCCTTCAGTGGCTGTTGGTGACAACAAAGTCTCTTTTATACATTTCAAGGGACCGCGCACCGAATGGCCAAAGACTAAGTCAAAAGGGCTGAATCCCAACGATTCCTGGACGGATTCACGGGTTGCAAACAGCAGCATGTGGATTCCTTCGTCCCAGTCTTTTTCGTGCTCAAAGCAATAGGTTCGGATCATGTTCTTGAGAGTCTGATGGAATCGCTCAAGAGCGCCTTGCGACTCGGCATGATATGCACTCGACATGCAGTGTTTGATGCCCAACTGAGTCATGACTTGCTTGAAAAGATTGGCCGTGAAATTCGTTCCTTGGTCCGATTGGATGGACTTTGGTAGACCAAATAGAGTAAAGAACTTGATTAAGGCCTTTACAATGTTCGATGCTTTTATGTTCCTTAGAGGAATAGCCTCAGGAAAACGAGTTGAAGCACACATAATGGTCAACAGGTATTGGTTGCCAGCTTTTGTCCTTGGGAGAGGACCAACACAGTCAATAAGTACTCTGCTGAAAGGTTCTTCAAAGGCTGGAATCGGCTTCAGAGGAGCAACAGGGATCTTTTGATTTGGCTTGCCAACCATCTGACAGGCATGACAGGATCGGCAGTACTGGATGACATCTTTCTTCAAACGTGGCCAGAAGAAGTGTGACATAATCTTGTGGTATGTCTTGTGGATGCCGAGATGACCTGACATTGGTGTGTCATGAGCCAGATTCATGATGTACGCTCGGTATCTTTCTGGTAACACGATTTGATGGCATATTCTCCATTCTTCTTCGTTGGATGCGTCTGGAGGTTTCCATTTCCTGAAGAGCATATCATCTTGGATGTAGTAGCACGTTGATGCTAGCTCTGCCTCTTGTGATGTCATTGCGGTTTCTCGGAGTTTGGCGAGCTCTGGATCCTTCTTTTGGTCCTCAATCAACTGTTTTCGAGTTGATGCCGGCTTTTCAGAATTTGGCGTTGGTTCTTCTTCAAGAGAAGCAAAGAATGTGGTGCTCAAGTCCACATCATCGTGGTTACTGTTGGCTTTGATAACGTTCTCTTCTTGAGATGCTTTCAACCTCATTGCCCTTGTTACTGCACACGCTGGATATAACTCTATGTCTTCCTCGGGTGTGGCAGATAAGTCGGGTGTTTGAGTGACGATGGGTTCGGCTATCACCTTTCCACCTGCTAAGTCATTGCCTAACAGCAACGAGATGCCTTCCAATGGTAATGTTGGTCGGACACCTACAACAACCGGTCCAGTAATGAGATTTGACTTTATGTCGATTAGATGTAGAGGCACATCTATACATCCAAGCTCTACGCCTCGTAACAGGATGCTCTTCCCAGTCGATGATGATTTTGACAAGGGCAAGATACCCTCTAAAAGTAGCGATTGTGAGGCACCTGTGTCTCTCAAAATGGTGATAGGTCGTAGACTTGTAGAATCACCGGGTAGTGATACGAATCCTTCCGAAATGAAAGGCTTAAAATCCTCTAATAAAACATCAATTTTGGTTGATGCAGACTGGACTTGGGTCGAACTCTCGCTGGAGTCATTGACATCTCTAGGAGACGCAGTGGAGAAACTCTTTCTTGAGTCAGTAGAACATCTTTTGGATGTATTTGGAGAACTCTTGATGGAGTCATTAGAACATCGGGGTGATGTCTTATGGGAACTCTGGATAGAGTCATGGGAACATCGGGGTGATGTATTATGGGAACTCTGGATAGAGTCATTGGAACATCGGGGTGATGTATTATGGGAACTCTGGATAGAGTCATTGGAACATCGGGGTGATGTATTATGGGAACTCTGGATAGAGTCATTGGAACATCGGCTTGATGTATTTGAAAAACTCTTGGTTGAGTCATTGGAACATCGGCTTGATGTATTTGAAAAACTCTTGTTTGAGTCATTGGAACATCGGCTTGATGTATTTGAAAAACTCTTGTTTGAGTCATTGGAACATCGTGGAGACATTTTCGGAGAGTCTTGTACAGTCAATACATTTGAAACAGGTGGTGTCGAGGTATTCTTGATATGACTTGATGATGAGGGAGTAAACCTCGCCGACCACTGTACTGTGCAAGCGCTGACTTTTGAAGGAGCTTTTTCGTTTCTCTTCCTCAATTTCCAGCAATCGTCAATTTTATGGCCTTCTCGTTTGCAGTAGGAACAAGTAGCTTTACTTGTAGTAGGTTTTCTGTCGTTTGTACTGCTGTCCTTGATGGAGTTGCTAGCAGTGGACTCAGGCTGTTTGACTTGTTTTGGCTTGACATCCGTCGTATACTTGGCAAATTGATGTGATATTATATAATCGTCTGCCAACACTGCAGCCTTGTGCACATCTTCCTCGCCACGATCAGCTATATGCGTACGGACGTCCAGCCGCACACAACTCTTGAACTCTTCCATCAGCATTAGGTTCTTGAATTTTTCAAAGTCGGTGCCGATTTCCCTGGAAGTGAGCCATTTCTCAAAGCGTCGCTCCTTTTCCCGTAGGAATTCTACATGGGTTTGGCCATCCGATTTGCGACAATCCCTGAACTGCTTTCGGTAAGCTTCCGGAACAAGTTCATATGCCTTAAGAATTAAGGCCTTAACAACATTATAATCTTTTTGTTGTTCAATGGTCAAAGAACAAAATACCTCTGCAGCTCTACCAGTCAAAACTGTTTGCAGCAAAGTGGGCCACAAAGTTTCAGGTACATTAAAATTTTTCACAGCAAGTTCAAATTGTGGAAAATAATTGTCAATTGTGGCTTCATTAAAGCGTGGAATTATTTTCAAAAATTTGTTGCTTCAGCAGTATGACTGGCAGGGGAAGAATCTGGTCTTACATTAGCAGCTAACTCTAATTTTTTTAACTCTATTTGTAATTTCATTTCTATTTCTTTCAGCTCTCTCTGCTCTCTAGCCGCTGCAAGCTCTAATTCTTTTTGTGCGGCCTGTTGTTTAATTTCCTTCTCTTTTAAAGCTAACTGGGCTTCTATTTCCATTTGTTTTAATTTTATCTGAAGTTCTAAATCTGATTTACCCTCATCGGGTCTAAGGGTTTCTAAAAGGTCTTCAGAAAACACTTCCTCGTCTACATAATGGATTACAATGTTATCTCTGATTTCTTGTTTAAGGGCATTGGATTTTATTTTTAACCCTAAATGTTTAGAAATAAGGACCAGTTCCTTCCTAGTAAAAGCATCAAGCTCTTCCACAGAGGGATTTGCAAGAAAAACCTGAATATCCATGGCTAACTAACAACTATTACAAGCAAAAAAAAATGTATACAATGTAAATATACAGTACAAAATCAGTACAACAAAAAAACCTTAAGAGAGTTTGGTCAATACTATTGATACTTTACTTCCGACTCTTTGACACAAAAATTTTTTTGTTAAAGTCAACTTCGCCTTTACAAAATTACTCAAGTAAGACGAAAATAGGTTCAGAAAAATATCCGGGACGAAAGCCCTCAAACTTCTTTTGTCACGTATTACAAATTGAATTCTACTTTTAAATGGCTTGCCTAGGGGAACGTGACAATAGAAAAAGGTAGTTGTGTCACTTATCTTAAGTCTGAATTTAATCAGAGACTTACAATGAATAACAAAAAAAAAAAAAAATGACACAAGAAATCGGAAGGTAAAATATCAACTTAATGTTTAATCATAATATAACTCAATACAAAATGGAAGGGTTGACCAAAACTCTTTTACAAAAATGGCATGTAAAAATATTACAATACAAGAGTTTGAAAATATAATTACAAATACAAGCAAGGCCTTGAAAAAAGAAAAATCTTAACTTACACGATCAATTGGTATACCACGCACGGGTCACGCAATGTCTCCGCTATTCTGTCTCACGGCTGTCTCCGTATGTCTGTCCGTCAACGTTACGCGAGCGGTCTTTATATAATCTACCGCGCGTCGATATCTAGTAATTTCTAGAACAGAAAGTCATCAACACCCAGATCTAGAACGCTCTTCAAAGAGACAGAAGAAAAGAAAAAAAAAACCACCCTCCTTTCAACCAGAGGTACACACATAGGTCAAGGACCGGTCACTGTCTGTGTGGCTTGACTCTTGAAGAATAAAATAAAAAAAAACTTATTACACAAAGGGGCAGACAACCTACAGGTCAAGAAAAAAACACAATAGTATCTAGGCATTGTTACCTAGATACGTAACAACATACATTATCTGTTGCTAATACGATTAACTACCTGGTCGTGCGATGTGCACTCTGGACCTAACCCTAAACCCATACTCGGATTCGAACCCTGCTCGACGCATTTCCCCGCCGTCCGGTGAGTGGTTTGATGACACATTCGAAACATACAACCATACAATGCAAGCAAAAGAAAAATTTAAAAAAAAAACTTTTCATGTCGTGTCATTAAATTTGAAATAGGTCTAGACCAATAACAATAAATCTGTACGATGAGAAATATTTTTACACATTGTTTTAGCGCTATTTCATGCTTTTAGCTTTCTCAATACGCTATGATCCTATCACTTATCACTTATCGGGACCAGTTATGAAAATTGGGAGGGGGGGACAGAAAAGGATATATGGGGAAATTTTAACGTAATTTCTTTTTTTGAGAGCATTTATATATATATTTTAAAAAGTGGGAACTCAAGCCTTCTAAAGCCGACATACTAACCACTATGCTAGTGAGTTGTATATGAAAATAGAAGATCACTTATTTGTTTCTAACTTAGGGCCTACTTTAAAGCGACAACCTATAAAGGGGATTAATTCAGCTTATACCACCACCTCAATCAAGTACAATTTCTTTCCCTTGTTCGAGATACCAAACAAAATAATTACCTATTTTTTTAAATTCTCTGTTGTCAGGTAAAAGAAATAATTGCTCAAATTTCAGCTTGATCTGAGATATTAGGTGTCGGAGAAATAACGTGTACAAACTTTTTACCAGACATACAGACAGAGTGAGTTGATATAAGCTTTTTTTTTAATTTGACTTTCGTGTGGTTATGTGGTACAGCTCGCTTTTGTCTACCTGTAAGTTTCTGTTTCTTAACAATCAATCGCCTTTGGTTACCGAAACTATTCAACTCATGTCAGTTGATCCCAACTGATTATTTACTTTCAAAGCCTCCGGTGGAAATTCCACTTTTTAAGTCACCCACCCATGCATCATCCCCTAACTGTTATTCCTTGTCAGTATCCGAAACAAAACAAATGATTGAATGTCGTAAAATTTGACTTTAATTTCCGACAGTTAGAACTAATGTGAAGGTCACTGGTGATCGTCTGGGGTGTTTATTTCCTGTCAATGTCAGGGCAACCGAAAAATCGGACTGGCATCTTCGCACAAGTCATTGTATTTATCAATGGCAGAGAACAAAGGGAAACGAACCGATCAGATTTACCGTCTGCTCCTATTATTGTTTAGTCTCAAGGCAAAGAAAAGACTCAAAGTAACCTAGTGACATTCACAGATTAAGATTAAAGCCGACCAGCCAACATCTTAGTATTATGCTATTTCAATTAGGCTTTTTACAAAATCGTTTCCGTTACATCCGTGGTTCCCAAACTGTGTACCGCGGAGCGGCGGAACACCGGTGTTCCGCTAGGCCTGAATAGGTGTTCCGATAGGCCAGAATAGGTGTTTCGCTAGGCCTGAATAGGTGTTCCGATAGGCCTAAATAGGTGTTCCGATAGGCCTGAATAGGCGTTCCGATAGGCCTGAATAAATGTTCCTCGAATAATTCACTAATAGGCCACCACGTGAATCAATCTCTCTAAAAATTAAACAAAGTGTTCCTTTAAATACTCAGAAAGTGCAACATGTTCCGCTAAGTACTCAGAAAGAGCAAAGTGGTCCGATAAATACTCAGAAAGTGCAAAGTGTTCCGCTAAATACTCAGAAAGTGCGAAGTGTTCCGATAAGGAAAAAGTCTGGGAAACACTGCGTTATATAAGAACAAGAATAAAAATAATAAACTAATAATAATAATGGGAATACAGCAATGCTGAAACTACGACCCGAGCGTCATTTCCGGTCATGACTGCTATTCGGTCCCTAAAACTTCTCCCCACAACGCATAATGAATCTGCAGAGGATCGGTTCCATTGAGTTCAATGATTTATTTTGATGTGATTGGGGCGTGGGGGCTGAGTTGTAATGCGCTTGACTAGGAGTCTCGGGTTCGAATCTTGGCGAAGGGCGTTTTTTAATTTCACGATTAAAAGAGCGCCAGTAAGCGAGACCTTTGTTATAGAAGGCCTCAACACTGACCTGCGACCTCGCAATTTGAGGTCATTAGAGACCAAAAGCGTGTTGCCACGAGATAGGTTTGTACGACGTGGCATCGAGCTATTGATCTTGCGACGTTGCAAGTCAGTGTTTAAGCCCTCTATGACCTTACGCCTCGCCTTGAGTCTACCCGACTCTAACGGGTACCTGACCGACACCTTCAATATGGGTCACCTGACAGTGGCTGGGGAGAGCGAAACGTTGTGCAGTGGCCCATGAGAAACAGATGACGTCATCTGCAAGATCTGAAAGGGGAACTTTTGATTTTTTTTTTTTTGTGATAGGGCCCATGACTCGTGGGTTGACCTTTATATGACCCCCTAGACCGAAATAAATTGTGAACCAATAATATATATATATATATATATATATATATATATATATATATATATATATATATATATATATATATAATAGACATACTTCCTGTTGCTAAGACAAATTAAACAAAATACTTTTTTAAAAAAAGTTTACATAAGAGAAATAACCACACAGTTACTGTCATATCTAGGCAAATGCAAGATTTATTATCTATTTTATATATTAAATCCACCCAGCTCTAATGTGTACCTCACATTTGTTGGGGAAAAGTAAAGGTGGTTGGTCGTTGTGCTGTCCACATGACACCCTCGTCAACCCTGGGCCACAGAAACAATTACCTTTACATTATCTCTATAACTGCCATAAATATCTGAAAAACTATACAACACAACTTTATATATTATTTTTTTATTGGTTCATCTGGTGTTAATGACAATGAATAATTGTGCACATTTTCCATTTGATCCTACTCTATTGCATGAGGGTTTAAATTTTAGAACTCGTACCTATCAATTGATTGTGTATTGAAGTAGCATATTCCTTACAAAACCTAGTGAAGTGGCCAGATTGAGCGCCACATACATAGGTCATTTAGGAAAATTAGGTGAATTCGCTAGCGACAAAATTATGCCACGAAGTCCTCCTTCAGAAGGGCCAGTTAAGCGTTTTTCAATTTAAACAAGCCAATCATTGTTTTATATTAACGTACACATGAATAACATACATTTTTTGACATCTATTGGAGATTCTCATCAGCGTAGAAAAAAAAACAAGCAATTGGTTGTGGTGTATCCGGTGTATAGAATAAAGGAATCTTGTCTTTTAAAATACAGACGTTACTTTAAAAAAGATAATTATTATGCACTATTTAGCACTGCAGATTCTGGCTTTCTTATGCTTTTTTTAGTTGGCAACATTGTTTTAGCGTCCTTGACATTGTTTGGTGTTTTGAAAATTATAAACTGTGTCGGTTGTCGTTCTTATATGTACATGTGCTTGTAACTTGTCCGTAAGAATGTGTTCATGAAATGCTAGAGATGTAGCCATGTAGTCATGCAGTGAGTGTATTAACTCTTTCTCTCCCAACTGACGATACCAACGTTGATTCTATCAGAACGTGTTAAATAATAACGGAGAGAAAGAGTTAAAGCCATACTTAGCGGACATGATTGTCGACTCTATTTTATTATGCTCATAACATTTAGTCTACCGAAAGAATTCCTTTGCTCGTGACAAGGGTGGACAAGGGAGTCGGAAAGGCATGTTAGACGCTCCTGAATTTCATTAAGCCTTTACATTAATCACAGATTACACGACAATGGAGTCAGTGCGAAACAATCAGCTAAGGGACTTAACTCGACGATTGGAACAGCTAAGGGACGCAACTCGACGAATGGAACAGATAAGGGACGTAACTCTATGATTGGAGAATCTCCTCTGTGTCCTATACATGTATTAATGTTCTTAACATAAAGCTTGTTATTGCTGCGTCGTGCTGACCTAGCGCACCACAAGAAAATGTTGAAATGAATGAATTGAGTTCCGGTTGTTGTTTTTTCCTAGGGTGTTTGGATCATTGATTTTAATAAAGCGAGCTAACTCCAGATGACATTAATAATGTCAACATTAATATGCGAGTTTGAATGAAGATGTGACATACTTTAAAAGTTCATGGTGGATGGAGCCCATTCAGGGCCGGTCTTAAGCCACTGCAACCTATGCGAACGCAGTGGGCCCCTCGCTTTCATAGGCCCTGCGCTAATTCTAGGTGTAATCATTATATTGCAAAATATATGTCAAAAATTCCTGGAAATCTCTTGAATTTATTAAAATCTCCGGAAAACTCATAAAAATCTCCGGAAAAATATACTAAATTGTCATTTGTTGGTTTCATTCATTGCGGAAAACGCCAATCCTACGCGCGATAAAAGAATGATTGTCAGCTTTCATGTAATAAAATGTAATAATCGGGCGAATTTTCACCTTTTCACCTTAATCGGAAAGTTCCAATACTTTATTTACTTTTATAGCCACTGGCATAAAAATATGTCATAGGTTGCAAGGTTCGTAAAGTAAAGCTACTTTGATCGTAATTTTGTACTTAGTAAAGAATGAATAAAATTGAAACTCGATTTTGTTTCTAAAACAAAATCTTAATTTTAACTTATTATCCTTATTCCCACCCAGACTAGGCCTCTCGCAATCAGTTTCGAGTAGGGCCCCGCAACTGTTAGGACCGGTCCTGAGTCCATTATTAACACAATTTCGGCAAAAGCCTTTTTTTTTCTTTTAATTCGAGGATTTAAAAAAAATGGCGGTAAAAAAAACTTCCTGATAGCATTGTTTACATTCAAGTAGGGGGCCCTTTGAAAACATATTGAACTCATGACCTTTGACACTTTTTCTGACACGAATTTCCGTTGTATTGTATGTTTTCCAACACTTCAATCTTTTAATGTTTATGCAAATAGAATGCAAATGTCTGCATTGTTTCTCTCGCAATGTACAGACGAAACCCAACAAGGACACCTTTCGTCTGCATGCCTGTTTGCTTAGCTTTACAGATGAACTCAGCTTGGACAGAGGTTAGGGTTACCAGACACCTGCATTACCCAGAGGCGGACAAAAAGGAGGACACAGCCTATAAAAGAGGACACACACAAAAAAAGTCAAAGTAAACTTAGAAAACTAGACTTGCACTCGGGGGCAAGCGTGACGTATTGTGTAATGTGTGAATTACATGCACGCGGCCCAAATTTGGGGTCCTACAAATATTGCAAGGTTACCTTTAAAAGTAACAATTTTAGATTTAAATCGTAGGAAGATATTTTGTTCCGAAAAAAAATTCACATCCACATCTCTCATTAAATATTATTTTATCTCCTTATTTCGAAATCAAACAAAATAATTAATCACCAACAATTAAATAACTAAATTTTTTTTGACGGATTCATGCTTTTTCAAGGTGCACAGTTTCAACTTGATCTGAGAATGGGAAGTGGGAGAAAAAAACACGTTCAAACTCTTTACCAGACAGACAGACAGACAAACAGAGTGAAAAATAATAGCTGAGTGCTGTAAACAACAAAATAAATATTTTAATATGTTAGGCCAAAACCTTCCCAGACGGAGGACACGACCCCAAAAAGGAGGACATATCCTTCTTTTTCCGGACGTATGTTGTGACCTAAAAGAGGCGTAAGTTACTTGTTTTTTGTTAGGAAGGTACGATTTAGGAATATTTGACCATTTCACTGACACAAACATGCGTGTCCAATTTCTACAAATTTAACTATTTTGGCACAAAAATGGAGGGGTCGGTACTCGGACAATATTTTTAGATTCCGCGATGTCCATGCATAATGTCCAACAAATATTTCACCAGGAGGGAGGGCAATTTAAATATCCGACACTCATGTCCAGCATCACCGAAAAAAATGTCGACTCTTAATGCCACTTGTTAGGACACAAGACTTCAAATAATAATACACTCTCAGGTTTTATTCTTGCAATACTTTAATATTATAACGATTTATGTATACATCAGCATTTCATCTCTCTTCCTGTCGCTTTCTCCCGGCTTCCTCCTTTTTTACATACACTTCCATTCATTACACCAATTCGCACCTTTATTCATGCACACCATGCTGCGCAATGACCGTAACACCCCCTTTAAGAGAAACTGAGGCTTCATTATGTATTGTGGATAGAAGTCTCACGGTGTCAGATAATACCGCGGGCCATAGTTTTGAACACCATTTGTCATGTCAGAGTTTAAAGATCTACAAATGTGCTAAACTTCTTTGTGTATTGTGGATAGAAGTCTCACGGTGTCAGATAATACCGCGGGCCATAGTTTTGAACACCACTTGTCATGTTAGAGATCTACAAAACGTTGAGTTCAAGGGCCGGATTTAATGCAGGAAAAGTGAAGCTGCAGCTCCGGAGTTTCTACATACTTAAATCCGGCACTGACTGTAATTCTAGAATGTTAATATCATCCTTGAGGATTCGATCTTGACAGCAAAGCGCTCTTTCTCTCAACATATCAACTATGCAGATCGTAATCTAGACATAAACTATCACAATGTGCCTGATACTACCAAGGCCGGATCAACGACAGTTCATAACCGTGAAGCCGCCCAGGGCCTCCATAGTTAAATAGGGGTGGGTGGAACCTGGACACTGATCTCAAAAACGGTTCTAAATATTTTTCTAGAAATTAAACAGTTGATGTATACCGCTGAGAAAAGAATGACTAGCTCGTTGGCCACACGGTGAAAACTCTAGTTTGACCGTTAAAATTTTTCAAGTAAAAAAAAAAAATGAAATAAATTTAAATTTTGCCAGAGAACTAGACCTAGACCTAGATCCAACATCGACGTTGAAAGGACTATCTCGTTCTTGAAAGAAATATCGCTTTTGAGAATTTTCGAATTGTAAGGCATTATTGTTCAAGATTTAACCTTGGTTATGCCAATAATAGAATATGCCTCCTCTGTTTGGGACCCCTCAACTCAAGAAAACATTAAGAAACTGGAACAGACACAGAATAGAGCAGTGAGATTCATAATAAACGAATATTCACATTTGACTAAAATACACAGAAAGACACAAAGATAAAGGCACATTCCTCGTTCCATAAGCTAGGACAAATTTGTACAAATACTCCTTCTTCCCTAGTGCTATTAGAGCATGGAATGGGTTGTCAGAGCTAGCCAGGAAAACCAATGACTTTAGGCAGAGTTTAGGTCATTGGTTAATATGCATGACTAGATGCATGTCGCGTAGGACGTAATCAACTTCTTTTTTGAAGTAACGTCTGTATCATATAAGATAACATAAGAAGATATTGACTAATTTTATGCTCAGGAATATTTTGCGCATCGTCATCTAAGTCTAGATCTAAAGTCCTATTATTGGAATATTATAATATGTATTAGACCTATACATTGTATGGCTGCCTGGTCGTGCGGTTTGCGCGCTGGACTGTCGTTTGGATTTATCGATGGTCCCGGGTTCAAACCCTGCCCGCTCCCATCCCCCGTCGTCCTGCGGGAGGTTTGGACTAGGAAGTAAACTATCTTCAACTCTGAAGGAACATCCGAAATATGTAAAACATTTTACAAACAAACAAAACATTCGCTTAACTGTTTGATTGTCTAAGAGCTGAGCCGAAGGCTCTTCGAGCTCTAGGTTTGAAAAAAAAAACCTGATTGAACAGGGAAATAAAACCTGTTTGAACAACCGTTCTGTCTGAAAGAGATCCGAGTCAATGCCTATGTAAAGCATTGCTATTTCCGATATATCTGGCACTCCGGGCGCATGGGCTAGAATGCATGGCCGAGTATACCAGGAACCTCCCCCATTTTCCTATGTTGTACCAGGCTAACCGTGTAGGACTCGCCATTAATGTAACGGTCCATTCAGGAACGGCGCATGGATTATGGACAGAACCGTGGAAGCTCTCTTTCAACTCCGCTCCGTGCAATGCGTCCACTCTCGCGTACCCTTGGACACTCCCACAGGAGTTTGGTTTTGCTATTCATTTAGCCTAACCACTTCCTCAAATGGTCGTTTCCACACGAGAGCCACGTTGAGGCAGAATAGCGTGCCCGCGCATTCGCTTAACCAGGATTCTTTCTCGGAGGGGGGAGAGGTAGCGTGGTATAGAATGTTCCATTGTTTTTTAATCTAACATACATTAGTTATTAAGAGAAAAACAGTTGCATAAAGGAGTTAATGTCTTGTTATAATATGCCAATTAAAATAGAAGAAGAAAAATAAGAGACATGAGATCCTTTTGTTCAGAATTATGACATGCTTTGAATGTTTTCAAACATTGTTATAATTGAACTGGTGGCGCGAGTCGGGCTATCCATGTGTGACACAGGTTACACAAGCTTGTGGACTTCAAGCGAGCTGAGTGCTGGAGCGGCGCATTCGTCATAGGTCACGGAGGTCACGGCTGGAGACGGCTTGGTGAACTGAATAGAAAGAAAAGAAAGACTGTGTCAGGGTCAAGTCAGTTCGGGTCAGTTATGGGCAGCAGAGTGAATGACGAGACAGATATTCCAGTACAAGTTCAGTGCAGCGAATACAGACATTTCGTACTGCCAACTGTAAAGATTCATTGTTTATGTATTGTTCATATATATAAAATGTCTCGTCGTTATTTCAGCCCGAGTTGACAGGTTCTTGAATCAGCCACATCTTTTTTTTTTTAAAAGAACTAAAATGATATTTAACATTTGTTAGGCCAACAATAGAACATGCCTCATCTGTTTGGGACCCCTCAACTCAAGAAAACATTAAGAAACTGGAACAGACACAAAATAGAGCAGTGAGATTCATAGCAAACGAATATTCACATTTGACTAGAGTAACACCTTTAGTAAAATCACTCAATTTAGAAAACCTTCAGGACAGAAAACTCAAAGGTAAAGTAGCAATTATACATAAAACACTGAACCATAATCTTCAGATACAAAAACAAAATTTTTATAATACTCAGAAAGACACAAAGATAAAGGCATACTCCTCGTTCCATAATCTAGGACAAATTTGTACAAATGCTCCTTTTTCCCTAGTGCTATTAGAGCATGGAATGGGTTGCCAAGAAAACCAGTGACTTGGCAGAATTTAAGTCATTGGTTAACAAGCATGTCTAGATGCATGACGCGTAATCATCTTGTTTTTTTGTTTTGTTTTTAAGTAACGTCTGTATTTTATAAGATAAGATAAGATTCTAGCAAATTATTAAGTTAATTTACATTAAAGCTTGACGAAATGAGAAGCTTCACAAAACTCCAGCTCGGGACCTCCACTTATTAAACTCCAGCACTAATATTACCCTATTTTTGCCCACCAAATGTTGGCACCTTTGTTCGCAACCAAAAAAAAACGTATAGAGAGGAAATTGGGAAGGGAGGGGGAGTTTCATTACCAGTAGAAGAGGAAAAGAAACTAATTATTCAAACAATGTAAACTTATCGCGAATACCCAATAGTTGTAAACAGCTGTATATAGGAGGGGAGGGGGCTGAAACGTTATATAACTCGGTGACGGGTGCAGATTAAGCCAAGCTTTGGAAGGCCATTTAAAACATAAAACTATGCAAATAAGAAGAACTAAAGTCTATTCAAGTTGTAAGATAAGACAGGGTGAGTAGGGAATGGGGGGGGGGGGGGTCTAGATAAATGACAAACATGTAAGACTTTCAACGGAAAAGACAGGAAATACAAAGTAAATAATGTGTTAATCCATGTCTCAGTGGGATAAATTTTTATCGGTACCAAAAGAAATAAATGCACCGTTCTAACATGATCGCAAAGAAGAACAGAGCTGACTTAGAGGGGAATACTTTGTTACTGTCAGGTCATTGTACGTTTGCGTTCCTCGAATGTGATAAGTAGACTTAAGTATTAATGCAATAAACAGATAATACAGTAACTGGACTTGAAGTTCGAACTGATCAACAATGACTAACAATGAACACTAAACCCCAATATATTGCTCTGTCCTTCTTAGAACTTTAAAGAAAACTTTCCAAAACGGAAATAATTCTTGACCTTATTTCGTTAAATTCTCTTTTTAATATTCTGTTCTGCTGGTCAGTAAATTTGTTTTTTATTGCAACTGGTCAAGGTCTCAACAAGTTGTTTTTTTCTGACCTACTTTGTTGACTGGACTGAGTGTGTAGTGGAGCGTAATCGGCAGAATTATCATTGTGTCTTCCGTGTATGTGTTTTAAACAGAGAGAAATGGAGGACGACGGTCAACTGATCCTATGTGGTGCCCCAAATCTCAAAATAAACCATTCAACAGTCCTAACTAGACCTAGAGATTATCTCAGTATATCAAGCCAGATAGCCCGTTGTTTAGTAGTAGTAGTATTTCTTGTATAATGTACCAGTTACAACCTTATTACTTTTCTTGTATCTTTAATTTGATTATTTTGATTCTTATCTTATATAATACAGACGTTACTTCAAAAAAGAAGATGATTACGTCCTACGCGTCATGCATTTAGTCATGCATATTAACCAATGACTTAAATTCTGCCAAGTCACTGGTTTTTCTGGCTAGCTCAGGCAACCCATTCCATGCTCTAATAGCACTAGGGAAGAAGGAGTATTTGTACAAATTTGTCCTAGCATAGGGGACAAGGAATGTGCCTTTATTTTTGTGTCTTTCTGAGTATTTTATTAAGTTTTGTTTTTGTATTTGAAGATTATGGTTCAGTGTTTTATGTATAATTGCTACTTTACTTTTGAGTCTTCTGTCCTGAAGGCTTTCTAAATTTAGTGATTTTACTAATGGTGTTACTCTAGTCAAATGTGAATATTCGTTTGTTATGAATCTCACTGCTCTATTTTGTGTTTGTTCCAGTTTCTTAATGTTTTCTTCAGTTGAGGAGTCCCAAACGGTGGATGCATATTCTATTATTGGCTTAACCAAGGTTAAATAACATTTTAGTTTTATGTTTTTTATGATTAGGTTATTTGTACACTGTAATTATGTGTAATGACTGCCTTTGTAACACTTGTGCTTTGTGGCAAAGCCAATAAAATTGTTAAATTGGTCCAACAGACTAAGGCGAAGGCTCAAAACTTAATGAATCTTTTCAAACTGCAGATTTTTGTTTTTCAATCTCTACTTCCTAGTCCAATCTCTACTTCCTAGTCCATTGTCTACTTCCTAGTCCAATCTCTACTTCCTAGTCCAATCTCTACTTCCCAGTCCAATCTCTACTTCCCAGTCCAATCTCTACTTCCCAGTCCAATCTCTACTTCCTAGTCCAAGCCCCTTGAAGGCAGGGAGCAGGCTTTGACCGCGGGAGCGTCGACAGTACAACAGTCCAGTGCGCATACCGCAAGCACCAGAGCATGTTTCTTTGTTTTACATGATTTGTTGTTCCTTCAGCAACGTAACGTAACGTTTCCCTTTCAGACCTTACGATCTATGGGGCAGATGATGTTAAGGTCATCTGTTTCTATGGCCAAACGGTTATCGAGCAGGGTGTCATGTGGCCAGCACAAAGACCAACCACCTTTACTTTCCCCAGCTAAAGTCAGATACCCATTACAATTGGGTGGACTCAGCGGCGCCCTAAAAATCCCGAAATTCAAAATCCCAGCCTTCACGGAGATTCGAACCCAGGACCTCAGGTTCAGAAGCCAAGCGCTTAACCACTCAGCCGCCGCGCCCCCGTTGTTCCTTCAGAATTGAAGATTATAACATCCTGACCAAAACCTCCAGTTTGACTACGAGTAGTGGCGGTGGGACATGACCCTAGAGACGACAGACCAGAGCGCTTTTCGCGAGACCAGGCAGCCATCCTGATCAGACCATCCAGACACAGTAATCAAAGACTCAATAAAAAGTTTACTCAACCGATCTTCGCCATTTTTTTTTTGGGGGGGGGTCCTCGAAAACTGTCTGCGCGACATCCATAATCTACTTGACTGACATGTCTACGCAACAGCTAATACAGGTTAATGTTTAATAGATTTAAAACGGCCATCTATTGTACAGGAAACAGAACTCTTGTTGCGGTGAAACATGTAAATGATATGATTAGTTGATGGAGTTTTCTTGTGTCAAAAAACTTGGGTTTTCTCTCACCCGTTATCTGAAGTGTCTGCGTGTCAAGACTTCGTTACCAGTTCTGCTAAAAAATGTCAAGATGGCGGACGGTATCAAAACATTGTGACATTTGATCACGACAGGTGTCACTCGGCGTCGACTATAAGTCAATAAACTTTTGCTTTGTTTTCTAGAGTAGCAGAAAAAACACATTTCTCTTTTTTTTTTTTTTTTTTTTTGTTTCAGTTTCCGGTCCTCCACTCCCCTCCTCCCCCCCCCTCCCAGAAATCTTATCTTTAGTAATCGAATGCAGATTGTCGGTCGCAATGGATCATCCATTTACCACATCTTGGAGATACTCTAAAACCCTCAGAATCAGCTGCCGAAATGTGTTTAAGTGTGTGTGTGTGTATGTGTGTGGCAGATGGCGCTAAAAATTTATTCTTAAAAAGTCAATTAAGAGAAAATAAAAAGAAATTCGATTCCTTTGCAATGTGTTGGTATCGCTGGAAGAAAATAGTTTATTTTTATTCAGTTGGCAATGATCTTATATCTTATCTAATTAATTACAGACGTTACTTCAGAAAGAGGATGATTACGTCCTACGCGTGCCCCTGGGCCAATCTAGTACTGCGTGTTAATCAGTGATGTCATGTCATTATTTTTTTTTCGTCTGAATCAGGCAACCCATTCCATGCTCTTATAGCACCAGGAAAGAAGGGGCATTTGTACGAATTTGTCGTAGCATATGGAATGATGATCAGCATGACTTAATCACTGCTGGTCATAGTCATAATTCACTAGAAACTATTAGTTGCCTCAGTCTTTCTCATCATGTTATCTGTCGCCTCATTTTTTTGTATCATAACATTATCCTATGCCTCAGTATTTATGTGTTTCTTTTTCATCCAACTATTATTAGTTTCGGAGATAATTGGATCAATGTTTTATGATTCTTTCAAAAATAACTTGACGACCACGTGACAATTCACGAGACTTTCTTTTAGGCAATGGATTCATTTTGCCACCGATAGACCAGTCCTACAGTTCTGCGCTTCGCCCACTCCATTTTTTTCCATGTCTTTTTATGCATTAGTTCCTGGGTTTGGACTTGGATTTTGAATTTCGGGATTTTTAGGGCGCCCCTGAGTCCACCCAATCTCTAACGGGTACCGTTTGATTGTCGTCTGAGCTGAGCCGAAGGCTCTTCGAGCTCAAAGTTTGAAAAGAAAAAAACCTGTTAGGTCGTCCAGCCGTAACAGTAAAAAAAGAAAAACAAACCTGTGGGAACACAGTTCTGTTTGAGAGCGACCCGAGTCAATGCCTATATAAAGCATTGCTGTATCCAATGTCTTCGGCCTCCGACACATGGCCAAAGGCCTAGGAGCACTGGGAGCCTCCGTCATCTTCCTTCTTTGTACCAAGCTAACCGTGGGGGACTCGCCATTTATGGAACGGTCCTTTGAGGAACGGCGCATGGATGTGTGACAGTTTTTGTGAGGACTTTTTTACAACCCCGCCCGTGCAAGGGGTGGACTCTCGTCTACCCGTGGGCATCCCCACGGAAGTTATGTTTTGCCATTCATTTTGCCTAGCTATCTCCTCAAATAGCCGTTTCCACCCGGGTGCCACGATGAGGCAGAACAACGAACCCGGGCTAACGGGTACCTGACTTTAGTTTGGGAAAGTAAAGCCGGTTGGTCATTGTGCTGGTCACATGACACCCTGTTCGACCTTAACACCATTTGTATGCAATCTCCCATAACAAATATTGTTCTATTACCTTGATATTGTCTTTTTAAACTTGATGACCTTAACACCATCTGCCCCATAGATCGCAATGTCTGGAAGGAAAACTTTACCTTTTGTTTTACAAAGACACAGATGACCTTTATATCATCTGCCCCATGCATCGCAAGGTCTGAAAGTGGAACTTTACTTTTTGTTAATGTTAATAATTATCAAAAGCGTAACACATATTGTTAATTTACTTCATGTGTTCTATTTATAGCTTTTGCACATTTTTGGGATGGATCAAATAATGAATGCCCCCTACCAAAAGCGACACTACAAAATTGTTTTTCCATTTCAAAGATTTAGGATGAGTGGTTTATTTTGTGTCTATGATTAGTCTCAAATGTGTTTAACATGACCTACTTTTTCAGAGACCATCTGCTGCCAGCTGTTTTCTTCTATGCCAGTGAGGGCAAAATGGCGCCAGAGTTGGTCTTTATAGCTATTCAGATGGGTTGGCGCTTCTTTTAAGCCGTCTTCCTTTAAGTTCGCCAAAAAAAAAAAAAAGATCGCTTTTGGCATGAGATCATCCCACATAGTGGATAAGTGTCCAGCTCTGCGCAGCTATCGAATGTGAAGTAGTACTTCTCTACTGTCCGCACCGGACTCCAGCAGAACATGGCTATTAGTAAGGTAGTTTAAATACTGTCCACACCGGCCTCCAGCAGAACATGGCTATTAGTAAGGTAGTCTACCAGCACAAGCCCATTTATAGAGCGAATGCACCCTTAATTGAAGCATTCGTGTAGCTTTAGATGCCTTGTGTCTGACGTGGCAAACAAGCTTTTGGTCCAAACTGCCCATAGGTTGCGAAGTCTTCTATAACGACCTTGATAAGTCTCTTCACTTACCTTGTTGATGTCTAAGGCCTGAACCTTGACCTTTCAACCGACGCAACCTTGTTGATGTCTAAGGGCTGAGCCGAAGGCTCTTCGAGCCCTAAGTTTGAAAAAAACATGTTTGGACGCCAAACAGTAAAAAAAAAAAAAAGCCTGTGTGAACACAAAGTTCTGTTTGGGAGAGACCCTAGACAATTCCTATGTAAAGCATTGCTGTTGACCGATGCATTTGGCCCAACGCGTGGGCTAGACCGGCGCCTTCGGTATGAAAGCCTTAGCTCTGACCAGATCGCGGCCTACGTCATCACTGGTCAGAGGCCAAGGTTATGCGTCACTGATGATGCTTGTGTACGTAACCACTGTGTTGCTGTGTAGATTAGATAGACAGAAAGATTTCTTTTGAAACAAATAGAATCTTCATCTACATCTAGACATGATTTAGACTTTTCAAAACATTCACCATGGATTAAAACTCTAGATCTACAATGGTGAACAAATGTCTCGTTTTGTAAAGAATCTAGATCTAGCAGATGCTTTCCGATTACCAAAAGATGATGAATATGGCTTAGAAAGAAAAAATGGCTAGCGGTAATACATTTGGCTTATTAGTAGAAGGATTAGATCTACGTAACATTACAGGAGTACTCTAAAGTAAGTAAATATTTCTAGATCCAGCATATTAACATTATACATAATTGATAGACTTTTATGCTTTTGATGATTAACATGATAATCATTATATAAAGTCAAAGTGGGTAGATCTAGGGATTCTAGGCATTGAATACTTGATCTAGATTTATTTCTTTACAAATTAGGCTAGGACGATGTAGATCTAATTGTAAATCTATTAATTTAATAACGATTCTGTCAATAATTATAGAGTCTAGATCTAGTTTATATACAAATAGCATAGTCCGTATATAGAAGTACAAATAGACAGGTAGTAACTTATAGATTTATAAAAATATAGATATATAATTTATTATATATTTTATATAGATATATATATATAACTAATAGAAGTACAGATCTATAATCTATTGTAGTCTATTACTAGTATTCTATAGTTACATAGACTCATTCTATTAGACTGTTAGGCAGTTACTATTAGATCTGTCATATTTTATACCCCGGGATGTACCAAATTATTCTAGTAAATGTTAGATGTTATATATAGGCCTAATATATACATTTTATATTATATTTTATACAGTTTGCATTTCATTTCAAAAATATTAATTGTAAACTTTCAGATCTGCCATTAACATTTTCAAGACGATGTATCATGGAGAGTATTGAAGGATTACGTACTATAAAGGAATACTCTAAAGTAAGTAATAATTATTACTAGCTACTAGTATATAATATTAGTATTATAAATAATTTAAATTTTTTATGCTTTTGATGATCAACAAGACTATAAAAAGAGGCTATTGCTAGGAAGTAAATACTACTTTAGGCTAGAACTATGTCAATCTATTAATTTAATAACGATTCTATCAATAGATATTCTAGTAAATGTTTCATATTATTATATTATATATTTATTTACAGTTTGCATTTCATCTAAAAAAATATTAATAGTAAACTTTATTTAACTTTTAGATCTGCCTTTAACATTTTGAAGACGATGAAGTATTGTGGACTAGCTACTACACATGAAAGAGTAGAGAGTGCAGGAAGTCGCAGGATGGCTGCCTGGTCTTGTGGTTTGCACGCTGGACTGTCGTTTGGATTTATCGATGTCTCTGGTTCAAACCCTGCCCGCTTCCATCCCCTGTCGTCCTGCGGGAGGCTTGGAGTAGGAAGTAAACTATCTTCAATTCTGAAGGAACATGTCAAACATATAAGGATATAATAGTAAAAAAAACCTATCAGTGATTTCAGTGAATTTCAAGATAATGTAAGAAATATAAATGTGCCTTCGTTTTGGATGTTCTTTGTCAAGAGGAGTGTATGATTTATGTACATTGTAAAGGTTCTGGTCCAGTTAAGGTAGTATATATATATTCTATTGTTCTTGGTACATCTCTTTGATGTTTTTTTTTAAACAAACAGAAGTATTTGGTAAAGGTGATAAGCTACTTCTTAAAACTGTATCCTACATTTATGAAATAACTAATTTGTTAGAACTCATAGAACAATATTCTACAAAATATTTTACCAACAATACTAACAGTTTAAATGCTATTAAAGAAAACACTAAGTACACAAATAAAAAAAATGACAATGAAATAAATATATTAAATTGACTTAAATGAAACAGGACTATATGTTATGTGTGTAATAAGGCAATCAATAAGAAGACCATGTCACTTTTTATGGACTTTCTAAATTAAGTATTGTCTACCCACATCCTGCAGATTCCTGCTTATAAGTTATTGACCATGTACACTACATATATTTAAATATACAGTGGGATAAATCAAAAAGATGAAAATATTTCTTTTATCTTTCCTAATTTTAATGATTCATCAAAACATCATAAAGGTTCTCTAACACTTTGAAATGAAATGAACTTGAAAGTGGTCAATGTTTAAAATATATATGCTCATGGTTTGTAAATTTAAGGCCAGTAGTATAAAAAAGCAAAATGTCTAGCTAAGTTGCAATATTTTCAGAATTTAAATAGAGGCTATAAAAGTACTTGGAAAAATTTTTGGTCAGAGGTCAGGGTAATAAATTAGGATCCTATTATTTTCTGGAATGTTTTGATGATTGGTTTACTGTTAAGTCTAACTGTTAGATGTTATGCTATGGGTAATTATCTTGTTTTTTGAAGTAACTTGTGTAATCTATAAGACAAGATATATTCCTGGTTATTGTGTTCATGTGGTTCTAAAGAAATTTAATGACTGCATGACTGGGGATGGGAGCGGGAACTTGGAACCATCGATAAATCTAAACAACAGTCTGGAGTGCAAACCACTCAACCAGGCAGCCATCCATATATATATATATATATATATATATAATATAAAATTTAAATAACATTAACATTATATGAGCAAACCGCTCGACCAGGCAGCCATCCATATATATATATATATATATATATGGATAATATAAAATTTAAATAATATCAACATTATATGAAATCATTGTATTTTTAAAATGTGTGTATTGTAAATTATTGGAATATATATTTTTTCATTAAGCAATAAAAACTTAACTCATTAAAGTGGCATCTTTTGTCTGCAAATAAAATTGCTATATAACACCACCATTTGTTTTCATGTTGTGTTATTTCTGTTGTGATGCTTGTTATCATTAGTGTGTACATTAAGTTTTAAAGCAACTTATCAATTTTATATTCTAATAACAATTATGTAGGTGTAATACTGTTTATAGAAAAGTCATAACATACATGACTACACAGTTATTGAGTTACAGACTATACCACTTAGCCTAAGCACTAATGCAAACATTCAGCCAGGTGTGCTACCGTTCAGTTTACAACACACTACAGTTAACAACACACACAAAGCATTCTTCAGTCACTTAGTGTGTATATTAAGTAAATACATAAAGTGTAGACCTAGTAATTTGTCTACTTTAATAATACGTCTGTTTATAGTTATGAAGACAACAACTACACGTTGGTTGTGTTACATGTTACAACACTTCGCCTAAGCGCTAATGCTAACACGGAGTCAGCTAGGCTCTGGTTACAATAAAAAACAATGGTCGCTGACCTACTACGTCACGAACCAGCCTTACGGCCTGGGGTCACGGCTAGACACCGCCGAAGGCCGAGAATGCACCGGGATCTTCTGCCATTTTCCTTCATTGTACCAAGCTAACTGTGCGGGACCCGCCATTTATGTAACGGTCCCTTTGAGGAACGTGAGTAGCGTGCTCGCGACTTCTTCACTTACCAAAATCTGGACTAATGTAATCAATAAATGCTCCCTACTTTTTTTGGTTTCTCTGTGTCTTTAGAAGACGACAAATTCAAGTCTAGATGAATTACAGAAATGGGAATCAAATTGGAGCATACCTTTCCACACAGAAAAATGTCAGTTGTTAAGAGTAACAAAAAAACTAAAACAAATTAATTCCACTTATCTTATTCATGGCAAACCAGTAACACAGACTAAAAACGCAAAATACCTAGGTGTTATAATAAATGAAAAACTGTCATGGAATCCACATATTGATGAAACTATTTTAAAAAATCAAACAAAGCATTAGGATTTTTTAAAAGAAATTTCTATAAATCAAATAAGAACATAAAACTAAAATGTTATTTAACCTTGGTTAGGTCAATAATAGAATATGCATCCTCCGTTTGGGACTCCTCAACTCAAGAAAACATTAAGAAACTGGAACAGACACAAAATAGAGCAGTGAGATTCATAACAAATGAATATTCACATTTGACTAGAGTAACACCTATAGTAAAATCACTAAATTTTGAAAGCCTTCAGGACAAAAGACTCAAAAGTAAAGTAGCAATTATACATAAAACACTGAACCTTAATTTTCAAATACAAAAACAAAATTTAATAAAAATACTCTGAAAGACACAAAGATAAAGGCGCATTTCTCGTCCCATATGCTAGGACAAATTTGTACAAATACTCCTTCATCCCTAGTGCTATTAGAGCATGGAATGGGTTGCCTGAGCTAGCCAGGAAAACCAGTGACTTGGCAGAATTTAAGTCATTGGTTAATATGCATGACGCGTAGAACGTAATCTTCTTTTTTGAAGTAACGTCTGTATTATATAAGATAAGAAGATAAATATGCGTTGTTGATGTAAAGATGGTGGAATATTTATTGTTTCTAAGCACCACTTTAAAATGCTTTTATGTTAGTCGTAGGAAAATTTCGTGTTTTTTCCCCCCCCTGACTTCTCGCAATGTTCTATAGTGATTAGTGTTACAAGATTACGATTCACTCTACCCGCCTCCAGTACTCAAAAAAAAAAAATCCTTCCGCAGACTATAATAGACCCAATCGAAATCGAAAGTTGATTTTTTTTTCAAATTTACAAGAGAAACTTAGATTACACATAGCCCTTTTTGTTTATTAAATAAAGGGAGACAAAATGTATGCATAATTAGTTCCTGAATAAATATTTATAAGAACCCCGAGTTCCTGAATTTTATAGTCTCTTTTGTTTTAAACAGCAGTTATTTTGTACAAGATTTATAGAGAAAGGAATTTGAAGTAGCTTTTATATTATAGACATAAATGTGGCCGAGTCATGCCGAGTTTTATGTTTAAAGTCTTAGGGGAACGAAACAATTATTAAAGTTTATTTTTTACCACAGACATATATAGGTCAGTGCTTTCTCACTGCTAAAGCAGCGGTTCTCAACCTTTTATGCGACCCCTTTTTACAATCCCCCACTTAGCCGCGCCCCCTCCCCCGCACACACACAGCAATTGAAGAATAGACAATAACTATCCATTTTTTCAATGGTCTTTGGCGACCCATGGCAATTGTCAATCGACCCCCAAGGGGG
This sequence comes from Biomphalaria pfeifferi, assembly GCA_030265305.1. NCBI lineage: Eukaryota > Metazoa > Mollusca > Gastropoda > Planorbidae > Biomphalaria > Biomphalaria pfeifferi. The sequence goes on along the minus strand of JASAOG010000226.1, from coordinate 783,667 downwards.
TCGCGACCCACAGGTTGAGAACCCTGCTTTAAAGTTTACAAGGACAATATCAAAGTAATAGAACAATATTTGTTATTGGAGATTGCATACAATCAATTTAGGCCAATCTGGAAAATTAAATAAAAAAATAATGATGCTTGCCCGAGGGGGCTTGGTGGTTTGGCTTCCGAACCTATGGGTCTTGGGTTCGAATATCGGTGAAGAGTGGGTTAGGAATTTCGGGATTTTAGGATGCTCCTGAGTTCACCCAGCTCTAATGGGTACCTGACATTAGCTCGCGAAGGTAAAAGTCTTTGGTCGTTGTGCTGGCCACATGACACTCTAGTTAGCCGTCGGCCATAGAAACATATGATCTTTACATTATCTGTCTTAAAGATTGCAAGGTCTAAAAAGAGGGCTTTATTTTTTCTGTCTATCTATCTATCTATCTATCTATCTATCTATCTATCTATCTCTATAAGGTACCTGACATTAGTAAGGGAAAATAAAAGCAGTTGGTCGTTGAGCTGGCCACATGACACTCTCGATAACAGTTTGTCATAGAAACAGACGATCTTTACACTATCTGCCTTATAGATTGCAAGGTCTAATATGGGTGCTGTTAATTAAGATCTAAGTTCACAGTCAGCAATAAACAAACAACAACCGTTAGTGTGTTGGCGGAGAACGATACTTTATTATATTGAACGCGTGCACCTTTGCGCACATCCACTTTTCTTTAAAAAAAATATATACTAAAAATAAAACATTTCAGGGGAGTATCATAAAGAAAAATAAAACAAAACATAACATACACATATACGCTTCAATGAATATGAAACATATCATATTTAAAAATCAACATTCAATAGTTCATTAAGACACATAGTCATTGAATCTTGTCGGTTTCTTCAACTGATCCCTTGGTCGCAGGGAATGATGAGTTAATGAGGTTTATTATTTTTTAAATTTATTTTAGGTTTTAGTTTTTAAATGTTTAATATATGTATGTATCACATTTGTTTCAGCACCTAGCTTCAACTCTATGTTTACATCGACAGCTTAATTGCTCATACCCACTGAAGCTTCTATATGTAATGTGTTTATGTTGTCCACTTGTCATTATAAGAGATACACAATTAAATAGAGTCACAGTGCCCACCCCAATTATAATAGGTATCTGAAATTAGCATAAATTAAGGCTGCTGGTCGTTTGTCAGCCACATCACACCCTCACTCGTTAACCTTTGCTCAACAGAAAGTGACCTTTATATTACCTGCCCTGTAGACCGCAAGGTCTAAAAGTGGGTGCTTTTAATTTAAACATACTGGGCAGTTAATCGACAACACTCGTTATTGAAGGCCACAACACTGACCTGCTTCGTCACAACCTGCTTAGACCAATTGATCTTCTCGGTCTTTCTCTTTCAATGACAGGCCCGTCCATTCTTTTATGTTGCCTTCTCACCACTGTCTCTGTCTTCCTTTTCTTCTTTTCTTGGTACTTTTCCTTGAAGGAAGCTCTTTGGAAGCCCTGAGGACATTGTGATATGGACATAGAGTTTTAGTTTATGTTTTCTTGACAGTAGTTAGTAAGTCATCGTGGGGTCCAATCACTGTGCTAATCCTGTCTCTAATCTCATCATTTGTGATACTGTCTTTGTACGTGATACCTAGGATCTTTCTATAGCATCTCTTTTTTTTTATATACTAGGATCCTCCTCTCTAGTTCTGCACTCAGAGTCCACCCAACTCTAATGACTTTAGTTGAGGGGGAAAGTAAAGGTGGTTGATCGCTGTGCTAGCCGCATAACACCCTGCTCGTTAACCGTTCGCCTAAGATACAGATGACCTAAACACCATCTGCCCTATAGACCGCATTGTTTGAAACGGGAACTTTACTAATTTGTTAAAGCGTCATGCTATAGCGTGTGGGTTCGATCCTCGAACTGTCTAATTATTTTACTCTTTATTTTTCATTTAACGAAAAGAAAAATTACAAATGCGTGACATCATTTATAAAAATGTCACGAGTTTTATTTATTTTTTCTTAATTTAAACAATAATTATTAACAGTTACTATACAGTGTGACATCTAGACATCAATAGTAACATGGGCTTCATAAAGTAAGATTTGAAACAATGTTATTCTAAAATTGAGATATTTTACATTTCCCTTGTTAGATAAAGGGAGTAGACGCTCTTCAACATGTTGATCTTCATACGATGGAGATTAGTTAAACACGGTAAATAGACAAGGTAAATAATCTACGAATTAACCATTTCTATGGATTGATCCTAGTTCTCTCCCTTTTGCTTCAACGCCATTTGACAAACAAACTGAAAGGTAGCAGTTCTACAAGAACAAAAAATCATATATATATATATATTTGTTTCTCCTTTATCTCTCTTTCTATTTTTTATCTATTTCCCTATATCTCTTTATCTTTCTTTTAATTTCTTTTGCCCTCGTTCTCTCTTTCCCGATATTATGTTTCTTTGTTTGTGGTTGTTATTGGAATGTAGAGTTATTCCACTTGGCATGAAAGCTTATATAGTGTTGTGTGTAACATGTATTATGTGAGAGTGTGTTGTTAAATAGTCTGATGTATCCAGCGTCTAGTGTTGACATCGCTTATATAGTTCAGTGTTATTAATTAGTAAGCTTTATTTTAAGCTAGCACACACACACACACTCTCTCTCTTCCTCTCTCCTCATCTGTTATTCTTTGGTGCTAGTATGCTCCTTTGGTTTCTACAATCAAAATAAATTTTATTTTAAAATGAATTAAAGATTGCATTACTACAAAAAATCAATTTAATTGAACAATTTAATAATTTTATTTGTTTAGCCACAAAGCACAGGTGCTACAAAGCAGTCAATTACAGTAAAACTTCAATTAACAAATGATCAAGATTAAAATAAATGAAGAGTAATAATAACGAAATCGGTAATTTAAATTACAATAATAATGAACAAAAGTGCTGCAACTATCAGATCACGTGATTCACAAAAGGTGCAATGGTTATCTAGCACAATCTAAGCCATCAACATAGCAGCACACAATATGAGAATAATGATGTCAGTAATTTAATAAAGGAAGGCGGTGGCTCAGTTGTAAAGCGCTTGGCTTCCGAACTGGGGTCCCGGGTTCAAATCCTGGTGAAGACATAGATTTTTACTTTCTGGACCTTTAGGGCGCCTCTGTATTCAACCAGCTCTAAGGGGTACGGAGGGAAAAGTAAAGGCGGTTGGCGGTTGTGCTTGGCCACATGACACACCCTAGCTAACCGTGGGCCACAGAAACATATGACCTTTACACCATCTGCCCCATAGATCACAAGGTCTGAAAGGGGAAGTTATTTATTATTTTTTTTTTTTAGTATTTTTAGGATTTAAACGTTTAGCAAATTTTTCAACATTGGGCCTGGAATATATATTTTTTTTTTACAAATCTTTGTCTGTGTAATTTAAAATGCTCACACACCAGCAGATAATGAAAGCACCACATATTTCATGTGTACAAAATGGACGTTACATTTTATCTTCATTATTTAGTCCTATACGACGGCCTAGTTCTATTGGAAGATGGTATTACTACTTCTAATCTTTAAAATAAGCATCTTAAATGGTAATTTATTTCAAAAGGGTGGACAGTCTTCAGAGACTGCCTTAGCAATGGATCAGGCCCTGATCGAGTGTCTTTAGGGGCACGAACATTTGTTTGATTAGCTGAAGATGACGAAAGATTCTCTTTGTGCCGGGGTTCCAATCTCTCTCTCTCTCTCTCTCTCTCTCTTTATCTCTTTTTTTCTTTCTCTCTTTTTAAGACTAAGACTGCTTTCTTGATCCTTATGAAAATCTCTCTTTCTGGCTATGTTTCTCGTCTTCTGGTATGCTTTGATGCAAGTATGGGCCCCGTAATTGTTATGCCCGGCACTGGGAGGATACCCAGCGCCGGGCATAACAATTACGGGGCCCTTTGCGAAACGGATTGCGCGGGGCCCAGTCTGGGTAGGAATAAGCATAATGTCAAAATTTAGATTTTGTGTTAGAAAATACATTCATCTTTACAATAAATTTTTATTAAATAAAAGCTTGAAATGACGTTTTTTTTTTATATCGCGAATAGAATTGGCACTTCGTTTAGATCTCGTAAACTAGACAAGATAGTGAAAATCCGACAACATGATATTTTAGACCACTCAAAGTTCTGAAGCAACGGCTACTTTATTTTTCTGAAAGCGAAAAATCTAATTTTTTAAATCACTTATGCAAGCAGTTTTATCATAAAAATAAATCACTTTTACAACTATTCACTATTAACAAACACTAGAGACTCTTTATTAGGGGAGATGGTCTCACCCAGTATTCAAACGGTTGTAGATTTAATTTTTTTTTAACGGAAATGTTTTTTTTTCTTGAGGAATAAGAGATTGACCATTAACAAACAATTATATTAATTAGATATTCATTATAAGACATCAGTTAAGCCAGGTTCACATCTAACTTCACATTCACTTTCACCTATCCTTTGGTCTGCTGGACCGCTGGGGCACCACACAAGATCTGTTAACCTTTTTTCTCCATTCTTCTCTGTCATTTGTCTTTGATAGAATTTCATTCTGATAATATTGAAACCTGCTTTTGTTACCTGCCTGGTTTGACCACTTCGGGGGCCGATTTTTAGTTTGTGTTTCACACAAACTGTCTTTGTAACCTTGTTTTTAATTTTTGTAATTTTTTTATTTTTGTTACATTGGTCAGCAGACTTTATTAAACTATTATAATGTCTTGAATTCTTATTTCCGACCCAGTGCAGTCTTGCCAATGTTGACATTATTTTGACGAGAAACTCGTGCGCTAATGGACACACGCGATGACTGTGTAGAAGAACTTTTGGGCCGTATGACACGTTGCGGGGTTGACTGCAGACGCTCGGTACTAGATGGACACATAAAATGCGTAGGACTTAATTATTCTCCTTTTTTTTTGAAGTAACATCGGTAATATATAAGATAAGATAGGAAGATATGGGTATCCAAAATCTTACAATAATAGCTAGAGAAGAGTGTGCTAAGTTATGGACCTAGATTTAGATCTAGAATCTAGACTTGGGGGGTGGGGGGGGGGGGGATACAGATCTAGAGCTAATTGTTATGAAAATAGGCGACATGTTAGAAATAGATTAAGTTTTTTTTACACCATCTAGATATATTTTTTTTTAAATAAATTTTTACAATGTATGTTCTAGTACAGGTATCGTAATATTATTGGGTTGGAAAGATTCCTTGTCTCTTGCAAAGCAACACTATGTGTGCAAAGAGATCTCAAGCCATTAATAACCTTGACCTTGTGGTAGTGGGGAAAAGAATAAGGTCATCAGACGTCTGCACATCCACGCACACAACTCTTGTTCCTGTCAAGTCCTGAGTGTCAAGTTGTAGTGACGCCGCTGGGAGTGGAGTTAGACATCCAATCAGGAAGAAGATACCAAGTTTATAATAAATGTCTTAGAATGGTTTTAAAAAATGAAATAAACAAATAATAATCGGCACACAATTTGTATATGTATACCAATCAATGATTGTAAGTAATTAGACTATTTGGTAATGTACCGATCCATGATTGTAGGTAGTGTTGTCAATCAATCAGTTATCAGTTCTAGTAGGCAATATACTATTAGTTTTGGTTGATAAAAAAAAAAAGGCCAAGATTTGATCTGGAATAGTTCATTTTGGGAAAGGGGTGATAGGCTAAGACCATTAACTTATTGCACAGAAGACCAGTCATAGAGACTCCTCTGATTGCGAGTCGTCGTGGTCTACATTACATCACGATGAAGTTTTGCACTGAGCCGACAACTGCGCTGATCGGGAAAGACAGCCTTGGGAACTCTCCGTGAATTACTCTTCCTCCCCCCACCATGCCTCATGTCAGCGCTACCAAAAAAAAAAATCTAAAGCAGACGAGGAGATTACGTCATAGACAGTCGAAATGGTAGACTGGCAGACGTCTGTGGCGCGGGATGAAATGTAAGACTAAGACGGAATGGACACTACGACTCTATGAGGTTAAATTTTGTTTTATTTGCTCTAAAAACTCCAAGGGGGATTAGTACCTGTGTGGTAAAGCACTTAGCCTCCGAACCAAGCGTTATCAGGTTAGAATCTCTGAAGACTGGTATTTTTAATTTCGTGATCTATATGAGGGCACTGTGTCTGCCCAACTGAGTACCTGGCATTATTGTGGTCAGGTAAAGGCGGTTGGTCGTTAATTGTCGGCTATTCAAGACAGACAGGGCCGGATTAAACTATATGGAGGCTCCTACACTTTTTCGAAAAGCTTTAAAAAGATCCACTTATGATTATTTTGAATAGCAATACCCGTACTTATATACAAAAGGATGTCATATTTTAGAATAAAGAAATAGTTGGCCTACTTTTAATCTCAAAAAATAATATTTTTAAAATATATATTTTAGTTTTAAAGTGTATAGTCATGAGTTTGTGGATGGTAAGGCTTTTGGTAGTCGCACTGCCGTAAATCCGGAACTACATTTATATATTGTTTGTAAAATGTTTTACATGTTTCGGATGTTCCTTCAGAGTTGAAGATAGTTTACTTCCTAGTCCAAACCTCCCGCAGGACGACGGGGGATGGGAGCGGGCAGGGTTTGAACCCGGGACCATCGATAAATTCGAACGACAGTCCAGCGTGCAAACCGCACGACCAGGCAGCCATCCATCCATATTATTATTAATGACTCATGGGCATGCAACAAGCGGGCCCTTCTTAATCACGACAATGTTGCCAGCCGATGTAAGATTTAAAGTGTAGGTGGTAAAAATGCGAATAAAATGTTTGACCAAAAAAAAATTGAAAGTTACTGACTCGTCATAATTCGTATATATGTATATATATATAAACATATATATATATACATATATATATGACCTCCCTTAAATCAGGCCCTGAAAACAGATGGCATTTACATCATCTGACATATAAATGGGAAGTCTGAAAAGGATACTTATTTTTATTTAATACTAAAATCAAGGGGGAGAACGCATGTTGGCTAGCATCGAGTAGTTCCAGTTTTTTAAAAAGGCTAGTTAGATCTGGTCATCATCTCATTTGGTGTACGGGCCTGCCATTGAGAGAAGTTCTAAACAAGGCAAAAAAAAAAAAAAGGGAGGAATGGAGAAAGACGGTCGACAAATCTTGCCTAGTGCCCCAACGGTCCAACAGACTAAGGTAAAGGTAAAAAAAAAAAGTTAGATCTATGCAGTATGCTTCCTAACGATTTTTTAAATGTTTTTCTTTTGTTGTTTTCTCCCTTTTTTTTCCTATTGTAACATGTTGTTGATAAACCAAGTTTAGACTTGACCTTGAACCCTATTGTATCCAAACATCCCCTCAAATGGAGGTAGCCAGGAGGAGTTCTACCATCACTTCAGTAGTGATCATTGATTCAGTTGATGTGTTTTACACTTCTTGGTTTTGTCTTGACTTTTAGATGTCACTCTAGTCACATTTTAAACATTCTCCCATTGCTCCTTGTTATCAACTATTGAAGTGGATTCTTTGGAATACCTGAAATATTTCCAATAATAATATCACTTGTCTGCAAGTCCAAAGATTGAGTGCAGTATTTCCCGTGGATATGCAGCCCAAGTTGTGGCCTACATTATTTTACCACAATGCAGGCATTACTATTGTCTTCCGGTGGTTCTTCTTTTTCTTCTTCGTTCTCATTGTTATGTTGGAGTGTTCTGTTTTGGCAGCGGATTTTCTTTTCAAATGTGTATCCCTTGGCCTTTGTAAGTGATTTCCAGCAATCTCACTCTGAAAACTACATGCACTCTTCTGTGTTAATGTATAGCAGGGGTTCTCAACCTGTGGGTCGCGACCCCTTTGGGGGTCAATTGACGATTTGCCAGGGGTCGCCTAAGACCATCAGTTATATTATTTTCATAGTTTGAGTATACCTCTATCATACCAAGTGTAGTTCACCTAAGTGTGGCCTATCAGCTGTTGGAGCACCACAAGTGTCCTAATAACTGTTTAGGTTCCTCAAATGTCCTTTTAACTGTTGGGGCACCTCAAGTGTCCTATCATTTAGTAAGGCACCTTTTCTCTCCTACCAACTGTTGGGGCACATCATGTCAAGTCACCTGTGTGAGCACCTCAGGTGTCCTGTCAATTTTGGGGGCTGCAACTATTAGGCTTCATATCACTTTCAGGATACATCAGATGTTGTATCTCTATCTCTATGTATATTTATTTATTACTTTTTATTATTTTTTAAAAGTAAAGTCTGTTTATTGCTTCCAGAACCACTTGTTTTTTTTTTCAGTTTCATTAACTATATATATATATTTGAAATGTTTAATCACACTTCTTTTTACTGAAGGTTAGTTTTGTTTTGTTTACAGATATCAAGCTACAAAATTAGATTCCAATTGTTTAGGGTTCTTGTCAATATCTGCAATTTAAATCCATGTATAAAGTTTTGTTAACTTGGACTTTTTTTTTATACAACTTTATATTTCATTTTTGTTTTCTTCCTGAGGTTCAAATGTGACAATTGTTTTTGTTGGCAGATATCAAGGTAGAGAAATAGATTAGTCAAAATATTTGCACTATTCCTATTTCCAATATCTGCCAAAGTGTCTGCTAAGTTTAACTAGTAAAGATTAGGAAAATGGTGATTGCAAAGTCTTACATATGGACAAGAAAAATGCTAAAGATTGATCTCTTGGGGCTTGATTCAGTGAAAGAATGTTGGACTAACAGAAGTGTTATGGAGTGTGTGTGTGTGTTTCTATGGTGACAGTGGGATGAGGTTAGCGATTGGTTGTGATAGATGCAAAATATGTGGCATTGTTGTCATTTTGTCTTAGTGAAGCCGAAAGGTTGTGATATTTTAGTAAGTTAGATTTTGTTATGAAATGCTATTACTGAAGTCTACTACAAATATTTGACTTGATCACAAGTTGATTTTGTCTATGTTATAAATTTTATATTTAGTTTTGTTCACAAGGAATTTATTCAAGTTATTTGAAGTTTTATTAGTTAAGATATGCTATGCCTACAAGTTTACTTGTCTACCAGCAGTTTGCTGCTACAAGTCAACAATCATCAACATTAAGAAGACTAAATTAAGTAAAGCCATGTCTATTTCTACATCATTTTGTTGCTACTAACCTGTTGTTACTAACAACTAACTTGAAATAGGAGAGGGGAATTATTATCAAATTTATACTCAACTCCTCCAAATCCATACATAACTGACATAAAATAAAACATTAACAAAATGTGTATTATTACTGTAACATTTCCTCCACTTTGCTTTTTTTTTTTTCCTCCTAGATTTTCATCATTTTTTCCTGAAGTGATTTCAGTTTTAAATTATTTTGTGCAACAAGTTACCAGAACAAAGTCAAGCATGAGAGGTCTCTACACTAAGACTTTGACTTCTCATAAGAATGGATTGTTTTCTCAAAAGAATGGATGGCTGCCTGGTCATGTGGTATGTGGTCAAGGAAGTAGATTCTCTTCAACTCTCAAGGAAGATTCAAAACATGTCAAACATTTGACAAGAATATCAAGCAAGTGCAGTGTATGTGTAAGTAATGTTGAAACATTATCTGATCTCATTTGTGCATTCTTGAAGACAATCTGCAGCCACTAAACCAGTTACATCAGATCTGAATAAAGTGGTCTCCTCCTCTTCATTAAGGCTAGAACAGAAAGATTTTATAACTCTTTTACTCCACTTTCTGTCAGTGTGTTTCATGGTCATTTGTCACATCCACTTTCTGTCAGTGTGTTTCATGGTAATTTGTCACATCCACTTTCTGTCAGTGTGTTTCATGGTCATTTGTCACATCCACTTTCTGTCAGTGTGTTTCATGTCAGTGTGTTTCATGGTCATTTGTCATATCACTAAGAAACTTAGTTCATTAAAGAATTGTTTGTTATGACTGTATGTTTTATGTGTGAATGTTGTTCCTGTTTGCATCTATATTGTCATTGCTATAGTGGTAATCCTGAGGATAATTGTATCAAACTGAATTTTCATTTGTTTGGATCTTATCTTGGTAATTTTAAACTTGTTAATCTGCTCTTTGCTTACAATTTGATGTTTAAGTACATTCTGAAAGTATACAATACATCAAGATAGTGAAAGAAAAGCAAACAATATAGAGATTGGCTGAGGCCATAGAAAGAAAGTGAAATTAAACTCACAAAAAATGGGAAAAGAATAAACCTAGAGATTTTGAAACAATCTAAACAGTCAAGGCGTCTATTTGAAAACAATCTTAACAGTATGTATTAGATGTCTTGGGTATATTTTTTTTCCTGTAAAGTTTATTCATAAAATCCTAAGTTAAAACATCATAACGTGAAAGCCACATCATCATATAAGTTTTATTTAACATGAAAAGAAAAGCAACAGAAGAATTTTTTATTTTTTTTCCATTTCAAGGCAAAAGTTTTTCTTATTTATTTTCTTATTCTTATTTAGACCAAGGTGATGAAGATGTAGACCAACATGATGAAGATGTAGACCAAAATGATGAAGATGTGACCAGCATGATGAAGATGTAGACTAACATGATGAAGATGTAGACCAACATGAAGATGTAGATCAACATAAGAATGTAGACCAGCATGAAAATGTAGACCAACATAAAGATGTAGACCAACATAAAGATGTAGACCAACATGAAGCCGAAATTTAAACTGAAATATTGATCAAGAGATGTAGGGAATAAAATGGTAAGTAATGCCGTGTATATCAATTTATATTTTCTTTATACTAAACCCCTAAGTAAAGCTTTGCCAAGTTTTGTGTTTCACTGTCTATGAAAATGTTTTGATCAATTTTTGTTCTCTTGACAGTGAACATCTTGAGAAGTAAAACAATTCCTAGAGGCAAAAACACAGACACAGTAGATACATTAGAGATTGTTTCCTTTTCTACCATCATTTAGAGACTTCCTTGTGCTCTGAGGAACCTGCCATTATCTTTTGATTGCTAATTGGCGTTGATGTTTTTACATTCCTACTGCATCTGAAAGAAATGAACATTTCTTTAATGCTACTTCAAAGCCAGAACTTCTCAAGACAATCTTAGTGACCAAGCTGCAATACAGGACACAGTAGGAAACAATGAAGAATCCTCCCAGCCTCACGTTGAGTACCCATGCTCACCTACTAGAGTGGCGACACATACTTCTCCTACACCCAGAGTTATTTATCCTGAACCCGGTAACCCAACCTCACAACATGGTTACATTACCAGAAGTGGTGGCAAAGTAAGAAAACCTAACAGATACAATGAAAAGGACAATCATTTCTAATACAGGTACAACTAGTCAAGTGATGTACTTTGTAAGAACTAATGAGGTGGAATTACCATAAAATACTTGTATCTTGTTCTATATTTAGGTATATGTTGACATCAGTCCAGTCATTTGTTCTTTTTTTTTTTAATTTTTTTTTTTTTTTATCTGCTCCTCAATCTTCTTGTTTCAGTGAAATGTTTTTATCTTGTTTGTTTTTGGAAGAGGGAAGTTCTATGATATATTATTATTATTGTATTAAGCAAACTTGTATGTTTATTCATGAATACTAAAGAAGAACATCACTTCTGGGACGTCTTCTGAAAATGTTGTTAACACTAAATATGTCTTCAATTAACCTTGGATAATCTATAGAGTCACAACACCAAAGCTACATTATGCTTAATTCAATTTATTATCTCCCCTGCTTTTGTGTGCTATCCTATTAATGTTCATGAGTGTCACATCCCTGCACAATTAGTTCTATGCTCTTTATAGTGTAAATAGTGACTTAACATTGTTTAGCTCTATTCAAATATTGTTATATTATTATATTTAAAATAAAACTGTTCACATTTACTATGTTGTTATTAATATGAATGCTTTGCTGTGTTGCTATAAATGCAGTTTTGGGATTTAGTCTAAGGACACCATAGATGAGAAATGCAGTGAAAAATAAAATGTTCCATAAACAAAGAGTCTATTCATATTTACTATTTGGTATTGACAGACTTCACTTAAGCATTGAGTTCATCCCCTTTGTCTATTTAAAACTTTCAAATACTAATTCACTTTGTCTTATCTAATGGTGATCATCTTCATAGTCTCTGGTGTGAACACTCACTGTCCTGTTGGAGGTTAGGGCTAGGATGTAATATCTATTTCTGATGGAACACATGTAAAATCAACAGTAGACCTAGACTTTATTAACAGGTCATGCAAGCATTTTTTATAATTGTGAACTGGCGCTCCCAGAGCTATTTTTATGTATTGTTATTTTTACTACTTTTGTAGACTAGTGCTAAGCTGTATACATGTACTTCCCCCTATTATTATGTGGGTTTGGGTGGAGTACTTCAAATAGTATAGTCAATGCTGTTTCCTGTACTGTTGACCAAGGGTCTGTGTGTCAGTTTTAATTATTCTGTACCTGGGACTGCCAGTAAGTTTCAGAATTCTTTTTCTTTTTTTGTATTTTACTATGTGTAAATCTATTAATTTTTTAGCAGTATATGTTACATTATTTTTCTAATTGGAACAACTGTCAAAATAATTGACAATATGTTTAAAAAATATGGCTAAGCCCCGACCAGCACTGTCATGATGGCCACTTCTAATGTTTATGTACTAGATCTTGTCCTTATGTTTTTTGTATTTTTTTGCTGCAGTGTTTTGTAACTGCTGCCTTAGTCATTTAAATTAAAGTCTCATTTTTTTGGTATTTCTTCTCTATGTTTCTTGATTTCTTTTAAATTTGCTAGATTAGTTTAGTTGTCTGGTTGCTTAGGTGACCCAAGCCCCTTAGTTACAGACTGAGGTGCACAGATACAACCCACCCAGTAGACCTTCTGGCAACTGTAACTTCTTGTTAGCCCAGGCTAGACATGACGTTGGGCACTGCCATACTAACATAATACTAATATTCTCTTAAATCATTCCAGACAGCATTGAGACCACCCTGTCCCTAACAATACATATTTACCTTGCTTTATTTGTAGAATGAAATTTGAGCAAACAGTTAAAAGCTTTTATAGAATACACTTGGAGGTGTGGTGGCTGAGCTGTAAAGTACTTGGCTTCCAACCATGGGTCCAGGGTTTGAAGACGGATTTTTAATTTTAGGGCTATTAGGCACCTTTGAGTTCACCCAGCTCTAATGGGTTCCTGACATTTGTAAAGGGAGTTGGTCATTGTGCTGGCTACCTGACACACCCATAGACCACGGGACACAAAAACAGATGAGCTTTATATCATCTGCCCTACAGATTGCAAAATCTGAATAGGGAAGTTACACTTGAATATACTTTTTTAAAATTCGCTTTACATCAAAAAGCTTCCATTTTTTGTTTGTCATTCACTTCATCTTTGAAAAGTTTTCTTTTCGATAATGATTGAATATTGAGGTCAAATTACATTAGTTGGCTAAGAGTTTGTAGAGGATAATCACTGGCTAAATCTTAATAGCGCTGCCTGTCATATCTTTTTGCTAATTTTCCATTTCATGGCTGATTAATTAAAAGTTTTCATGTTCATTGAAGTAATTGCTGTGCATTTCAAGGTGTATTGAGGCCAGCACAATGACCTATAGCAGTTACTTCCCTTTACTATTAAGTTTCAAATACATTAATAGTTATCTCAAAATATGAATTCACTAACATACATATGCAGACCAAATGTAAAAAGACTTGTATACAAATTATTTATCCAAGAGGTTGTTTAGTTACTTTTAAGTTAGAGTTATGTCCTTTTGAAACAGTTATGATACCAATTTGTTTAGCCAAATATTGTGCTAAAAATTCTCTTTACTACAAATTTAAAATACCTGATACCCAAAGGGATTCCAAGATCAAGATTCTTCCTGTTGCAGTTTTTCATTGATATATTAATTTCATAAGCAGCTTATTATTGTATTAGGTCAAAGTTAAGATTTATGTTTTTCTTTGTGAAGCTGGAGTCGCATAGCCCTACAATATAGTTGATTCATCATATCAATTCTAGAACAAGCTTTTTACAAAATTATTTAAATATGAGTTAAGCTAATTAGACCTGGTTCCATAAGGTTGGAATTGTTAGTAGTGATATGGATAAAAGCACCCTACTACCAGTACATACATACATGAAATCAGAAGCTAGCAACTCTTAGACAGTTTGAAGCATGCAGTGCCCTTGCAGAGCCTGCGATCTCAACTGCATTGGCATTTGCCATTCCTTCACATAGCTGCATGGAGAGGGGGGAACTGCTGAGTGGGGGACATCATTCCAACCATAGCTGATGCCTGATATGATCCTTCGCCATAGAATCAGAGCAAAGTTTGAGATTTGCTGATAGTTTAGACAGAAACTTGCTCAAAAACAAATGTTTTTAGTGACATAAGGTAAAGAATGATTGAAATTAGTACAATTTTAGAATAACTAAATCTAAGGGAGGGGGGGGGGGGGTTAAAGTAGCAATTTTGTTTAGTACCAGTACCTGGTAAATATGTGAATCAACACATTGAACTAGGATAAGTTATAGAGCTTAAAGACATCCATTCATTTTTTAGAAAAAATAAAATTACATCAGACTTCATTTGAGTGTCAGCCTGAGAGACTCAAATCCTCTAGCTAAAGCATTGGACTGAAACCCAGCTGAAGTGCTTCCTAGCTCTGTTGCACAGCAAATAGTAATGTGACATGGTGTCCTCTTTCTACCTGCACTGGGGCACTGTGAGTTTCAAATTTGGTCTGCAAACTGCATGAATTGCTGGATATCTGGCATAAACCATTGTCCAGTGGGCTTGAGTTCAAATCCTGATTTGTTTTTGCTGAGCAAAGAAATGTCAGAAATATCACTTCGCCATATAGGCAATACAAAATTTATTTGAACAAAAAAAAATTTTAGCACAGACTACTTACAATTTTAAAAAAATAATAAAATGGTTCTAATATTGTAAAATGAAGGCCACTTTATTACAAGGTATACATAAATATAAAAATGTCAATAAAATCAATGTATAAGATGCACAGCTAATTTAAAGTTAACAATCAACTTTTGGAATGTCACGATAAAACTGAAACTGCTGCTAAAATAAATGTTTATTGATGGTCCTGCTATTACTTTTAGTAGTAAAAGATTGTGTAGAATCAATAAAACTTCATTTAGACATTTGATTTTGAAAGGGAGACAATTCAATTAGAAGTTATACTACCTAGAATTAAAAACAAAATATATAATGACAATATATCTAGTGTAGAAAGATACAAAGGGATAAAACTAAATATCAGTTGTTATTATTAAAATTTAAAAAATTGTACATTTAACACACTTGCATATTCTGTTCCAAAAATATAAACTTGATCAGAATATTTTATTGTCAAAGATATTATTGCTAGAGTTGTATAGCCTAAACCTCTTACAACAGATATTTATTCTGTCAAAACCATATTTTAAAAGCTAATCAGCATGCTGATCTATAGGTTCACATGGTATAAAACTCTGCCAGGTCATTGTTTAATGAACAGTGTAGGGAACACCCAGAACTATACTTAAATACTTGATGTAAACTTAATAACATTGACACGACCAACAAGGTTCAATGTACAATGAATCTCCACTGAAGTCTGTAAATGACTACAAAAACTAGTATGTAAGTAAATAAATGCCATTAATATGATATTCATATTCTACAAATATACAAACATAACAAAATTAGTATAAATTATCCAAAAGTTTTAAAAATTATTCAGTGCAGAAAGTACATTAAATTTAAGATTTTTTAATATATAGCTGTAAAAACCTTAATTCTATAATACAAACAAATATGCTATTGTACAATATTTCATTTAGAAAACATAATTGAATAAAATTTAGTAATACAGCAGTGTTCAGAAGTAACATTTTCATACAGAACTCTTCAAAGAAAACTACAGTTGATATTGCAGATATTAAAAAGTATTAGTAACAAGTTAAATACATGCCAGTGGTTTCAAATAAAAAAAATATATCCGCTATCATTTGTTCCTAGGTCTAAATACCTGTACTGGTAAACTTTGTTCAAAAAAGATTCTACATAAAGAATATGTAATCTCAAAAATTTAATTTAATCTTTTATATTTTTTTAGCATTTTATTTTTTTGATGGACTCCTGTGATTGATTAACTTTACTGATGTTATTCAACCACAGAGTTCCATCAAAAGCTCTTAATTTCTTTAAGACATTATCTTGTTGAAAAGTAAAATTAGCTGTGTCAATATTGCCTATGGTCATTGACAAATAAAGCTCAAAGACATCTTTGTTTTATTTCTAACTTAAAGTCAACGGTCAAAGTAAATGAATAGTAAGTACCTGGTAAATAAAAAAAAAACAACTTTGTACGTTTTTTTCTCTACAAGTTTTACAATTTCATATTCAAAGACAAGGTTTATTAAATTGTTCGTGCTACACTTGTAAAACAAATAACATGGCTAATGTCTTTAAAATCATACAAAAACAACAAGGGAAATTTAACACCTTCACAGCAATTTTAAAAAAATCAAATTAACCTTTGACCTTATCTTTCTTGGACACTCTCAGAATGAAAAAAACTAAACCTTTCATGAACAGTTTTGTCTTGAGCATAAAAATGTAAGTGTTATGTAGTGACTACTAAAAGTTTTATAAAATTAATCTCTATTTTTAATCACTAAATGGATGGAAATCTTTCTAGATAAGTAAGCAATGGATTTCAGATCTCCCTCACAGCTTTTGTGGTTGAATAATACCCAGAAAAAAAGCTGCTTAGAATAATATCTGTTGAGCTTGACCAGCACTTAGGGTGATAGGGACTATATTTTAAAAAAAAGATTAAAATTAGACAGAGCTGACAGGCAATGTGTCATTAAAAAAAACACACTTTCTAACTTTAGAATCTACAAACATTATAGATAGTAGAAAAGCAAGCTATACAAATGCCTACTTTTTCTTGTTTTAATACCAGCATCTTTGATTTTCATTGCATTCTACTTATCTTATAATCATGAATATCTTTAATTATCTACAGTCATTGATGCTTGTACAGGACATGCAATACTTAGATAATTGTCAGTAACATAATATTAGGCTATATAAATATCCAGTCTATGTGAGCCTTGTTACAGCAGGCATATCCAATCACAAGTGAGTAGCCTTCTTCTGTAAGGTACTTGTGTAGTCAAGGAAGATCTCATATTTGTAAACAGGCCAACATTTTAGGCTCCTTAGCTGACAAATCTTTTGGACATTCTGGAAGAAAATAAATGCAAGCAGGGTTTAATATAAATATCATCATCTCTTGAAATTCTATTTGCAGAAGCTAAGAGAGATCTCAAATAAGATAAGATGATTTCATAAAAAGATAATATATATATCACAAATTAGACCAGATAGATCTCAAACAAGATAAGATAGATCTCAAACAAGATAAGATAGATTTCAAACAAGATAACATAGTTAAAAAAATTGGACCAGATAGATCTTCAAAAGATCTCAAAAATATAAGATATATCACAAGTTAGATCAAACAAGATAAAATAGATCTTAAACAAGATCCGATAAATATCAAACAATATAGATCTCTAACAAGATCAGATAACATGTGTAAATTAAAATCCATAATGAATAAAACATGACATCAAACATAAAAGCAGTTTCTTGAGAAGAAGGTGAAGAAACTGTAGTAATACATAGATAAGCCACAAGGAGGACTCAAACCTTGGACCTCAGAACCATCCTCAACGCATAGCAGTGACCAGATGCAAGTCTTCTTAGTTCTCATTTTATAGATGAGGTTGCATGTCAATGTGTTATGCACCAGGAGGCCCATTGACTCTGACTTCAGCCTGCTTTTCTTTCGGGGTGTGCTCCCATAGCCTTTGATCATCCAAGTTCATCTGCAAAGCAGCAGGTGTTTATTTTCAGAGTTTTCTCTCCTAAATGACCTGCTATCCCTAGCTAACGAGCTTCATCTACCCGGCTTTAAAGCGCCCTATACTTGCTTTTTGCAATCATTTCCCTAGATTTCTAAGATGTTTTTAGTAAATATTCCAACCACTGGAATACTCCACCTCATCCTCCATGACTGTAAACCAGTTGGTCCACAGCTGTTTATTTGGTATTCACAGCTAACCCTTATATCTAAGGGTCCTTCCCCAATCCGCCACCTGGGGATGCGCTTGGTAGAAGGTTTTAGCTCCCCCAACCAGATGCAAGTCAAACTCTTTCTTAACCCCCACAGGGTGTCAAGGAGTGGTGGAAAGCAGGCTTAGAAACCAGAACTGTTGAGATGACAGTCCAGAGTGTATACCACAAGCAGCAATTCCTGACACATTTTTTTTTAAATAAAGAAAAACAATCAGCATGCATAACTAATGTCAATAATGATTTTCAAGGTACCGTATTTCAAATGTTTACAAGGTCAAAATTCTGGATTCTGGATCACGCAAGAAGAAACTATTAAATAAAAATTGCAAAAATTGTAATAATGACAAATGTCTTTTCTTCTGAAGATTAAGGATGAGTGGAGTGTTTCAGGTGACTAGAGACAAACCCATTTGGACAGAATTATACAGATATATAGAACACTAACTTCAAATCACATAATTTGTGTATCAGGATAATGACAAAAGTGAAAAAGAAAATCATTTTACACAGATACAGAACGGCATTTGACAATAGTATTAGTATTTATATAACAGTCAAATGCCAAGTGAAAAATGGGCATGTTTTGAAATTAAAGATACATAATAGTTAACTTTAGTATTTATATTCATAATTATCATAAAATCAGACTGGTCATGGCAACATTTTTATATGCTTCCAAATATGAGATGATGACTGCAGAACTAGAGGAGGATCCTACCAATGGAATTGAGATGCTACTGAAAGATCCTAGGAATTACATACAATGACCTCATCACAAGCAAAGTGATTAGAAACTGGATTAATACAGCAATTGAATAAAAAAAACTGAAAATTAAACTCTATGGCAATATCACATTGTCCTCAAGGCTCACAAAGACCTTCCTTCAAGGAACAGTTCCAGAAAAAAGAGGCAGACAGAGAACGGGATGGGAAGACAACATAAAAGAATGGACAGGCCTTTTATTGAAAGAAATTCTATCCAAGACAAAAGACAGAGAGGAATGGAGAAAGACATTCAACAGATCTTGGGAGGTGCCCCAACAAACTAAGGGATAGGAGAAGGTGATTGTTACAGACCATATCAAGGTGAGAAATCATCAGTCAAAACAGAAATTTGAACAAAAGCAAAATTATAGCAAGCATTTTGATACAAATATAAACCAATCTAACTAAACAACTAAACCCATGTTTTTAATTCTGACTTGCCACTTATTTAAAACCCCCTTCCTTCTTTTGGGCACTCTTTCTTAGACTGTTCTAAATCTTTTAATTTTTCTCTGCATGTTCGTCTGCAGATGAAATAAACTAAGAGCATTCATAAGCCCCCCCCCCCCCCTCTAGTGCCATCTTTTTGCATTATCTCATTTCTTATCTTATAAAATACAGATGATTATGTCCTATGCCTGACCCTAGGTCAATGTAGTCATGCATGTTAATCAATGACTTAAACTCCGCCAAGTCACTGGTTTTCCAGGCTGACTCAGGCAACCTTATATTCCATACTCTAGTAGCACTAGGGAATAAGGAGTCTAAATTTGTCTTACCATATAGAACAAGGAATGTGCCTTTATCTTTGCCACTTTCTAAGTATTTATTAGGTTTTGTATGTATAATTGCTACTTTAGTTTTAACTCTTCTAACCTTAAGGGTCTCTAAATTCAAAAATTTTACTAAAGGTGTTACTATAATAATAATAATAATAATAATAATAATAATAATAATAATAATTGTTTGTTATGAATCTTACTGCTAGAAGACCATTGATCTTTGTGACTGTACAGGGCACTCCCATTAACATTGGTCAGTAATACAGTTTTTTTTCAAAAATTAAATACTCCATAAAACTGTATTTTCTCAATACAGACAAAAAAGGAAAACATAAGTCTTAACTCTAAGACTAAGGTAACTTTGTCCCATAAGCCTATAAGTTGATTAGAAACTATTTATTAGATAAATGTATTCAGTCTTAGACTTACTATTTTCACACCTGTCACCATAGTAACCTGTGGCAGCACACTCACATTTGAATGTTCGAACATGATTGGCGGTAGTAATTGGTGAACAAGTGCCGTTATTTCTGCATGGTTTACGATATTCACAAATGTTGCCATGACCTGTAGAACAAAGGTAGAAATTTATTGAAATTATATTTAGTCTGTAGTGGGAGAAACTGGATAATTTAGTTTTATTTTGGCGGTGCTGTGGCTGAGAGGTAACAGCACTTGGCTTCCAAACTGAGGGTCTTAGATTTAATCTTGGTGAAGACTGGGATTTTGAATTTCAGGATTCTTAGAATGCCCCTGAGTCCACCCAGCTAATAGGTACTTCAATTTAGTTAGGGAAAGTAAAGGTGGTTGGTCATTGTGCTGGCCACATGACACCCTTGTTAACCATTATCCAGAGAAACAGATGACCCTTACATCATTTGCCCTATAGATCACAAGGTCTGAAAGGGGAACTTTACATTACTAGTTATATTTAGAGCATTGAAATAGTTTTATTACTAGGATACTGTTAAATAAGAAAACATTTGAAATGTTAAAAATATAAACATTCTTTTTAGAATAATTATAATTTTTTAAAATCATATACAAGTTTTATGTCATTCTTGATAAGATAATCAAATTTTCATCATTAGTTAAAACAGATGTCACCAAATCTAAAACAATGTTCACTTGGCTAACATGCAAACTTATCTAAATGTTTAGATTTATTAATCTTTTTTTCACATACCGGTATATCAAACATGTAAATGAATTTAAATTTCAAGTATTTAGATAAATGGGCATATTTCTCAGTCTTTTCATTGACTCCATCATGGAGCCATTATCTAAAAAGAGCATTAAAAGACAGAATGGGAATCAAATCAAAATATAACTTTCAGTGGCTTCATAACCTTCATTCCTTATCCACAATTGACCATTCATAATAGTGATGGAAATTCAAGACTAGGATTCCATAAATTTGTTATTGCCAGAAGTGGTAATGGGTATAAGCACTTCCATAAGGTTGTTATTGCCAGAAGTGGTAATGGATATAAGCACTCCCATAAGGTTGTTATTGCCAGATGTGGTAATGGATATAAGCACTCCCATTAGGTTGTTATTGCCAAAAGTGGTCATGGATATAAGCACTTCCATAAGGTTGTTATTGCCAGAAGTGGTAATGGATATAAGCACTCCCATAAGATTGTTATTGCCAAAAGTGGTAATGGATATAAGCACTCCCATAAGGTTGTTATTGCCAGAAGTGGTAATGGATATAAGCACTCCCATAAGGTTGTTATTGCCAGAAGTGGTAATGGATATAAGCACTCCCATAAGGTTGTTATTGCCAAAAGTGGTAATGGATATAAGCACTTCCATAAGGTTGTTATTGCCAGAAGTGGTAATGGATATAAGCACTCCCATAAGGTTGTTATTGCCAGAAGTGGTAATGGATATAAGCACTCCCATAAGGTTGTTATTGCCAAAAGTGGTAATGGATATAAGCACTTCCATAAGGTTGTTATTGCCAGAAGTGGTAATGGATATAAGCACTCTCATAAGATTGTTATTGCCAAAAGTGGTAATGGATATAAGCACTCCCATAAGGTTGTTATTGCCAGAAGTGGTAATGGATATAAGCACTCCCATAAGGTTGTTATTGCCAAAAGTGGTAATGGATATAAGCACTCCCATAAGGTTGTTATTGCCAGAAGTGGTAATGGATATAAGCACTTCCATAAGGTTGTTATTGCCAGAAGTGGTTAAGAATATAAGCACTCCACAACCTATAAAATGCTACCAATGACATGAGTCTCGATTAGCCTCTGATAAAATGTCAAACTCCTGACCTTCGTGTGTGGCTCAGAGATTGGGTCCAGCAGAACTGTTATCATTGAGAGGAGAAGGGGCAAAGGCCAACAACTGGCACCTTAACCAGTAAGTTTTGCAAAGGAAGGGCTTGTTAGCTTTGACTGGCTACCCATCTAAGATGAGGAAAACTTAAGACAAGGGAAACTCTTAATCCAAACCTATGCTTCCTGGCGGCTTTAACCCTACACAGGAAAATCTTCGGTAGGAAAAAATCAGGAGCTGGTGAATCCTAGGCAGATTGCAGCACACAGTGCAACACCCCGGCAGAACCTGTGATACTGCTGATCCCAAACTGCATGAGATACCTGCCATTCATTTGGACATGTCCACTACATGGAGAGCAGGGAACTGCTGTGTGTGTGACATCATTCCAATTATAAGTAATGTCCAGGTTTTCCTCTCTATGAGATGAACCATAGTTATTCCACGACTGAAGAAGGCCACCAAGGTCTTTTAAGGGAGGTCAACAAGAATCACTTCCACATTTCAATTATTTTGAGATAAACTAATTCTGCTGATCAAAGGATCAATTCCTTAGCTAACAAAGGAACCCAAAGGCCACAATAATAATCATTTTAATTTACAGAGTGCTGTTAACAAACATAATGTAGACTCAAGGCACTGTGATTACATTACAAACATAAACATGAGAGCTAAGATGACAAACAAATCTAAAAAAGTTAATTACAGAAAACAATAAGGCAGAGGAAGTTATCAAACATTGGCTAACATTATAGTCATAAATATATTTATCTATTACTTTAAAATTCTATAAAAATTCGGGCTATGTGAAATCTTATCTAATACATTACAAATATTCCTATAGATAGATATGCATCAATATATAATAATGCAAAGATAAGAAATCTTTGGCACAAAGTATTCAACAGTTATAAATAGAAATATTCAATGCCATACCACGAAAATCTCTGAGACATTCTCTCTTAGTTTTGTATGGAAATGGATTTTCACATCCCACAAATTCTTCCTCAATGCATGAACGCTCTTTGTAGTTCACT
Source organism: Biomphalaria pfeifferi (assembly GCA_030265305.1). Classification (NCBI taxonomy): domain Eukaryota; kingdom Metazoa; phylum Mollusca; class Gastropoda; family Planorbidae; genus Biomphalaria; species Biomphalaria pfeifferi. The sequence continues at coordinate 760,600 of JASAOG010000226.1, read as the reverse complement.
CTACATCCTTTAAATCTCTGAGTGCAAATGTAGTCTTCAATGGTTTCTACATCTTTCAAAGAGAAAATAAAAATATGCATTACAAAAATTAAAATGTGTGTACAATATCACCAAGATAATGAATGGCTGCATGGTCCTGTGGTAAGTGCTCTGAACTGTCCTCTCGATGGTCTCTAGTTTAAACTTTGCTGACCGTCATACCTTACTGCCCTGCAGAAGGTTTGGGATTGGATGCAATAATCTTCAAAACTGAAGGAATGTCCAAAGTGTTTTTAAAAAATGGACCAATAATGGTGTACTTACTTATGGTAATCACAATAAATTTCCATTAGGATCAATAAAGCAGTCATAGTCTTAGTCTTACTCCTGTGAACCCCCAGGGGAACATAGGGCCACCCACACCTATCCACCAAACTTGGCTCTGAGCAGCTTTCTTCTTCTGCTCCCATGTCATTCCAGTACCCTCAGCTTCACTGATGACTGACCTCTTCCATGTTTGCTTGGGTCTGCCCACTTTCCTCTTTCCTAGCGGATTCAATCAAGTGCCTGCCTTGAAACATTGGTATCTGGTTTTCGTCCTTTACAGCTCCCCTTTCACTTTTCAATAAGGCTATGGGTGTTCGCTTGGTTCTTTCCCACAAGTTGACAGCAGATATCTTTACAGGTCACCTACTTCCCAATATTCGGCATACTGGTTGTGAAAGTCTGGTTTTTGTTTTCCATATTGGCTCTCCGTGTCTCAGAAATGTACAAAACAACCAACTAAACATTTGGTACATGCAAGTATTATTTCCTGCTCAAATAATAGCACATAGTTTAAGAAAGAGCAAATAAAAGCCCTCTACAGGATTCTAGAGAGGAAAAAGTTGTCTTTTAGTCTTTTTATTTATTTTTGTACATAATTTTTATGTTTGAGAAAACTTTTTAGAACAGAAGACACGACATCTCAGCCCAAATCTCCTGCAGGGTGGCAAGCAGGGTTCAAACTTACGATCATTGCGACAACACTCCAACAATCAAAGTATGTTGGCTATACTATAGCAAAGATCAGGATGTCATCATTACGTCAAAAATAAAGAAAATAATGGTCGAAATGCCATTTTGTGAATTTTTTTAAACATATCTTATCGTATATAATACAGAGGTTACTTCAAAAAAGAAGATGATAACGAATGTGCCCTTATCCTTGTGTCTTTCTGAGTATTTTATTAGATTTTGTTTTTGTATTTGAAGATTATGGTTCAGTGTTTTATGTATAATTGCTACTTTACTTTTGGGTCTTCTATCTTGAAGGCTTTCTAAATTTAGTGATTTTACTATTAGTCAAATGTGAATATTTGTTTGTTATGAATCTCACTGCTCTATTTTGTGTCTGTTCCAGTTTCTTAATGTTTTCTTGAGTTGAGGGGTCCCAAACAGAGGATGCATATTCTATTATTGGCCTAACCAACGTTAAATGACATTTTAGTTTTATATTCTTTTTTGATTTATAGAATTTTTAAAAAATAAACCCTAATGCTTTGTTTGATTTTGATAGTTTCATCAATATGGGGATTCCATGACAGTTTTTCATTTATTATAACACCTAGGTATTTTGCATTTTTAGTCTGTGTTACATGACCTTATTATACTTTTGATTAAAGAAATTGAGAGAAAAGAAGTAGAAGATGTAGATAATAGATCTGCTGAGGTTGTCAATTGTAGTCAAACTGAATTTCCATTTGATTGGATCAATAACAATTATCTTAAATTGGAGCTTCCACAAAGTCTTTTACTAGCAATATGTTTCATTTACCTAGATCTATGTGTTTTTTTTGTATACTATAAATGAATGTTGATTTATATATTTTAAAGCCAAAGCTGTTTATCACTTGTAGATATTCTTAGGGGCCTATATCTTAGTGTGAGATGCAGGCATTCTATGCATCACCTAGCCTTATCTAGCAAATTAGGAAATTATTCTCTATTATCTACTTTGCTCATGAAATCTATAGAATTTTCAGGCATTCTAAAGAATGATGTAAGCTGTAAGTCAAGCAAACGAGAAAATTTCTTATTGAAAAAGATTTAATAAATAAAATATCTATAAATAAATGAGGCGAAAAAAAGAGGAAAAAGAAAAAAAAAACACTTTCTGTAGTCCCGTTTGTCTTGATACTAAGTGCAAAGTAAGTCAATTTTCAAATTTTAATATAGATTTAGAACTAATTCTTTTAATCTAAGAAATTTATCTCATCGTATATATATATATGCCTGTTACAGTCGTTGGCCTACTTCAGAAAAGAATAGTCATATTTTAAACAAGTAAAACACATTTAGTATATTAGTAATTACAATTTTCGTTAGTTTCTTCTAACTTGTCTACAATGTTGAATAATGGTAATAGTGAGCCTATAAAACTGTCTGAAGGTAACAGCAATCTTATATTATATAATACAGACGTTACTTCCAAAAAAGAAGATGATTATGTCCTACGCGCCATGCATTTAGTCATGCATATTAAATGATTTAAATTCTGCCAAGTCACAGTTTTCCTGGCTAGCTCAGGCAACCCATTCCATGCTCTAATAGCACTAGGGAAGAAGGAGTTTTTGTACAAATTTGTCCTAGCATATGGAACGAGGAATGTGCCGTTATCTTTGTGTCTTTTAGAGAATTTTATTAAATTTTGTTTTTGTATTTGAAGATTATGGTTCAGTGTTTTATGTATAATTGCTACTTTACTTTTGAGTCTTCTATCCTGAAGGCTTTCTAAATTTAGTGATTTTACTAAAGGTGTTACTCTACTCAAATGTGAATATTTGTTTAAGTATTTTGTACTTTCCTATCATTAATATTACTTTAAGTATTATAATACTTTTCAAGGCTGTTCATTATTTTTAAATATTTATTTTTTGGTTTGTTCTTAAAAATTATTAAATAAATATTTTATCAATAGTCACAGTTACAGTATTATAAACAAAATGAAAAATCTATTTATAATGTTCCATCAATCAAACATTCTTATTAGAAAAAGACATTAACCAACTAGTCGATGACCTCTGGAATTTCATTAAAAATCATCTTAAAAGCATTATAGAAAATCATATACCAACTAAATACACATCAAACAAAATAAATAAATGCTGGTTTAATAATAGACTAAAGAAGCTTTGTAAACAGAAGGAAAACCTATATAGAAAATTTAAAGCAACCAAGGCAGAAAGAGTTTACAAAAAGTATTTAAAAATTAAACACCTAACCCAAAAAGTAAGCAGACAGCTGCAGAGTGAATACATAAACAATGTAATATCTAAAGATAACAACAAAAACCTATGGTCATACATTAAGTCTAAGAAAATGGAAACAACAGGCATAGCGCCATTAAAAGATGAACATAACATAATACATAATGATAATGAAACTAAAGCAAACATGCTAAACAAATACTTTGCATCAGCATTCTCAGCCCCAGGAGACAAAGACATATTTCTTAATTTGAACCAAGTAGACAACATAGAAGATTTAGTAGTACAAGAAAATGGAATTAAAAAACTATTAGCCAACACCAAACCAAATAAAGCGTCTGGACCTGATGGTATTCCAGCTAGATTACTCAAAGAACTAAGCAATGAGCTAGCCCCAGTGTTCAAAATACTCTTTCAAGCATCGCTTAACCAGGGCAGAGTACCAAAGGACTGGAAAGAAGCTAATGTCACCCCCCTATTTAAAAAAGGAGAAAAATCTGATCCAGGAAACTACAGACCAGTATCACTTACCAGCATCACATGTAAAATACTAGAACACATAATATGTAGCAATATCATAAACCACTTAGACAAACATAATGTCCTCACCCCATACCAACATGGCTTTAGGAAATATAGATCATGTGAAACACAACTAATAGGACTAATTGATGATTTTTCAAAAGGTTTAGATAATAGTGAACAAATAGATGCTATCTTACTAGATTTTTCCAAGGCTTTTGACAAAGTTCACCACCATAGTTTGCTTAAAAAATTAAAATATTTCAGCATTAATGGTCCACTGCATCAGTGGATTAAAGATTTTCTGATAGGGAGAGAACAAACTGTAATAATAAATGGCTCTAAATCAACACCAATAACAGTAAACTCAGGTGTACCTCAAGGAACAGTCTTGGGTCCACTACTATTTTTAATTTACATAAATGATTTACCAAATTGCATTAGTTCAGGAACAAAAGTCAGATTATTTGCAGACGATTGCATAATATATAGAACAATAAAAACAAGACACAGATATTTTACAAAGAGAATTAGATGAATTACAGAAATGGAAATCAAATTGGAGCATGTCTTTCCACCCAGAAAAATGTCAGTTGTTAAGAGTAACAAAAAAAATAAAACAAATTAATTCCACTTATCTTATTCATGGCAAACCAGTAACACAGACTAAAAACGCAAAATACCTAGGTGTTATAATAAATGAAAAACTGTCATGGAATCCACATATTGATGAAACTATAAAAAAAATCAAACAAAGCATTAGGATTTATTAAAAGAAATTTATATAAATCAAATAAGAACATAAAACTAAAATGTTATTTAACCTTGGTTAGGCCAATAATAGAATATGCATCCACCGTGTGAGACCCCTCAACTCAAGAAAACATTAAGAAACTGGAACAAACACAAAATAGAGCAGTGAGATTCATAACAAACGAATATTCACATTTGACTAGGGTAACACCATTAGTAAAATCACTAAATTTAGAAAGCCTTCAGGATAGAAGACTCAAAAGTAAAGTAGCAATTATACATAAAACACTGAACCATAATCTTCAAATACAAAATTTAATAAAATACTCTGAAAGACACAAAAATTAAAGGCACATTCCTTGTCCCATATGCTAGGACAAATTTGTACAAATACTCCTTCTTCCCTTGCGCTATTAGAGCATGGAATGGGTTGCCTGATCTAGCCAGAAAAACCAGTGACTTGGCAGAATTTAAGTCATTGGTTAATATGCATGACTAAATGCATGACTAAATGCATGACGCGTAGGACGTAATCATCTTCTTTTTTGAAGTAACGTCTGTATTATATAAAATAATAAGATAAGATCAGTTTTTTAGACACCCTTGAGTCGATCTCTCAGTCTAGAATTATTATAATATTAATTATTAGAATACTAGATCTAGTTAATCATAAATCATGTTAATGTGACCCTAAACTTACGTTCTTTATTGTCATAATTTTCAATATCAGCATTGCAAAAGATGCACATCGACAGAACAATCAAAGCCACAACAACAGTCACAGTGCCATGTAAAGAAAAACATGCACACATTTTTAACTTTAAGAAATTAAGATCAAGATCTAGATTATTATAGATCTAGACTAGTCTAGACTGTCTTGACCTGAGCTATATGATGCCTATATCAGAGATCGATATCTATCTAGATAGATTGTTTGTGGACTAAAATTATAATTGTATATAGACTATAGATCTATACCTAGATCTGGTTCTAGAGTTGTAAATTATGTCCCCTTGTAATATCCACTGTCAAGAGAACAATAATGTCACGGTCACAGCACAAGAGAGCAACGACTATTCTGTAATCGCATTTCCGTAGTCAGTGACAGGTCTCTGGGAGAATGAAGGTGTAGTCTAAGAAAATGGGTCATTGGGATACCTGGCACTTCGACTTAGACCTATCGTAGATTCATGCCGCTTTGTTAATACACAATGGCCCGAAACAAACATTAGAATGTTTTGTAACTCCCAACATTGTCTATGATTTTAAAAGACCTAAAAATATAGCAGTCATTTTTGGTCAACTTCTACTTTAAAGATTTTTCTAGATCTATATTTAATCTAAACAAACCAAAAAACGGCTTTGTCTTTGAAAGCAAGGACTAGATCTATGTAATTTAAGTGGCTACACTTGATATCTTATATAAAGGCTGCCTGGTATGTGCGCTGGACTATCGTTCGTTTGTCTCGATGGCCCCGGGTTCATACCTTGTCTGTTTCCACCGCCCGTCGCCCTGCGGGAGGTTTGGACATTATCTTCAACTCTGATCTGAAGGTACACCCCTAAACATGTACAACAGTTTTCAAAATTTCTTATTCCATTTGCTAAGACAAATTTGTACAAGTGCTCCTTCTTTTCTACTGCTATAAGAAAATGGTTTCAGTCAGGAAAACCAACGACTTGGCAGATTTTATTTTTATAGCGGCATGTCTAGAATGACACAAGGATACGCAGAGGCGGCCCTTACAAGTACTCGGGGCCCGGGGCCAATGTCATATACGCGGGGCCCGGGGCAAGTGTCATGCCGTAAACATAAAATATATTTCATCAATATAGGCCTACACTATTTTTACAACTATTCACTATTACTAGTAAAAATAAATACACGGGAGACTACATGAGATTCACTAACAGTTTTTCTCCATTTCTCTCTGTCGTTTGCTTTTGATAGAATTTCATTCACTAACATTCTTTGATGTTGTCTTCCCATCTCTATCTCTGACTTCTTTTCATTTTCTTCATCGTAATGAAGGAAAGTCTTTGTGAGCCCTGAGGACCTTGTGCTGTGCCCATAGAGTTTAAGCTTGCATTTTTTTTCAGTTGTTAGCAAAATATGCACATTGACAGAACATGGGGTCCAATCACTGTATTAATCATGATTCTCTCTCTCTCTCTCCATTCGTGATGCAGTCTTTGTAAGTGACACTTATGATTTAACTATATCTTCATAACTATCAGCTCATTGAAGACATATTAATATTAACAATGTAATAATAATAATAACAATAATAAAGCTCCCTATCCTGTGGTATCAATTTGTTAGTAAAACGAACAATACAACAGTATTTGGCAGCACTTTCGACACGAGCACGTCTCTTTCTTTTTGTGTCATGTATAAGTTGTCGATAGTTTGTAGTTCATAGTTTCTGATATTCTTCCTGAAAATATTGAAACCTGTTTTTTTACCTGCCCGATCGGACCATTTCTGGGGACGATTTTCAGTTTGCGTTTCACACGAACTGTCTTTGTAACCTTATTTTTTAGTGAGTTAGATTTTGTTCAAAATACCATTCTAAGTTATTGCTAAAGTCTCATTTTATCTGGTTAAATTTGTAATAAAAGCTACGTTTAGTATTGTTCACAAAGTTTTAAAAATTAAAATATTATACGCCTATAGCGTTTGGTTGTCTACTAGCAGTTTAAAATTGGTGCTACATGTCCGACCGTCTACAACACCTCTAAGACAATCTAAGGCCGCCTCTGTTTAAGGCGAAATTACTCTCTTTTGAAGTTACGTGCGTCTGTGGACCTCGTGTAAAAGATTTATAATATCAGCTTCGCTGACCTAGTTGTGACCTACATATTTCAATGACATTAATAATGTCTTCTTCTTCGTTCTCATTTTACATTGTGGAGGGTTCAAATCAATAGGCCTAATCCTATAATATATCTGAGATGAACCGCGCTGTGGTTTCCAGATCCGGCAGTTTTCCGTATAGGTTTTCTTCTATACGAGGGTTTTGGGGGCAGAGTCTTGTTCGGGCCTCTTTGGCATGGTCAGCATTCGCTGGTGATGGTCAACAAGGGCCGGTTTCGCTCGTCCCGATTTTTAGCTTCCGGAACATCTGTTGTCTCATTCTGTTGTGTCCAGTTCTGAGTCGAAAAATTATTCGTTGTCGAGATAGCTTTTAATAGGCGTAGCCTAATAGACAATTAAAAGTGTTGTTTTTTTTTAAGGCTTATTATGAAACTCTTTTAACAGTATCATGTATTGAGCAAGCAAGAAAGAAAAGAATAATTATTTATTTTTTCATGTGTAAAAAGTCATCAAATAGTGATTCATATTATTTTCTTACAGTGTCAAATAATAAGAATTGTGATTTTTTTTTCGTTCGTATGCGGTTCTACAAGATTATATATACATAGGCTTCAATAATTGTTAATGGCTTTGTGTATGAAACGAGAAGCAAGGCGGGGTCACGTGTGTCGACGACTGTAAGCTACAACAGTAGGCCTATTGCGGTAAATGTTGTTTTTTTTTTAACCCTTTAGACGCGTGTGGTAGTTTAGCCTCTAAACTCTAAACTATTCTATTTTATATGCACTCTTGTTAAAATACTTCGCACTTTAAGGGTTAAGGGTGTGGTGATGTCAAATAAGAATTCGAAATTATGAACATTATGAGAGGAAATGTACTTGCGAAGTACAGGTTGTTTTTTTTCCACATTTAATCTCTTATGTTTTTGTGCAATGTTTGCATCTTCACGCATTTGAAAACAGGCTTTTCAGTTATACTTAGAAAAAACTGTCAGAAATATACTAATGGGAGAACACCTTAGTTCACTGTTAGGAATGACTACGTTCCAATTTGAATACGTTTAACACAACTGTTATCAAAGCAATTGCATCTTCACGCATCAGCATAAACAGTATTTCGAGAGATCATCAACTCTAATACAAGAACTCAATTCCTGTATTTTTTCAAATAAAGAGAAATATTATGGCCAGCCTAAATTGTTCTTTCAAGAGTTTGGTCCGCTACTAAAAATGTTTGCCCATCGCTGGTTACACTTACACTGATTAATTTATAGAATAGCAGCATCGACGCCTAAGAGTCCTTGATCCGATATGCCAATGACTACTACCTAAGGGAAATTACGGGATTGTTGTTCAATACTTATAAGGTGTAGACTCTTGGGCATAACTGTGGGATTTTCAGAGAAAAATTTGGTGACTATCGTTTTGCGTTACTTTTTTTAAAAAAATACCATAAGCGTAGCCAAAAGGTAGGCTATAGGTTAGATGTTTAAACTCCCCCCTTTTTTTATTTCAAATTAAAAAAAAAAACATAGAAAAACTAGGCATCAGTTTCCACGAGCGTACCTAAAAAAAAAAATACTGCAGCTATTGGAACCCATGATGACCTGCTAACTATCGTAAAAAAAAAAACAAAAAAAAAACGCAAGCTAACAATCTATGGCCCTGCATATTATAAGATCTACGGGGCTCGCCAAGGCCTTCCTTCGGAAACAGTACCATGAAAAAAAGAGGAGGCAGACAGAGAAAGCGATGGTAGGACAACATAAAAGAAAGGACGGGCCTAACTAAGGCAAAAGACAGAGAGGAATGGAGAAAGACGGTCGACGAATCTTGCAAGGTACTTTAACGGCCTAACGGATGGAGGACAATCGCATCCCAAAAATCATTCTGTACGGCAACTTGCATCTGGCTCAAGAAAAACAGGTCGCCACCACCTCCGTTACGTTGATGTGATAAAACGGGATTTAAAATCAGTAAACATTGATACTGACCATTGGGAAGACAGCCTTAGACCGCACTAGTTGGAGAGAGACGGTGACCAAGAAAGCTATAGAGAGCGAAAAATCATGGGCCTCGATTCTTGAAGAAAAGCGTGCCACACGGAAAATGGCTAGCTCCTCTACCACCAAAGCGAAAGCCACCTTGACATGCAATATATCTGAACTGGAGTGTCTCTCCAAAATAGGGCTCCACAGCCATATGAAAAAATGTTCGAGATGTACCATAGTCGTTTCATGACTGAAGGAGGCCAATGATTGATTGATTGAGCCTATGGATCGCAGGTCCCCCCCCCCCCCATTAAAATAAACTAATTTAGACTGCATGGGAATAAAAGTACATAGGGAAAGGAAAAGTAAAATTCGGCTTAAGTTTATTGTTGCAGTTTTATATCATTTCTATTGTGCTCATATAGAATAGTGTCTGTTGCCAGGGCCAGACTAAGGCCACTCCCCGTCCACTGCAACCTATGCGGTCACAGTGGGCTCGCGCTTTCATAGGCCCCGCGCTAATACTAGGTGTAATTATTAAATTTCAAAATATAGAAAAAAAATTCCTGCAATTCTGAATTTATTAAAATCTCCTGAAAACTCATACAAATCTCCTGAAAAGTAGACAAAATTGTTATTTGTGAGTGTCATTCATTATGGAAAACGCCAATCCTACGTGTGATAAAAGAAAAAAAGCATTGTTAGCTTTCATGTAATAAAATGTAATAATCGGGCGACTTTACACCTTAATCGGAAGTTCCAATACTTTATTTACTTTTATAGTCACTAGCATATAAATATGCCATAGGTTGCAAGGTTCGTAAAGTTAATTTGATCGCAATTTTGTACTTAATAAAGAATGAAAGTCGAATTTATTTTCTAAAACAACATCTTAATTTTCACTTATCATCCTTATTCCCACCCTGACTAGACCCCGCGCAATCAGTTTCGCATAGGGCCCAGCAATTGTTAGGACCGGCCCTGTCTTATCTTATCTTAAATAATACAGACGTTACTTCAAAAAAGAAGATGATTACGTCCTACGCGTCATGCATTCAGTCATGCATATTAACTAATGACTTAAATTCTGCCAAGTCACTGGTTTTCCTGGCTAGCTCAGACAACCCATTCCATGCTCTAATAGCACTAGGGAAGAAGGAATATTTGTACAAATTTGTCCTAGCATATGGGTTGAAGCATTTTTTTTGTCTTTCTGAGTATTTTATTAAATTTTGTTTTTGTATTTGAAGATTATGGTTCAGTGTTTTATGTATAATTGCTACTTTACTTTTAAGTGATATAAACACATTTTGAGTGCATTTTTTTTTTGAAATATCAAATAAATCCTTACTAGATAATTTTTGGTGAATTAAATTAAACGTGTGAGCAGGATATGAGCAAAATGTTTCTATATTGCAAATCAAAAGTCGAAAAACGAATTGTCGATGAACCAATGAATTTGCTACTTTGGCAACACTAAGCATCCTGAAATCAATATTTCGTTAAAGCGAACAAATCTTTAGTTTTATTATTTTAAATCTAGAAATAGATCTAGCAATAATAATATTTATTTTATTAGCTTTTTAACATATATTGATAAATCTAGATTCTAGATCTATACCTTTAATGAAAAAGTATTTTATTCCAATAAAAATTTAATAGCTCATGAATAAAAAAAAATTACCAATCTAGACCACTAGTTCTATAGATCTAGACTAGATAGATTATAATGTAGATAGAGATTGCAGGTTACTTGATCTTACCAACAACGTTAACTTTCGTTACCTTGAAAACCATGCTTTAGTCATAGTGACACTAGATCTAGTTCTACTTGCCCTGACATTCAATCTTAGCAATCATTCTTGAGATTTAGGCTTTATTTTCTTCGGCTTTTTATACAATCTAATTCTACATTGCGTTTTTTTTTTGTTATCTCATTTGTAAGTAGACAGTCTCGTTATATTATCGTGTCTAGAATACTTTTCTTCACAGTCACAGTCTATTTTTTATTTTACAGTCTTACTCTTACTACTCTTAGTTAGTCGTAGTCTTAGACTGAAGTTGAGTTAGTCTTAAACTTATTTTTATTAATCAAGAAGTCTCTAGACTTCTGGAGTCTAGGTCTAGTGACTAATGTCGTAATTATGACTAACCATCACATCAGATGATCAGTCATTCAATCAGTCATTAGTTAGTCTTTAGAATGAGATTCAGACTGATGCTGATGCCTGATCACTGCAGTTGCAGTGCTTCACTCAAATCAATCATTCATTACTGTCTGAAGACACTGTCACAGTCGTGACTGTCACTGAAGACACTGACTGAAGTTGTGGTAGCACTGTGTCTTGAGTCACTGTGTAGTCATGTAGTCACTAGTGATGTGACTAGTGTTACTAAGTCACTAAGTGTAGTTAGATCTAGATCTAGATTTCAGTTGAGTTGTATTTTTACTATACACTGACTCTGTAGTCAAGTGTAGTCAGTCAGTGTCAAGTGACTGTTATTAAATTAGTGTTATTACTGTGACTGTAGTCTAGACTAGATAGTAGATTACTAGATTTGACTAGATCTAGACTAGATCTAATAATAATATAGAATTATAGATCATTAGTCAGATCTAGTGTAGAGTGTAGACAGTATCACTATCAGTAGACTGTTACTAGCCTAGCTCTAGATCTCTATCTTATGTGCTGCAGTTACAATTACAACTAGTCACTAGTAGTTACTGATAATGATATTAAATATTACAGATATTTACTGAGCTTACTCTAGATCTAGACTCAGACACAGTGTAGCCGTAGTGTCTGTACTGTAGATCTAGTCCATCTAATCACATTCTAATTCTAGAATCTTATCTAGATCTATTTTCTAGTCTTAAGTACAGATAAATACACTCATCACTGCCATACTGTATGTATGAATGTTATGCAGCGGCCAGTCATAGATCTAGTCGCTAGTGCCAGCAGGGAGTGGGGTAACCGCACATTGACTTTGAGTAATTGACATGATTCATTGATTGCCTGGATTAGATTTAGATCTAGATCATGTATGCTGCCAATTTTTATTTTGGACTCAACTGTCTTTTCTTACTCATTGTCTCTCGACATTAAAGGCTCTTGGTCACATGACCACAACACAGTTCATACTTGCATGTACATGCAGTAATGTCCCTTATTCGACAGCCGTTGACCTGTGTGATAGGCCTAAGTCATGTGTATCAGTAGGCGCACATCATACATTAACCCTTTTGGTCCGCCACTGGAGTTACTACAATATGATTTTTTTCAACATTAATTTGCTTACAACCATATTCTGTGAAAGTCTTGTCTATGCTCATCGCCAAGTCTGCTAGCACTTCCTCTGTTCCTGACAGACCATCTTTGTCATATATATATGCATTATAAATTTTTTCTCACCAACGCTAACAGTACCCTAGTAACCTTCAGCAGCATCCTTCATTATCCTTTGTCAAGGTGGATATTGAAAAGTATTGTAAAGCATAAATAAATCAAATACATCTTAGAAGCAGTCTAAATTCAGATAATTGGGATATATATGTATGTATGTCTTATATATGTTAACCTTTGTTTATAGTGGAATGTTAGGAACATTGTACTGTTAGTAAATGACACTGACCTCATTAGGATTGTTTATCAGCTTTAAATTATCTTCTCATTAGCCTAATTGGTTGGACACAACTAGATCTAAGACCAGAGCCAGAGGTTATTAGAACTCTAGAGCTTATAATTAGACTTAGCCTGGCTTAGTTTTTTTGTACTGGTACTATAATATTAACTTAACCTTAAAAAAAAATAATGCTTTACAAACGGCTTTGTTTTGTAATTATGATAATTGTGAACATAACATTCCTATAAATGACAACTATCAGCACACTTAGCAAGAAAGTCAAATTTTTATATATTCAGTCTTTCTATCTAGGCTGATGTTGAAATAGATCAATGTGCTTTTATTTCCAATCCAGTTTCTGTTTTCTTGTCTTCAATATTCTTCTTTGCAAATACCTTTTTCTACCTAGTTATGCTTATACTAAAGTATTGGAAAGTATTTTATTTTTTTAACTTGTAATGTATCACTGACTCAAATTACTATGTCCTTTGCATATCTACGTATTAACTCTTTCAGTGCGGTGTTACTCTCAGCGAGTAACTTTGCTAGCGCTGGTGAGTGCAGGGTTACTCTCAGCGAGTAACTTTGTTTATAATATTTATTTCACTATATTTTTTATGTTAAACTTTTTTATTTCCCTCTTTTTTTTTAACTTCCTGGATGTGGGAGTGATTGTTCTTTATTTTGATTTTTTAATGAATTAAAAAATATTTTCTTTTTCTGTACTCAGTTTAAAATTAATGAAAAAAAATTTTGTTGGAATAATTTATTTGATTTACTATACTTTTGTAGCCCATTCATTTTCCTTTAAAATAAAAGATGTTAGATTATTGTAAAAATAAAAAAGTTATAGGTTTTAGTAACTCTACCCCTCCTTGAAAATTTGTGTCCGTTCTGGAAAACTCCATTTTTTCGATCAAAAAAATTCACACTGAAAGAGTTAACCAAGTCATTCATATTAATTAGAAACTCTTATAATTGATTTACCTGGCACATTCAGGCAACCTGTTCCATACTCAGATGCTACTTTTTCTCTTGTAAATAACAGACATTTCATTACAGCCTACACATATCCATGTTTTATATTACAGTAGTGCATGCTAAAATATATATTATATTATATAATATCAGCTTCACCTATCCCTTAGTCTGTTGGAACCATTTCTCTTTCTCCATTCCTGTCTTATGCCTTGTATAAAACCTCTTTCAGTGGCAGGCCTGTCCATTCCATTATATTGTCTTCCCTTTGCTTTCTCTGTCTGCCTCTTTTTTTTTTTTTTTTTTTGGTACTGTACCCTGAAGGAAGATCTTTGCAAGCCCTGAAGACCTTGTGATACAGCCATAGAGTTTTAGTGTTGTTTTTTTTTAAATATTTAGAAGGTTATCATATATTATACATAAAGAAATTCTGCTTATTGATTAATGTGCCTTTATCTTTGTGTCTTTCTGAGTATTTCATCTTGATGTTCTGTTTGTTTTTAGAACATGATTCGTATGCAAAGAGCTGGGGGGGATGGTGAGGAGGACAAGAAAAAGATGGAGGAAGAAGTCAGACTGGCTCGTCTCTGTACAGTACAAAATATTTTAGCCTTTGGATTTTTCTGTGGTTTAATCAGAGCAGGTAACTTAATTAGTGTTAAGCCATACAATGTTTTGTAACAGCTAATGAGTTAATACTCAAAAGAAACACAAGTCTTGAAAGTAAAAGCTGCAAAAATATGAAGTTTTTATTTTACAACTTTTTATGTTCTTTCTGAAATTAAGATTATTAGCTCAAACCTTCAGCAGGAAAGCATGTGATTGCAGCTACTGGGGATCAAACTCTGGCCTATCATGATGATAGTCCAAAGTGCGTATCACATGTCCAGGCAGTAATCTCTATTGGAATATCTTTATTTTTCAAGACTGGAGTATTTTAGTAAAATAAAAGTTGACTTAATTTGATCTTAAAAGTATATTAGGATTATAACTTTCAATAAAAATGTTCATGTCATTAAGTTAAGTTACTGACATATATTGATATACCTCAGATTCTCAGACCAGAAGTATCAGTTTGAACTCTGACCCATCACTTTCTCTGCATGAATGGATACTTTGTGATGTACTGAAGTCCTAATATTAATTTTATTTGAACTAGTCTTTCATCTATTTCCCTCCTCAGCACCCTGGCTTGTCAAACAGTTCAGTTAGTTGCTGCATTGGATCTGACTGGTTGTATTCAGTTTCTGTTGAATGGGACATTCTGGAGTCATTTGATTGGACTGTTTTTTTACTGTGTTAGCATTATGTTCATAAATGTTCATCCTGACAATTTCATATTGTGGAATATTTTTTTTTTTTACATTGTTTTCTAAAACTTGCTTTTTAAAGTTTCTTTTATATAGCCAATGCTTTATCTCAGTGCATTATGGTTTAATCTGTTGTGGGAGGAGGTAGTTATCTGGGTGAAAGTTTACAAGCTGCTTGTGGGCACTCATCAATCGCAATGCTGCTAGAAATGAGTTTCAAACTCATGTCCCATTAATAGGAAGCCAAATTTAATTTTAGAACAAAAAACAACATTCAGGTTCATGAATTTCATTTCTATTTTTTTTTTTGGTGGTTAAATTAAGAATAGCAGCTCATAAATTTGAGATTCAATGTAAACAATTTTATAATAATGTTCAGAAATTAAATTTATAAAATAACAACTTATCTGGGGATTAACTGTCATGAACAAAAGTTTAACATTAAAAAAAATAAATTATCTAGAAACACTTGGTATAAGCTGTTTAATTTGTCAAGGTAAACAAAAGCAGATTGTGTAGACAGTAAAATATCTGTAACTTGCAACACAAATAAACATAAACAAGCACACATGTATATTAGAGTATGAACAGCTGGTCCTATCAGAATTGATTTGACCAAAAAAAAAAAACAACTACTGATGTACCAGTAGTGGAATTTTTTTTTTTAAATCTGAATTTCGGAACTTGAAAAAGCTAAAATTTGACTTTCCCATAATTTGCCAGAGAAGTATACATTCAAAATTAGCCAGATACTAGACCTAGATAATTCTATAATTACCATTCTCATTTAGAACAATGCATTTTTTTAAAAACAATTTTTAATAGAGTCAACTAAATGATAGAACTTTCCAAGCAATAAAATCAAATCTTAAATATAATTGATACAAGAAACAAATCTAGCTATCAAGACTTTGGAAGATACAAAACACACATCGCTGGCTGATTATTTTTCTCAAGTACGTACAGTGGAGTCTTTTTCCCCCCTTAATCTTTCATATTGTGGTTTAATAATCATCATACCTTGTCTATGTCCTGCAGAAATTTAATTCACAAAAGTAATATTTAAAAACCTTGACATTAGATCCTTGTCAATTAGTGCAGTGTATTAGTCATATGTTTTTTTCAAACTAAAACGTGTATCATAAGAATGCTCAGAAAATGCTGTTGAACCTTTTTTTTTCTCATGTAGACTTGCAGTAAACTAAATTGAATTGTATTATATTTATTAGAACAATTCCCAACTTTAACAATAAAAAAAAAAATGGAAAGAATTTTCAAAAGAAATTTGAGTCTGAAAACTAACTTTTTTTTTCTACGAAAATTCTTATTGAATAAAGAAAGGTCATATTTTCTTTCCTTATAAGGTACATCCTAATTATTGAGACTCCACTGTAGTCTTATAGGCAAAGCTTCAATTCTACCCTGTGAACACAAGGTGCAAAGTAAACTATTGGAAGTCAAAACAAAACAGCATAGCTATTTAAAAAAAAAAAAAGAACAGCAGGCCAAAGGCAGCTGACTAAAACAACAATAAGAGTAAAAAATAGTTATGGAATGATATGAAACTTAGTACAGAATTAAATACACAGGTTGAACAATCCACACTTCAAAAAATGTTTATAAAAAAAAAATGTTTGTTAAAAAGGTTTGTTTCTAAAAAGAAAAAATGTTTATGGCACATTTGACCAAAAAAAATTTTGACTCATTTTCATAATTACAAGTGAAACTGAATATTTCAAAAGTTGATATCTATTTATCCATAATAGTGAGATGTTATTTGTTCAGTTATTGAGAGTGGGGTATGGATGTAATATCAATGCATCAAAATCAAATACAGAGAACAGATTGCAGTGGGTACAAACCAAAACATTTGATAAAATACTGCAAAGTAAACAATGGGTCAATTTTATTTTTTTTTAAATAAGAGAATGAGACAACACTGAAACTTGTAGGTTGGCTATAGTCCCACTATAACCTCGTCTAGGTTAAAAAAACACAGTTTACATTGACTGACTCTATTAAAAGGTAGAGCTAGCATGAGACATCAGCAGATATCAAAATAAAATTATTTCAACTTCAAGCCATTTTCATTTCATACTTTTGTGGTTTGTTCAAGCCTCTTTCTAGAACTAAAGAGAGAAAAGTTTAGCCAAGATCCATTCCATAATCACCATTATTTACATAGTCAGACAAGAACAGATGTACTAGTTTATAGAAATGATATTAAAGTCAAGTGCACACCTACACTTGTCAGTGTTCAGTCAAACAAGTTGATTGGATATTACAAAGAAAAACTGCCAAACAAAATTTATAGTCAGGGCTGACATTAGCAAAGGGAGAAAACTCATGATAGTAGTATTTATTTATGTACACTAATAGTTGGTCTTATAGTTAAGGAAATTAACATCGTACCAGCCACACATCAACATCAAATGAATGTACCAGCCACACATCAACATCAAATGAATGTAACAGCAACATGCATAAATTGAGTGTTGCCAGTTTCACAACATCAAATGAATGTACCAACTTCACATCATCAAACAAATGTTCCAGTTTCACATGAACATCAATAATAATGTACCAACTTCACATCATCAAACAAATGTTCCAGTTTCACATGAACATCAAATGAATGTACCAACTTCACATCAACATCAAATGAATGTACCAACTTCACATCAACATCAAATGATTGTACCAGCCACACACCAACATGCAAAAATTGAGTGCTGTATCAGCTTCAGTATCAACATATCTGTACCTCAAATGAAATACACTTCGATTGTATCCAGTTGAACAAACTGGCATATCACAACATTTTTGAAATTTTGAAACAACTTTTGATGGCCACTGCTGACATGTAACCAAATAAACTGTAAAAAAAAAACAACTAATCGCTTATTTATATTTAAAGTACTGTATAGAAGAATAAAGATAATGCACGTTTTGCTTGCAATATGAATACCTAACAAGTTATTTATAGTGAGGATAAAGATTTCTTATGCACTGATTAAAAGCTTATTAGACTGAATTTTATTTCTAATTTTTTTATGTTTGTAGATTCACACATATACTTGTTATAAAACATTTTTTATTTTTGAAATAAAGGCAAGAATTACAAAATAATTTTTCATAATAATACCAAGATTCATGTACCAGTATTGTACACAGATTGAAGAGATTCATTTAGGCCTACCAGTATTGTACACAGGGAAGAGAGAGATTCATTTACCAGTACACTCTTCAACTAATGACCAGTATCAGAAATAAGGATGATTAGGTCTCAGTCCAAATCTCCTGCAGGACAGCAGAAGATGGTGGTGGACAGACTTTAAATCCATAAATAACATGTTGACAGTTCAGAGCGCATACAGCAGAACCAAACAGACACTCTTTTATATACTACATATATAAACAAACATGAATAAAAATAATTGTAAATAACCAAACACTTGACAATTTGTTTACAAAATGAACAGCTTCTAAACTAGTACAGTTACACTGTTATTAGTGTATCTGAGAAGTGTGGTCGAGAGGCTAACACTTGAACTTGGCTACGCCCGAGGTTAGGTTCGACACCAGACTCGAGCAGAGTTGTGTTTACTGAGTGTCTAAAAGCAGCACAGAAAACCTTATCGCAGATAACCCCCCCCCCCCCCCCCAGCACTCCACAAATGAGAGCCTTAGCGCTCTGAGCATGCTATAAGCAATAAAGTAGTGCTATATAAAAGCTATGACCTATACTTATTATTATTATTTATTATCTGGTATGTTTTTGGATCTTACATCCATCTGATTATCTACTTTTACAGTGAAGCATAAGCATTTGTTGACTTGAAAACAGAATAGGGTACAAAAAAAATGATACAATGTTCAGTGAAGATCAAAGAAAACATGTCAAGGTTGTAAGCGCAAGTTTGTTTGACATGCCTTCAAAAAGAAAGATTACAATGACTTATCTCAATGGGAGATGAGTTCAAACTCTGGAAGAAAAACTAAATATAGAACATCGACACAAAATTTGTTTCTATGGAAACAAAGTATTGATGATTACCTTGATGCAATTGTTAAACCTGTGGCTAACACAAGAGACTGCATCGGAAGACCAGAAATGCATTTTGTGCTGGAGGGATACGAGAGTCATATTGCTGAGTTAGCCATCTTAGTTGTCCAAAGCATACAACCAATCAGGCTAGATTACTTTTTCAAATGTTAAATAAAGAAAGACAAAATTCTTTCCAGCTAATAGGATATTGTGTTGATCTTTTGATAAATTTGTAAGCAAATGTTATTTTCAACCAATAAAGATGGTAAGTACACTTAAACCTAACTTGGCTTGGCTACCTATGAAGGAAGCTCAAGGTTCAACACCAGAGATGGCTGCCTGGTCATGCGGTTTGCGCGCTGGACTGTCGTTCAGATTTCGTTTGGACTAGGAAGTAATTATCTTCAACTCTGAAGGAACATCCGAAACATGTAAAACATTTTACAATATAATATTTTACAAACAGACTCGAGCAGACTTCTCCCAGATACTCCCCACCCCCACTGGTCCACAAATGAGATTAGACCACAGCTCTCTGAGCATGCTAAAGCATGAAAGTAACACAATATAAAAGCTATAATTTATTTTTAAGCAACTTTGTTATTATTTATATGTCTGCAGTACCGGTACATATATGTGGCTTAAATAAAAAGTGAAATTTCGATACAGTATTTAAATGTGTAACTTGTACCATCACATGTTTTGTCTTAGTTGAACCAGTCAGTTCTTAAGACCAAATAGACTGGGTCCCAATATGGCAGGATTAACTGGAATCAATTGTAATTCAGCTTCTTTTCAATGCTTATAATATAAGAATTTGATCAACAATTTAAGGCTTACACATTCAAGGCAGAAAAAAAAAAGGCATTTTTCATACTAAGTAAATACTTTCAATGGACTGCGTCAAAAATGGAAAGAAGTACAATTTTTACATTAAAATAAGGTAAATTTTTTTTTCAGTACAGTAATAGTAAAAAAAAAAAAATAATAGGAGATTCATCAAAAGAATAAAACCAGCGCATGAGAAAAACAAATAAAAACTCTGTACATTGTTTACAAGAATGGAAGCTGGTGTGTGGCATTTTCACAAAGAAAGCTGATATGTCAATGAAAGGCACTTGTTACAAAACGTTCATAACCTTTTTGGGCTGCAACGGAAGCTTGGTGTTCCATCATTGAAGACTGCGGTGTAACAGGACTTCCGGGGGTTCTTAATTGTGAACCTAAGAGACAAATTGGTAAATTGGTTTATTAATTATAATGGAAAAAACAAAAAAAAGACTATACAAACTCTAGTGCAAGCAATTATTATTATTATAAATTACAGAGGGCGGCTGAGTGATCAAGCGCTTGGCTTTCAGACCTGGGGTTCTGAGTTTAAATCTCAGGGATTTTGAATTTTGGGATTTTTAGGGTGCCCCTGAGTCCACCCAACTCTAATTGGGACAGATAACTGACTTTAGTTGTGCTAGCCACATGACACCCTACTCATATTAACTGTTGGCCAAAAAAAGACAAGGTGTGAAAGGGGAACTTTTACTTTCTTAGTAGATGATAATTACGTCCTATGTGTATCCATGTGTCAATCTGGTCGTGCATGTTAATTAGAGACTTACACTCTGCATTACCTGCATTGTAGACAGAATCTTTAACAGGCTCAGCTCTCACGGCCAGAACAGATTGGTAAGACGATATAATGTTATTATTATAAGCATCTCCATAACGTTCTTCTGGACTCTTTTGTGATGATGGCACTGTTGAGAGTTGTTGGAAACAAACAGTTTACTAGGCTCCAACTTCAAAATAAACATTTGTTAACTTTATTAATAAACAAAATACTTTAAATTTTCTCTATTATTATTCAGAAATGCTTATACCAAAACGCTGAAAGGTGAATGTAGATTAATTTGATATCAACAAAGATGACACGTTGTGAAGAAATAATGAAACAGTAAAACCTACTCACCAAAACATCTTCTTTTGTTGACATGTGTATCAAAGTCATCTAAATCATCAACACATCTTTTGACCCCAGAAAACATTCTGTCTGTTGAATTGTCTGCGGGTGAACAAACTTCCGCCATGTCGACTTCTCCTTCCTCCATATCAACCGAGCTGGCGGTGAAGTCATTAG
Source organism: Biomphalaria pfeifferi (assembly GCA_030265305.1). NCBI lineage: Eukaryota > Metazoa > Mollusca > Gastropoda > Planorbidae > Biomphalaria > Biomphalaria pfeifferi. The sequence continues at coordinate 739,193 of JASAOG010000226.1, read as the reverse complement.
AAATACGCTCACCATTCATCAAAATGTGAGAATAGAGTCTACTTTCATGTTCTCTTGAAGGGAACGACATGTTGTAAGCAGCAGAGCCTTGTTGGGTTGGGTCTTGAGTGTGGGCATTCCAGTTTGGCCCTGGTGACCTTTCATGTTCTGCATGTTCCATTGTTTTTTTTAGATACTGAGCAAGTGCAAGATGATTGGACTGTTGTGCTAGTTCACCAGGAGTGAAACCTCTGTGATTCTTCAGACTGAATTCAAGAGAAAAACAAAAAAAAAATTATTATAGGAACATGTAAGACTACTGATTGCTATTATTATTATATTATTATTATAGCTTTTATATAGCACTACTTTCATGCTCAGAGCGCTTTGGTCCAACCTCATTTGTGGACCGGTTGGGGGGGGGGGGGGGGGGGAGGGGGGGTATCTAGGAGTTGGTTTTCTGTGCTGCCTTTAGGCGCTCAGTAAACACAACTCTGCCCGAGTCGAGTGTCGAACCTCGAGCCCCCTTCTAGGTGGCCAAGCCAAGTTCAAGTGCACTTAGCCTCTCGACCACGCTTCCCACTATTCAATTAGTAGAGAGCTTATTGAGGGTAAAGTGATTGGCAAATAAAGCAATGATCTGGAAATTGAACTGTAGATATATAAATAAATATGGACGGGAATATAAGGTCCAGCACTCTGATGTGTATAAAAGCGAAGGGAGCACGACAGCATTCTAGACTTTCAGTTTTCTCGATTAAACTGTAGAGCACTGGCATTTCTTTGTCATGTGGTAGGTGTGTGTGAAGTGAGGTAGATGTGTGCGTCATATGTTAGGTGTGTGTGTAGTGAATGATATTGAATGTTGAGTCTTGTTCTAAGTTGAAAGATTATAGTTCCCTCGTTGTAGAAATATTGGCTAGCTTCCTAATGAAAGTGACACTGATGCCCCCAATGAGTTGTTGCAAGTGATACCACAAAATATAATGAAAGTTTGCAATGCTATTTCATGCAGGATTGAGATAAAAGCAGTCCCATTGCAAGCTGGGTAATTTCTTCAGACTTGAATTTAGTAAAAACTTGTAAAATTATGCTAAAAAACTTAAACCTTGTGTTGTAGATCATTTTAAAAAAAACTTGTTTGCAAATTGATTTTTGATGATCCAAAGTTCATAAGCAATAGTAGCTCTTGTTTTAATGTTAGCTATATGTGTATATCACAAAATAAAGGTTCAATAAACATTTAATTTATTACATAAATCAAAGCATGTTTCATCTTGTAACAAACCAGCCAGTTATTAGGACCTAGTGATATCACCCATCTAATTATCCAGATTCAATTGTATCACAACAACAAAAAATATGCTTATCAGGCCTTATACTTAGCTACCAACAGAGCATTTAGATTTATTGAAAAATTTACTTTTTGGTTTTATTAAAAGAATAAGTTTATTTTGTAAAGTTTAATTTCATCAAAACATCACAAGGTCCAGAGAGCTTGCAAAGACCTTCCTACAGAGAACAGTACCAAGAAAAAGAAGAGGCAGAGAAAGCGATGGGAAGACAACTTCAAAGACAGGTCTTTCATTTAAACATATTCTATTCAAGACAGTTGACAAATCAGGTGTGGATGCCCCCTTCATTTAACAGACTATGGGATAGGCGAAGATTAAGGTGAAAACACTAAGATCCTTTTGTAAAGCTTATCAAGACTATGTTGTATTATGATTGGTAAGGGAACATTAAAATATGTCAATTGAATCACAATATTTATAACACCCTACAGCCAATCAGGAAGTCAAAAACACTGTCCTTACATAATAAAATCTGTATCTTCAAAGCAAATGGGAAAGCAATTCTTTTGTATGGCACAGAGACTTGGAGAGTAACAACTAACAATAAAGCTCCAGGACTTCACTCACAAATGCTTGTGTCATAAAATTGGTGGGAGATGCCTAGAAAAATCTCAAACTACAGTCTGTGGTTTTCTCCTAGAGGTATATTGTTTTGTTCTTTTAGAGTATTTAAACCAATAGCTCTTTTATATGGTTTTAAAATTTATGATTGAAATTTTATTTTAAAAAATATTTTGCTATTGTGTTAATTGAAAAACATATTATAAGTAAACAAAAGACATTTAAAAATAATTTTTTAAGTTATAAAACAGAACAAACATATTATTAGACATCAGTTTTTACTTGCTGGATTTTGATTTTTGAGATTTTTGGGCGGCTCCAAGTCCAACCAGCTCTAATGGGTTTCCAGACATTAGTTGGGGAAAAGTAAAGGCGGGTGGTAGTTGTGCCGGCCACATGACAACCTCGTTAACTGTGGGCCAAAGAAACAGATGACTTTACATCATCTGTCCCATAGATCGCAAGGTCTGAAAGGGGAACTTCACTTTACAGCCTGTGGGGAAACTAGTCATCAAACACCAATAGAACAAGAAATGAAATGACACTCATTGGATTGTTTGTTTGTTTGTAAAATGTTTTACATGTTTTGGATGTTCCTTCAGAGTTGAAGATAGTTTACTTCCTAGTCCAAACCTCCGGCAGGGGGATGGGAGCAGGCAGGGTTTGAACCCTTGACGTCGATAAATCCAAATGACAGTTCAGCGCGCACGACCAGGCAGCCATTGGGCACACCATGGGAAGTTGTCTGTTGCAAGGCTGGACTGGAACCCAGAGAGGGAAAAAGAAAGTCTGGGAGACCAAAGCTGGAGGAGACCAGTAGACCAAGAAGCAAAGATGGCAGGATGTACACGGACGCAAACGAGGGAAATTGGCCAGAACAGTGTCCAATGGCGAGGTACTGGTTGCAGCCTTATACTCTAATGCAGGGGTTCTCAACCTGTGGGTCGCGACCCCTTGAGGGGTCGATTGACGATTTGTCAGGGGTCGCCTAAGACCATCGAAAATATGGATTGTATTTAGTGTATTCTTCTATTGCTGTGTATATTATGGGGGGGGGGGGGGGGGGCAGAGTGGGGGATAGTAAGAAGGGGTCGCTAAGCTTAAAAGGTTGAGAACCGCTGCTCTAATGGAAGTCAAAATGGATTAAGTCATATACGTTATGTTGTGCTATACTTAGTAAGGTAACATTAAAGTATGTTCATCAAATCACAATAGAAAAGGACCACACAGAGTGACTGTCTCAATAACTTACTCAAGAGATGCTCCATGGTTGACCAGTATAGCTACACAATCTGTATTTCCTGCTTTGGCAGCTTTGTGAAGTGGAGTTTCTCCCATAAAGTCCTAGAAAACAAATTTTATTTAATTCATCAATCTCTAGGAAACCAATACATTTGGAAAGGGCTCAAACTGTTTTTTTTTTGTTCTTTTTGCAAACATTTATATAAACTAATGAGATTAGGATAACAATTTTAATTTTAAGGGGAGACAACAGCAACAATGTAATTTTTTTCAGATTATGATTTTAAACTAGTTATGACCCTTTAATAATAACCACATATTTAAAAAAATCGCTTGAATTTTCTTAACTGCTGCTTTTACCAACTATTCTTAAGTTAATGATCATGGATATTTTAGAAACATTCTCTAACTACACAGATCTTGGTTTTTCATTGAACTTAGGTTTTCAGAACAATGTTAAGTCTTAATGTCAACATTTACAATGTTCAAGATTGTCACAGTCTCAGTTGACATTGCATGATTAAATATTCACGTCATGTTGAGAGGTTAATAGACACGTGGAATTCCTGATGTAGAAAACAGAAAGTAGAATGAATAAAGTTGACTCTGAGTTCAGTCAAGTCAGTTAAGTGGTATCTTTTAGACAGAGTGGTCAAGTAATATTTTGGTCCAGGATGGACAGTAGCGACTTAGAAAAGTCGGTAGTAATTTCAGTTAGAAAGTAACTTGTGGGCAGTTGTTGCCAGTGGTCTTTTTGAGACATGTATTAGTTAATCTATATTTCTGCACAGTCTTACCCGCTGAGATGCGGACGTGATTTGTAATCTAGAGACTCTAACATATATTGGTTACATTTGATACCGCTGTTATGCGGATAGGATTGTTTATTATTTCTTGACTCGTAGCACTAACAAGGAGTGCAGTATTATTATTATGTTGTAAAATAAACTCTATATTAGTCTGCTGAAACGGACTTGAGTCAGTTTATAGTGTATATAATTGTCACGTGTTAAGAGTGCTCCAGGAAGCAAGAACCCAGCATTTCACGACATTCGCATTCTTCAACATGTTACGTATCTAGGCATTGTTACCTAGATACTATTTTTTTTTCTTGACCTGTAGGTTGTCTGCCCCTTGTGTAATAAGTTTTTTTATTTTATTTTTCACGGCGAGTCAAGCCACACAGACAGTGACCGGTCCTTGACCTATGTGTGTACCTCTGGTTGAAAGGAGGGTGGTTTTTTTTTTCTTCTGTCTCTTTGAAGAGCGTTCTAGATCTGGGTGTTGATGACTTATTCTGTTCTAGAAATTACTAGATTTGTCTTGATATCGACGTGCGGTATATTATATAAAGACCGCCCGTGTAACGTTGACGGACAGACATACGGAGACAGCAGTGAGACAGAATAGCGGAGACATTGCGTGACCCGTGCGTGGTATACCAATTGATCGTGTAAGTTAAGATTTTTCTTTTTTCAAGGCCTTGCTTGTATTTGTAATTATATTTTCAAACTCTGGTATTGTAATATTTTTACATGCCATTTTTGTAAAAGGGTTTTGGTCAACCCTTCCATTTTGTATTGAGTAAATGTTTTTTTTTTTCTTGCTTTATGTGATTCAGTTAAAAGTACTATTCGAGTTATATTTTATTAAACCTTAAGTTGATATTTTACCTTCCGATTTCTTGTGTCATTTTTTTTTTGTTATTCATTGTAAGTCTTTGATTAAATTCAGACTTAAGATAAATGACACAACAGCTTTTTCTATTGTCACGTTCCCCTAGGCAAGCCATTTAAAAATTAGAATTCAATTCGTAATATGTGACAAACATTACACCATTCAACGTCATTTACAAGGATAAAGCAACCAATCTTTTCTGAGTGTTTCTTCTCAGGAGAACTGACCTGTTTATTCCGAGAAGCTCCACACTGTAACAGCCACTTCAAACATAAAACAGCACCAGACTGTGCTGCCAAATGCAAGGGTGAGGTGTTGGATCTGTGTGAAGGTGTGTCAAAGCCTATGTTTGGTTTCACATTTAATTTCATCAGACAACTTAACTAGAAAAAAAAAAGAAGAGAAACAGTCAGTGGCTAATATTTAATACATGGAGCTGATTTAAAAAGTAAATAAAATTAATAGCGATTCACCCAACTGTACATAAAGTCCCCTTTTAAGACCATGCGATCTATAGTTAAGGTGATCAGTTTCTTTGTCCATCGGTTAATGAGCAGGGTGTCATGTGGCCAGCACAACAACCAACTGCCTTTTATTTCCTCAACTGATGTCAGGTACCCATTGGAGTTATGTGAACTCAGAGGCGCCGAAAAGATATCGAAATTCAAATTACCAGTCTTCACCCAGATTTCTTGTCTGTTGATCATGTTTAGATCTCAATATTAGTGCAACAGTTACATCTCCCAGTATTCGTCAATCTCTATGTTTTTCTAATTAAACATGCAAACTTTTGTTTTATTCAGACACATGTACACCATTATGAATAAGATTGAAAAGTCTGGTAATATTTTAAATTATTTAAATACTGTATCATGGTGAATGAAGGAGAAGAAGTAACAACGGAAAGGGCATTAATTATAACCACTTTAAACCTCTTTCTTATTTTTTAGAAACAAGTTTTCATATTGTATGCACATTAAATATAAATATTTTATGTTAATCCACAAGTTCAGTGGTGCGTATACTTTCATGTTTCTAAACACTAGGCTAAGTGATTTAATATCCAAGGTATCAGTGTATATTAGAATAAATGGGAAAAAAAAAAAAGATCCATCCTCTCAAAGAATTGAAATAATAGAATAAGTATTCATACACACAAAATTTCAAGTTAGAATATAGTTAGTATGACTAAATTTCAAATTAAATCCACAGAAATAGCTTCATATGAAACTTGCAACTTATTGAACAACCCCACTTATTTCACTGGTATACTCTTTCTAACCAAGTGAACACTAGAAGTGTTGCAGAAATCTTCAGAAACAATGTCTAAAATATATTTCATTATTTAAATCCCTTTTGTTGCCTACAATTCTTAGAGGTAACATGAAACATCTAGAATGTACAATTTTTTTTTTTACGTTCTAACCAAGACAGAAGAAGACACCAGCAAGAAAGTAAAATATTATTTGATTTATTAATTACCTCCCCTGCATTATAAATATACATTAGAAACACGAAACATCTAGAAAAAAATGTGCACAAAAACAAAAATCCAGTTTCTGTTCTGCAACCTTGATACTTTTCATTATGGGTTTGTGTCACTTATATTTTATAATATATGTGCTATTGAGGTCATATTCAAGCCTATTGAATGAGTACAACTAATTAGTCCACACCAACTATCTTTATGATCTTGTTTTCCTTTTAATTTAAACTTTTTAAATTTAATAGCAATGTCTTCAATTCCTAAGATTAAGAATGAGTGTTTCACAAGACTATGCAAGCCCAATTACGACCTGTATATTTTTTCGCATCTGGTGTAGACAACGCTGTTGTCTTCCAGTAGCATATTTAAGTTTTCTTTGGGTCTCAAACATGTGTCCCGCAGCCACTGTAAGAGCTCTTCAACTGTCTCTTTCAGAGGCCATCTGCTGCCAGCTATTTTATTCCAGTGAAGGTGAAATATTGCTTTGGTTGTCCCCCATCAAGGCCCTCTTAAGCATTTATATTTGTGCATCCCTGATTGACTATAAAAGCTAATTTTTGTTCCTTGCTCATTCTTTAAAGTAGAGCCTACTCTGTCTTTTAGATATGCAGACAAGGTAAGATTTAAAAAGCCAGTTACCAGCTGTTGATCGGATAAAATTAGTTTGATTAAACAGAAGCTGGTAGAATGGAACTTAAAAGGAAGCTGAAAACATATGTGATCTATTGTACTTCTTGGTTGAAGTCATTAGATAAAGGTAAGTTGGGAGATATTCTTCCTGCTTTGCTGTCCAATAATTTATGTACTCTTTAGTTTAGAATAGGTCACTAGAGTCTGTATAATCCAGGAGGTTGTTAAAGTGAATTTATACTTTGTGACTAAAGAAACACATTTGACATAGACATTTATGAAAATTGTTGCCTGTAAGTAGTTTCAATTAGAAAAGCTAGATGATTTGAGGATTCTATTATTACACAGATCTCCTGTACAAAATATAATCTTCAGACACTTCTAATTACTTTTGAATTGTGACTTGTCTACTGAAAAGATCTAGTTACAGTAGAATCTAGTATATATTATATATAGTAGTATAGTATATATAATAATATATATAGTTTCTTATTACTTTATTAACAAAGAGGTGAAGTAAAAGTTGTTACCCTTTCAGACCTCGTGAAATATCACAATAATATTGACTCAAATCAGTGTATAGAATCTAGAATCTAATTTATAAATATAAATGACATATTATTACTATTTTTAGATTTTAGATCTCTAGAGATTATTTCTAGATCTCTCCTTATAAATTATAGATGTAGATCTAGAATAATCTAGATTATATATAGATCTAATAATATTAAATATACTAATATAGATTTAAAAATTTCATTAAAATAATTAGATCTAGATCTATCTAATCTAGTCTACACTCTAGACTCGACCCTAGCTAGCTAGAGTTAATATTTATACTTTATTATAAATTTTATTAGAGTGTTTAGAGTAAGAGTACTCAGTATGAATATATAATATATATATATTGTATACTATGACTAGACTAGATAGTAGATTATCAGGAGCGGTAGCCCCGGTAGATTTAGATCTATGACTTTGTTTTATAATATTTTATATAAAGTTTATATTTATATGAGACATTAGACTCAAGAAATCTCTAGGTCTACCTGTCCATAAAATGCAGCCCAGTGAGCTGGTGTCCATCCATTCAAAGAATCCTCTTCTGAAATCAAGGCCCCAACGCAAGCGGCAGTGGCTTCTCCACTGTTGTTATTGTAAAGTAAAGCTCTGCCAATTAATGTGTCAAGCAAGTGTCCGTCACCTAAATAACAGGCGTAGTGCAGTGGGGTTTGTGCCAAAATTTGTTGACTTATGGAATCCAGTGGAAGTGGTGGTTGCGTTTCAAAATTCATTATCTAAATCTTCGGTTACAGTCAATCTAGCAATACGAAAAAAAGCCGTCTGTAAAGAGAACCGGCGTTTCTTTGTTGTGTTTTGGTTCAAAATGTTTGACCTAGTTTAGTCCTCTTACCGAAACATAACGTTTTATAGAAAATGTTCTCTTAAAAATAAATAAGTAGGCTATTTATTCAAATATTATTACGACTATTAGCAAATTAACTGTTTGTTTAGTGACCAGTAGGCCTATAGATTTACGGGGCATACGCATAAAATCAAATTGAATATCGACTGAGAATGTTCGTTACCAAAAACGTTTTATTGGAAGAACACAATATGACTATCATAATAATGAATCGGTCGTTTTCGGTTTATCATTTCTGTCTAGATCTATATTTAGATTTTCTTTTTTTCCCTTTATTTTCCTTTAATAACAAAATGAAACCGGTTTAAATACAGAAGTAAATCAATTAACAAAGTAAACTAATTAATTAATGGAATATATAGAAAAACTATATAATACGGCATATTTCTGAATTTGCAAAAAAGGATATATAATTGATTAATAATATCTCTTACTGGTTATGTTTCTTTTATAATAACAACTGATCTATCTACATTAAAAATGTTTCCTTAAAAAAATATTTAGATCTTTTATTTATCACCTTTTTTTTTTTCGGGGAAAATAGAAACTATTTATGTCACAATTACCCCCCCCCCCCCCCACCTTCCCCCATAAAAGAGGCGGAGAGGACGTCAGTAGGAAGACGATTAACAATCATAGATATATATATATAGTGCTGTAAATCTACGGCTTTGATATAAGCAAGTCGGCCGACATCATTAACATATCGAATCCTTGTTGTTTATTTACTGATTTTCCGGCAGAGGCATGGCATCGGGCTGAGATTGAACACGGGGCCAACGTGGCAAAAGTCTGAAGCAAATCGCTCTTTGTTGAGTTAAAATAGTTATCTAATCTATAGGGCCAAGATCAGCGGCGGACTGGTTATGTGGACATTCGGGCAAATGCCCGGTGGGTCGGTATTACCCAAATGGGCCGATAAGTGGAGCCACCGAAAGGACCGCATGGATGCCACATATTATATTAAATTGTTAAACGTTTTATATAAGGGGCTCTCTGAAAGTCTTGTTTAAAGAAATCCTTTACCGACACCGAAATAATGTGAGTCAACATTCGTAATGTAGTGACCTAGTTTAGTTTAGAGAGTATGTTAGTTGTTAGTTTATTTTTTAAATATATTGTGCATTGTTTTTTAGCGACGGGAATAGTAGTGACGTAGTCAGACAGACGAATGACGTAGCAGAATAGGCGTACATGGAGTAATAGTAGGCTTCGTCCTCTTAGGGATTAAAAAGCAACATAAGGCCTATGCCTATATTTCTTGCTAACTTATAAAGCACATGTTCAGTTATAGATAGATATATTATCAAACTTAACGTAATGATTTTAAGGGCAGGTAATAGCCAACATCCGTAGACAGTGCTACTAGATCTAGTACTAGTAGTATAATAGGCTTCGTCTTCTTAGGGCATAGAAAACACTTATCGATTAAAAAGCAACATAAGGCATATATATATATATAGGTTAGTCGCTCAAAACTCTTTATATATGTTGTGTCTGTTCTATTTATGTGTATGTTTCTGTTGAGTTGTTTTTATATGAGAAAATAGGAGTCCTTTTAATCACAACAAATTTCCATTAGGATCAATACAACAGTCTTTGGCATGTATCTAGTCAGTTGTACTGGGGGGGGGGGGGGGGAACAGACTAGCAAATTATTAGTTTAGTGCGGAGTAGTTTTTAAAAAAAGTCAACACAAAATGTGCTGTTAGTTAGCTTATCGCTGTCCGGCGTAGACTTCTGCTGTTGATAACCGCACAACAAAGAAAAGAAAACAATGCGCGGGAAAGCATGTGTGGAAATTAACCTATACAGAACGCAATAAGTGTGAATCTATAATAGATAGACTATACTGAAACGGATAGGCCTTTATATATCGAGATACGATATAAGGATCCAATGCGGGATTTTAGTAGCCAAAGTGGAGGCCCTGGACAGGTTTTTATAAAGCGTTAGGCACTTAGTGTAGAAACGCTCCCGGACTTTGATCGCGATATTTATAGTGACTTCACGGATAGTTGGGTTCAGTTTTGTTTAGGTTAGTTTTATTCAGTTATTCAGGTGTTAGGACTTCAAAGTTTTTTTTTTGGGATGGGATGTAGCCCCAATGGAATGAATGGAGTAGGCCTACTAAAGTTTCGAGTGCATTTGAGCAAAAAAAAAAAAAAAAAAAAAAGAATATTATTTTGCCTCTTTTACTCTAGGAAACACTTCATCGGTAACTGTTTTTGACATCTACCAGATGTAATGGAAAAAAACTTTATAATAGCGAGGCCGTGGGCAGTGACCATCGACGATTGACTACGCCTTCTGCAACTTTTGAGGGCAGCTATGCACCCGAGACCATCAAACGACAGTCCAGTGAGCAAAACGCAAGACCAGCCAGCCATCCTACTGCGAGCATTAGTATGGCTTACCATCAGTGTTTCCCAAACTGTGTTCTGCGGAACCTATTCAATGCCTGAATAGGTGTTCCAACAACAACTGGAATAATTAACTAGTAGGCCACCACGTGGATAAATCTCTCTTTAAAAAAAAGTAAAAGTGTTCCACTAAATACTCAGAATGTGCGAAGTGTTCCGTTGAAAAATAGTTTTGGAAACATTGGCTCACATCATAGGTGCGTACAATCATAAGCCCGCTTTAGTTGATGCTAAACATATTATTTGTTATTTTCAGAGCTTCTGATTGTCAAATATACGAATAATTTCATATATATTAGACTCAGATCCGCCCACGTCGTTTGGAGCATTGGGCGGCAAGCCGTCTCCAAATAAACCGGCCTCATCCCAAAGCGATGCCCGCTGCACTAAGCTGAGATCTTATCCATATTATGCGTTTAATTATAAGCCTATTACACAAATGTTCATGTTACTCCCTTTCAAGTGTTTTGATTCACTCTTTATATCAAATCGTTTCAAGAGTGGATTTTGAAATACATAAATTGACCCTTAAAGAAGAAAACGGCCCTTAGAATATGATAGTTAAGAGTAGGGCGGAAATAGCCCAACTTCTCCAGCAAACTATATAATTACAGTCACAAAAAATCATTGAAATATATAGAGAGTTCAAGCTTACATTGGGATGATCCGTTTTGCTGAAGGGGTTTAAAAAACAAACAAACTTATATCTTTATTTATACATTAGGCCAACTGGCGTTCCTGCAAAGATGAAGGTATAGGCCTATATTATAAAGTGCATGATTAGCAGGAATAGCTAGGGGCCTATATTTTCATAAGTTCTAGCCAAATTTAACTAATCATAAGAAATAGATATATGATCTTGACTAATTCTAGAGTATATAGGCCTATATTAGTTGACACAAGCAGGTGTAATTATATATATTACAGATGTAGGCCTAATCAATTTTATGACATTCAGTAATATTGAGTAAGTGATCTATAAATTATAACGAATAGATAGATTATTTGCTATAGGCCTATACATAACAGCTATTGACGTTACTTCAAAGAAAGAAAATAAAGAAAACAACGTCTTATACGCATTTCATGTGTCATTCTAGTCATGCGAGTTAATCTATGACTTAATAGAATATATATATATATATATATAATATATATAATCATAGCCGCCTTACAAATTGCGGGGGGCCAATTTAACGGATGCTTATGTGAGGACTATCTTCTATTTAGTTTTTTACAATAACAAATATAGCTATTAATTAAATCATTATATCAATATTTATTATAAAACATGTATAGCAGCAACTCAAATGCGTCACTGGGTTAATTAAAGTTATACGTAAACGTATCATACACTAATAATATTATGTTAACCCTTTAAGTCCAACATGTTTAAAAGCCTGTGACAAAAGCCTTAACTGTGATGTTGGTATGCTAATGTAAATTGTGGGGCCCCTGACAGGCGCAGGGCCCAATTTGGAGCAATCGGTCTAAGGCCGGCCCTGTGAGTATGATAGTAGGGCCTACATATTGGCAGAATATAAATCCGGCATATTGGTTAACATGCATGACTGGATAATAGTAAGGCTATAGTAGATTGACCTAGAGCTAGAAACACGAGTAGGACGTAATCTTCTTTTGTTTTGAAGTAACGTCTGTATTTTAATGAAAAGATATTATAATATAATGATATTATTTTATTGATATACAAATATTAATATACGCGTCTGTGGTCTAATGATCTACAAGTCCATAATCTAAAACATAGACAACTCTTACTAACAGTCCGGTTTCGTATCATATGGTTAACTCAATCCAATCGAACCCTATATTTTACATATAGAATAGTAGCCTATGACAGATCTGCCTCTGTAAATTAAAGAAAAATAGTCGACTAAAATCTAAATGCAGAAGGTAATCTATTAACAGATTATGTCGTAATCGTGTGACATTTGAATCCGTATTTTTAATTAGTCCATTCGAGAGAAGTAAAATAATGATATCGACTCTAAACTTTGTAGACTACGTCGATGAAATTAAAAACATCGATAATTCATCAGATCAAAGATCTAGAAATATTTCAGTATTTCTTAATCTAGATCTATATAAATGTCTCAGTCTGGATCTAAGATGTGTAGAAGTAAATGTATCCAAATGAAGGTCTAGATCGAATCTCTGATTAAATATGATAAGCAGCATTGGTAATTACAATTAAATTATAATTAATATTTTAATATTCGATCCAAATTCGAGTCTCAATCACTCACTCAGTCTGTTACTCGGTCTCTGTACCATAGGCATAGACTAACTTCACTAATCTAAGTCTGTAGTCTAGAATCTATTCTAGATAGACCCTTAGAATCTAGACCTAGAGTCTAGATCTAATTTAGTTTAGTTTACAAACACTTCAAACAGGGATTTGTGCAAGTTGTGGTACCTACTGTGATAGCTGATAGACTAGTAATAAGTATAGACTCTATACTACTTATTATTTGATGTTCCCCTTCAGAGTTGACTTAAATGAATAATAACATCCTAGCCCAAACCTCCCACAGGATGACAATGGATGGCAGCAGGCAGGGATCAAACTCAAGACCATTGAGACCACCTAATGACAGTCCAAGGTGCATACCACTTGTCCAGGCAGACATCTAAAGTAAGCAAGGTGCCTACCACATATCCAGGCAGACATCTAAAGTAAGCAAGGTGCATACCACAAGTCCAGGCAGACATCTAAAGTAAGCAAAGTGTTTTTTGGGGAATCGCTCTTGGACATCTTCAGGACTTATTATATAGTGATATTACAGAGGATAGAAAGATGCCAGTCATCCACTCTTAAGACTGACACTAAAAGTTGGGAGAAAATAGCACAAGATTGGCTCACATGGAGGGCAAGCATAATTAGCATGAAGTAGCAGTAATGCATAAAACACTGTCACAGCTTTCCTATTATATTTATACTTATAACTCGATAGAATATACCTTAGGTCTCAATACGTCTAGGTGTCCCTGGTTCAGTTCTAGTTAACGAAATAAAACAAATAAACCACTAGATCAAATGCATAAACTTAATCAGCTTTACTGCATATCACACACGCTGGTCTCTCCCTGACAACAAAACACACTTCTGGTCATTCGTGCAGATTGTAAAAATAGATTATACATACATACACACATTTATCCGTGACAACTTACAAATAAAATACAAAACACAATCCCATAAAATACTCGGAAAGACACAAAGTATTAGGCATGTCCGCTGTGTCTGAATGCAAATAATCAAATGGAGATAACACTCAACAAATTCCTATAACATCGGCTAAAGTCAAAACAATCAATATAAGTTAGTTGACGCTGATACTGAAAAAGAAGTTTAATAGCAATGAAGGGAACTGTTGAATGGCAACTCTCTACATTCTTAATAAGCGTCTTAAATCTCTAAGGCGTCCTAAAGTAGTCTGTTTACATCAGCTGAAATTTTTGCTATCTTTCCCTAAAACCTAGTAAGAGTCTTGTTTTTACTTGTCATGTCATTGTCTCCAAGTCAAAATGTCCCCCATTTCTGAATCAAATAACTAATTCCTAATCATGCCATAACAATAGTGAAGTTTGGCTGATACAATAAAAATTGCCTGAACTTTAAAACATTGAAGAGTAAATATAACAGTAACAAGCCTTATTCTTATATCGTTCCAGAGTTTCAGTAGTTATCTACTGGTGCAGAGGAGTCAAATACAGATGTCATGAATCAAGTGCATTATGTGGCTCTATCTGTTGGTGTAGTTCTACTCTCCATAATCTTCTACTGCGAATGGATGTGGAATTTTCTTTGGATTATCTTCCATATCATCATATTCTCACTTGGTTTCTATTATGCCGTCCAGTGGAATCTACTCAGCAGCAAAATGTATGAGTACACACCAAATCCCATTGCATTGAAAAAGTCTGCAGTAAATACGGTGATACGAAAGATGATAGTAAGGGAGACTACTTTCAATAGTTATATCACGTTGAAATGTGTTTATAAAGTCTTTTTAGTACTTGAAAATTTAGTCAATTTTTATTTAAGATCCAATGGTTCATGGTAAAGTGCTTGACTTCCGAAGAAATCTCAGTGAAGATTGGGATTTTTAAGATGCCCCTGAGTACTAACATTATTTGGTGAAAGTAAAAGGCCATTGGTCATTCTCCTGGCCACATGGCACTCTTGTTAACCATTGACCATAGAAACAGATGACCTTTACAATAGGGGTACTTTCTTTTATATATATATCTATCTATATATATATATATCTATATCTTGAAGTGATATATATATATTGAAGCAAATTTCGATTTTAGATCTAGTAGTTTACACAACAAGTGATGTACAGATGTATCAGAAATTATTAATAAAAGCATCCATTACCCAACATTTTCTAGGTGCCATGTCATCTAAGAATGGCCTAAAATCTTAAAATAAAATCTTTGAGTTCAGCTTGGACTTTAGAATTGAATAATTTTTTTGTCACATGATGACTGTGCTACGTTGTATTTTATTTATTAAGGGTAAATTAATGGTTGTTAACAGACAACACTGTAGACTTACAAGAAATATATTTTAAATCTGTTGTATTTATTGTATAAAGAGGTCATTAATAGTGTTTATCTTTTACAGGAAATAAACTCGAGAAATGCAGAGCAGCCACAGCCAAGGAAAGTTGTGATATCTCATAACTTGGACAATGTTTTGCAGGATGTCATAGATCTTTTATGTCGGCATTACATTTTAGTTTGGTATCAATCGATATCAGAAGATCAAGCATTCGTCAAGCATGTTCAGTAAGTTTCCTTTCAGACCTTTAGATCTAAAGGGAAGATGATGCCAAGGTCATCTGTTTCTGTGGCCCATTGGTTAACGGAGATGTCATGTGGCCAGCACAACGACCAATCGCCTTTACTTTTCCACAACTAATGTCAGGTATCTATTAGAGCTGACTTAGAGATCCCCTAAAGATCCCAGTCTTAGAGATTTGAACTCAGGACCTCTGGTTTGTAAGCCAAGTGCTTCTTCTATTCAGCCACTGCACCTCCTATTCTTGCAGTGGTCTCAAGTAACTAAAACAATGTTATGGTGGGTGTGTACCAACTACCCCTTTTTAGACACTGCGCTCACCCTTAAGAAATTTTACTCTTTGAATGCCCCATCTAAATTCAGTTTAGGCAGACCCTACTACCACTACATTCCAACATAACCAACACCCTGTACAGCAGTGCTGAACAACTGAAGAGAACAGCGCACTATTTTTCCTTGGCACAATCTGCAAAAGAGCTCACAGTTCAGCATAAAAAAGTTGTCTAGAAGAAGAAAAAGAAGTGGTTGTGTGCAGGGATATGATGTAGCCATGAGTACAATTATGTCTGAGGGATATCAACTTCTTGGTTACCGAACAAGAGGCTCCAGTTTAAAATCAAAATGTACTCAAAGAATGTTTAATTAATTAATCAGAGTTGAGTACGCTAAGTGCCGAAACGCAACACTTTAACCCCTTCCTCCCACAAAAGATTGAACCAGAGCATGCTGTAGCATAATATTTGTGCTATATAATTTCTGAAAATATATTTTTTTTTTATTTAAAATTCATTACAATGGATGATAAATAGCTATATTAAACCAATGGTTTTCATATTTAAAAAAACAAACAATTAATTTTCAGAGTTGAAATGTGGAAGGTTATAGACAAGGTCAGCAGAAGATTGTCTGAAATCGATCTTGTACGTTTTTTGTCCCAAGATGTGCTTGACTGTCTAAACCAGCATTTTAAAAATATTCGACTAGCAAAAAAGTAAGCAGAAATAATGTTTATATCGTTATTTTAAATTTTGTTCTCAATCCTTAAGAGATTTGTGTTGTATTCTTATTTTGATATTTTTGGCAATCAAATAATTTATTTTCTATGTGCCCACTTATAACTTGATATTTCTTAACTACTTACACTATTTACAATTTGTCATTTGTGTTATTCAGAAATAAATTGGACAAATCAGAGGAGGATTTTAAACAGTTTCTCCTGCATTCCTGGCTGAAAGAAGAGGAGAAGGAGCTGAGCTGTCTAAGAAATGTGTCGGAAACTCTACTACTGTTGTTGTTGTCTCCACCTTACGCCACTTGTGCCCCACTTCGACATTTACTCAGGGAAATTATTGCATGTTCTGGTAATTTTTATTTCCATTTTTACTTGGTTCATCCTGCTTTAAAAGCTCTTAATAATAATCTTCTGACTTAAATCATCCTGCTTTAAAAACCCATTTGAATAATTTTCTGACTTAAATCATTCTGCATTAAAAACCCATTTGAATAATCTTCTGACTTTAATTGAACTTTCTGTTCCATCCTAGTTTTGAAGCCTACCATTGATCTGCTGTGTGATCCAGACTTTATCAATCAGAAATTGTTGGACTACATGGCGTACAGAGAGAAGTTGTACGCAGACACAAAGAGAACATACATGTACTCAGCCACGTATGAGGGCTTTATAAAGAAGATAAAATCTTCAGATTCAATCACTGACTTGAAACAAATGAGGTGAAAAATTGTATAGTCCGTAATCCTCACAGGATTTATATCTACTTCTCACAGGATAGATTTTTCTACTTTTCACAGTGTTGATGTTTATTGATGTTTACATGGCCATTGGAAAGGACAGAATAACTGGGTTCTTTTAAAGTAGCTTTAGTCAGTCAATCATTCTAAATTTGGACTTTTATTTTATTGTTGTAAAGCCTATAAGATGTATAACAAAAGAAATGGAAATAAACTGGTTTCAACTAAAAACCCAACTAAGCAGTAAAACAATGAAGTTTTTTTTTTTTTTTAAATTTCAAGTATTATTTTTTTTAGATCATTTCTTAATAATCCTTTATTTTTTACCAAAGTAATAAAATTAAACTTAATAGGATGGCAATTATGATATATTCTTGATTCAATCACGCCTGTAAAAGTGCATGTTAAGAAGAAAGTCTTGTATTAAAGTTCTCATCTATTAGTGTTTCTCTCTTTTTGTTTTAAATTATATACGTGGTAATTAAAAAGCTGGTAGGAGAAGAATTGATACTCATTCTAATAGGATTTCTAACTAACAATTTTCTGTTTCTTTCATTCCCCAAGATACATTTATTTAAACTCTCAGAAAACTAAATGGAATAAGATTTTCAAAGCTTTAGTCTTAAGGACAGCTTAAACCCCCTAAATTGAAATACATGATTGAAACAATTTTTTTTCTGGTCTTAATTATTTAGACTGATGTAAATCATTTATCTTTTGGTTGTTCTTATTCAAATTTTAATTCTGAACAGATTAGTACAAAAGTATGAAAATCTGTTAAAAAATAAAAGCTATGCTCTTTTGAATTTTTTGCCATAATTAACGAGCTAAAATGTAGCTTTAGTGACCTCTTTTAAAAATATTTTAAAAATATTTAAATAGTTTTAAATACATAGAATTGTAGGGAATTTTATTATACAATCATTTGTACAAATTCAACATTTTTGTCCAGATTCCTTAAACAGAGGGGTTTAAGCTGTCCTTAATACATGAATTAGTGTCAGACTACAGTACTCTTGAACTCTCTTGTTTTGTGATCTTGTAACAGATACCACATTATCTCAGAAATACTCCAAGCCTCAGCAATCAATGCATTAAAAAAACAACAAGGTCTCAATACAGGTGAGCCATTCCTGCTGGAGTGTTGAAGTTTTTACAACTTAAGATTACAATTTTTAAGCTTTTGAAGTAACATTATTATAGAAATTAAATGTCATTATAACTTTTTGTAACGGGGTGTGTCAGTTATGAATCAAAGCAATTAAAAAAAAATTCATTGAAAAAAATTAGTTTTTTCTCAAAAGCATATAAATGTTGAACAAAAATATTTACCATTATTCTACATTAAAGATGTACTTCTCGATAGACTGGGGGCTTGGTGGATGAGTGGTTAAAAAAGGGCTTGACTGCTGAACCACCCAACTCTATTGGCTTTAGTTGGGAAAAGTAAAGGTGGTTGGTCTTTGTGCTGGCTACATGACACTCTGCTCTTTAACCATTGGTCTAAGAAACAGAAGACCTTAACATCATCTGCCCTATAGATTGCATGGTCTGAAAGAGGAACTCCCAATAGTCTAGCAATGTAATGTAGTTTCCCCTTAAATAATTCTAATAACTGAATTTAATGTCATTATTCACCAGATAAAGATGTGGCCCCAAAAGGTACAAACAAAGGACAGCTTCTTAAAGCGAGAAATCTTGAACGTTACAAAAATCAGGTAAGTTTTTTTGTTCTTTTGTAAGATCCTAAGATATTCTTTTATTATTGATGTACAATCAAGTTTCAATGTTACACTCACATTTGCATTCTTACCCTATTTACATTATTAACCACATTTACATTAATTACCAAATTTACATTAATTACTACATTTACATTAATTACTACATTTACATTAATTACTACATTTACATTAATTACCATATTTACATTTTTACATTTACATTGATTGCCCCATTTACTTTATTTACCAAATTTGCAACACATCTAATTTACTTAACTTACCACATTCACTATATTTGCCACATTTCCCTGACTTACAAATAGTCATTGGTACTGTGAATAGAAAATCATAATGAAGTTAGTTTTAAATGTATTTCAGCTAAATGTAGCCAAGCAGCTTTGTGAAAAACGCATTATCTCCCTTGGAGGCTCCATATTTGAAGCCTCACCAAACTCTTCAGTGAAAGAGGAAGAGCTTCCTGGTCAAAAGGTAGGATAGAGATGTAAAAGTTATTTGTCTCATCTATGTTGAGTAACATATATATTTCTTCAGTAACACAATTTCATACTCAGGCAACTATTTCTTTGCCATATTTCTACTTGGGACTTTTTCTTATCTTATCTTATATAATACAGACGTTACTTCAAAAAAGAAGATGATTACGTCCTACGCGTCATGCATTTAGTCATGCATATTAACCAATGACTTAAATTCTGCCAAGTCACTGGTTTTTCTGGCTAAAGGAGTTTCCAGAAGAAGCAATAATCTTCATTCTCTTAACTCTTTCTCTCCTAACTGACGATACCAACGTTGATTCCACCAGAATGTGGTAAATAATTACGAAGAGAAAGAGTTAATCATACTTTTCTTTCTTTAAAAAGCTTATATCAACTCTGCCTGGAAAAAATTTTTTACACATGATTTCTCCCACACCTAATCTCAGATCTAGCTGAAATTTAGCACATATATTCTTTTACCTGACAACAAAATAATCAATAAAAAAATATTAACCAATTAGTTAATTAACTTTTGATAATAAATTACTTTGTTTGGTATCTTGAACATATGAAAGAATTTGACTGAATTGGTGGTATAAGCTGAATTAGTTCCCTTTATAGGTCATCGTCTAAGCCTTAAGTGATCACTACCCTGAAAAATATGATGAGACTGTAGAAACATTACAAATTTAATTATTTGAATGATCCAAACTAATTGATGCAATCATGCTCATTATAAACTTTGTTTTTTTTCTTTAATGTTTTGTTTTTTTCTATTTTATTGTTTATACATGCCTTGATTGTAATGACTGGCCTATAATGTCTATAATGCCACTTCCTCCTGATTTGTATGATAAAAACTTGATTGGCGGGTAAGACTTTTAAAAAGGAGAGTTATGCCCCCTTCTCTGATCAACATTGAGCTGTATGTGCATGATAATGTCTCTCCAGAATAGGGCTGTACAGTTACATGAAAAAGTGATCTACCAGATGATGTTTCATAAAATCATCTTGTTATGGAGTGTGTGTGTGTTTATATAGTGACGGTGGGAAGAAGTTAGGGATAGGTTGTGAATTATGCAACATAGGTGGCATTGTCGTCACTTAGTCTTAGTGGAGACCTGTCCAGAACATTAAACTGAAAGGTTGTGTCATTGTAATGAGTTAGATTTTGTTCAGAAATATAATTACTGAAGTCTACTACATTTATTTCATTTGATCACAAATTGATTTTGTCTATATTATAAATCAAGTTCTATTAAGTTTTGTTGACAAAAGGAATTTATTCAAGTTATTTAAGTTTTATTAGTTAAGATATATTTCGCCAACAACTGTTTAGTTGTCTACCAGCAGTTTGGTTCAAAGACAGGTAACAACACATCTCATGCTGAACTTCTTGTAGTGGGCCTGTTTTGTTCAGACAAAAGATGTGATCAGAATGATGGTACATGTCTCAAGAAATTTGATAGTTCTGACATTAGATAGAGAAGTAGAGACTAGAATGGGGTTTTAAATTGATCTAGCTGCAGATACCTTTCATGAAAACATTTTCAAAAATCCTATTAAGAAAATGATGATGAGCGACTTGACTTAATAAATAATTAAAATTTTAAAGAAATGTTAGGAATGTAGATATTACTTGATTAATAATTAAATATCAATTTATGGCTACAATGGAGATGTAACAGATTATTTTTCCTTGAAAAGAAAAAAGAGATCTTTTGCATTCATCCCCCCCCACCCCCAATCCTTCCTGATTATAGCTAAAAGATACTCGTTTTTTTTTTTTGTTTTTTTTTTAATATACTTCTGTTTGAGCCTTGAAATGTACTGTTGTTTTTTTTTTTTATTTCTTCAGTTATTCTCCTTCACTGTCATAATGGAAATGCCACAATTCAGAGATTATTTTATGAAATTTTTAAAGAAAGAAGGTGCTGAGTCTTATTTGGGGTAAAACCAAATATTTTTGTTCACCTTTACATTTGAAAAACACAAATTTATTCATAAATCTTGTTTATGCTAGATCATTCAAATATGTCTTTAATTTGGTAGTGTAAAGCTCTTTCATTGCTTATATCTATATTACTGTTAATATTAAGTTTTGTTTTCACTGAAACATGTTTACTTTTCATATAAATTTTGTTCTGACTTAATGTTTCACTTTCACCTATCTTAGTCTGTTGGACCATTGGGGCACCACACAACATCTGTTGACCATCTCCATTCCTCTCTGTCTTTTGACTTGGATAGAATCTCTTTCAATGACATGCCCGTCCATTCTTTTATGTTGCTTTGTCTGTGTGTCACTTCTTCTTTTTACTGGTACTGTTCCCTGAAGGAAGGTTTTTGTGAGCCCTGAGGACATTGTGATTTGGCCATAAAGTTTCAGTTTATTTTTGTTTAGAGTAGTTAGTTGATCATCATGGGCTCTGAAGGCTGAACTAATCCTGTCTCTAATCTCTTCATTTTGATGTGGTCTGAACTAATCCTGTCTCTAATGTTTTCATTTGTGATGTGGTCTTTGAATGTGATACCTAGGATATTTCTGTAGTTTCCCAATTCCATTGCTAGGATATTCCTCTCTAGTTCTGTAGTCAAGTTTCCAAGATTCACAAAATTTCATATTTATATTTGTTTTCACTTAAACATGTTTACTTTCATGTTTAGTTTTGTTTTCACTTAAACATGTTTACTTTTCATGTTTAGTTTTTGTTTTCACTTAAGCATGTTTACTTTTCATATTTAGTTTTATTTTCACTTAAACATGTTTACTTTTCATATTTAGTTTTGTTTTCACTTAAACATGTTTACTTTTCATGTTTAGTTTTGTTTTCACTTAAACATGTTTACTTTTTCATATTTAGTTTTGTTCTGACTTGAGAAATGGTTGATTGTTCTTATTGAATTATGGCTCTGGCTCTTTACAGATTCTGGATAGCTGTGGAAAAACTGAAAGGAACATCAAAGGTAAAAAAGCAACATTTTTTTATGGAAGACCTGCACTCTATTGCTATAGTCATCTTCTCATTGAACTAAGATCTGTAACATATAAGATAATTATTTATCAATAGCTTAGGGAAATCAACAACTGCATGTATCCTTTTTTTTTTTAAACATTTAGTGCAGTAAGAAATTTGTAAAGGGAGCTCGCTTCTCAATAAGACCCAAAGTGGTTTAAACAGCTTGACTACTAAAGCTCAAATTCCAACAAATTCAGATGAATTTGCTGATCTCCTAAAGGCAGCACAGAAATCTTCTCCCAGATACTCCCTCCCACCACAGGTCCACAAGAGATTGTAAAATGCACACTATTATGCGTGAGAGGTGGACTATAAAAAAGCAATGTAAAAAGAATGTATTTATATGGTTAGACCCTATAACTTTGTAATCACCAACATAGTTGAATGGCAGTAGTACTATTGCCAACTTTTATGTTGTGATGTTGTGTGTCCTATTGATAGTCTACTTTTCAAACTGCAGTGCTTATAAATACTCTGCATGTTCCAGGACCAACGCCACCAAGTAGCCAGTGATCTCTACCAGCAGTATATAGTTAGTAGCTCCTCTCTCGTCAAAGTGGATAAGACGATTCTCAAAGGAATGGAGGAATTTTTACGTGGAGACAAAGTATTTTTCCCTTTTTTATGTCCTTTCTAATAATGTCTTGTAAATATTTAGACGTTTTCTTGACATCTCAAGACTTGGTAATAGACTAGAAGAAATTGTTAACTCAATTTAGTACTTTACAGTTTATTACAATTCTTGTTCCCGGTATCTTTAAGGTGCCTCTGAGTCCACCCAGCTTTAATGGGTACCTGACTTTAGTTGGGGAAAAGTAAAGGCGGTTGGTCGTTATGCTGGCCACATGATACCTAGTTAAATGTGGGCCATAGAAAAGATGAACTTTACCTCATCTGCCCTATAGATCTCATAGTCTGAAAGGGAAACTTTACTTTTTGTTCCCTTTTACTATAGTGCTTGTTTTTAATCAAACTTTTGTAATAGATAGACTTCAGGTTTGTTATTATTCCCATCGAGAATAACTATTATGATTTAAATAGTACATCTTTTCTTTATGCTAACAATTTTATTTATAAATGAACTATATGAATACAGCTTATCATGAGCAAGGGGTTATGTTGGCTTAGCATTAAATTGCTTGGTCTCCTAATTGAGGGCTCTTGAGCTTTGAGACCTATCAAATACTTATATTTTGAACTTTAGGATTTTTAGGACACTCCTGAGTCCATCCAACTCTAATGTGTTCCTGAGGTATGTTGGGGGAGTAAAGAGGGTTGGTCGAGGTGCTGGCCATGGTTATTACCATCAGCCACAGAGCAGATGAGTGTAATGAGCTATGTCCCCTATAGATTTGAAGGTCTGAAAGGGATACTTTTACATTAACATCAGGAACCTCTCAGGTTTGAACCCTGACCTTCCCCCTTCCCTGCTGCCTTGTAATCATTTTGGTCTAGGAAGTAAAAATCTTCATTTCTGAAGGAACATGGGAAACCAGAAGTTGTCAGCTACTGCTCAAAAATATTTTCTTGATTTTATAACACAATCTGTGGCTGAGTAGCATGAATTGCTTGGCTGAGGGGTTTAAGCTCAAATCCTGACTTGAGCTGAGTTTTGTTTGTTGAGAGCCATGAAAAATGACACATAAACCTTTTCCCTGATTCTCCTCCCCCCCCCCCCCCCCCACCACCACCACCACCACCACCACATAAAGTAATTGGACCAGAGTGAACTGAGCAGTTTATAGAATGGAAAATATGCAATTTGAAAAAAGTTGGTTGGACATAAGATTGGTTTTCTATTCTATTTTAAAATTCTTACACAAAGATTTAGGCCTTTTCCAATGTTGGGAATTTGGTGAAATCTTCTCTATGAACAATTAACACAAGTACAAAAAAAAATTTGCTGGTTATAATATCAATCAGAACTAATGCTACCCTACATAGTTTTCAGTTTTTTTTAAATTTTATTAGTTTCAGATTTGAAGATTGTAACTTACATCCTAGCCCAAACCGCCCACAGGATGGGACCATGAAGACAATGAGACAATGGTCCAGTGTGCATACCACATGACCAGGCCGTCGTCCAGCTGCTTGAAATGAATTTGTGAAATTTGCGTAACTGTATTTTCATCTCCAGGGTCATGAAGCGTTTGTGTCAGGGCAGAAAGTTGTACAGAACTACTTGGAAGAACACTACTACCCTTCCTTCATAGTGAGTGAGACTTACCATCAGTTGTCTGCCAGTGTTACAGACTCTCTTACTTCTGAGGAGGAATCTGCCACGTCTGGTAGGTGAAATTCACACTAAAATTGTACAAACCTTCAGTTCAACAACATTATAATATTTGATTTGCATTTGGTAATCACAACAAATTTCCATAAGGATCAATAAAGCAGTCTAAGTCTTATTTATGAAAATAAAATTTGGTTTAAAAAAAAAATTATAACAAAATTAACACAAAGACCCTGTGCACCATTTGATCATCATCAACTCCAGTTGAGGATTCAGAAGCTCTAATCCTCTCTTGCAAAAGCCCTGGACAGAAACCCTGCTGTTGTGTGTGCATGCATATTGCACTTAATTCACCTTGCAGATCAAGAACTTGTGGCTTCACAGACCTTTAGATGCAGAGATCAGCAAGTCTGGAGCAGTCAAAAAGAGACATGGTTTCCTCTTGCTCCCCACAGTGGGGGCATCGTGAGACAAAACTTGACCTGAACCATGTGAAATATGAACCAACAAGACAGTAGACCATTAGGTACTGTGCTATAATAGCTTGTTCAGACCTGGCAGGCTTCCACTAAGGATGTGACTAGTTTGTTCCCAGACTCTGCTGGTATTTAGGGACTGTCCCACCAATTGATAATACTTTTATACATTTCTTTTTATTTTCTTCTAAGGTTCTTATATGCTGTGTCCATTTCTTTCAGAGGAGTTGTTCCTAGAGTCAGATACTTATGGAGACATGGAAGACAGTTTAATGGCCGGTCAATCCTACCATGCCCAGCAAAGACTCAGAGCAATTGACAGTAAGATCACCAACAAGATGAGAGCACTCAGTGCACAGAAATCATCTCACAAACTGGAAAGTGGATCCAAAGTAAATACATAGATATTAAATAAAACCAATCAGCAGGATTTAAAAGAAAATAGCTTTCACAAAAATAATAAAAAATAACATCGAGTTCATTTGTCCACATTGCTAATACTTTGTTGGTTTTCCAAAACAAGAATGACTTGGTGACTTAGTGGTACAGTGCAAAATGCTCCTGGACATCTGCTTATTTATTTAACTCTTCAATGAAGACAGCAGGAATACCCACTATGTCTGTTCAATCTAAAGATTGTCTAGACCAGATTATATTTTAGAAGTTAATATTTCTAAAACAATCAGTTTGACCAATTAGATAGTAATTCTTTTACCAAAGATATACATCATCAAATTTCTAGGAAAATTATTGGAGCCATTTTCGAGAACCATGTTGTGATTTTGACAGTTTCTGACCATTTCCAATGAAGAATTTGCAAGCAGAAAACAGGAATTGTTAAAAGAAAAAAAAAGAAAGAACCAGGACTTTAATAAAATAGATTTTTAAAAATATCTATGATAGAATTTTATTGCTTTTTATCTAAACTATTTGGTACATTCTTTGTTCCATATGCTTGGACAAATTTGTACAAATGCTCCTTCTTCCCTAATGCTTTTAGAGCATAGAATGGGTTGCCTGAATTTAGGTCATTGGTTAACATGCATGACTAGATTGACCTAGGAAATAGGGTAGAATGTAATCATCTTCTTTTTTTAAATTAAGTCTGTATTTCATAAGATAAAGTCTGCAACTGTTTTTAATTTACATAAATGATTTACCAAATTGCATTAGTTTATAAACAAATATTATTTGCAGTCATCCTGTTGTATTGTCAGTTTAATTCTATGGGTGTGTTTTCTAATTCTTTCTTGATTTTTCTATTTTTGACAGCTGAAGAAAGTTCAGGAAGATATGGAGCGAGAGTTAGCGACTCTAAAAGAAGATAAACTTGCATTAGAGAAACACATAGCCAGAACACAGAAGTGGATAGACAACATTGGACACTGGAGTGCACATATCTATGATGCCTCTGTAAATATTTCTTGTCAAATTAGTCTTTTTTACAATAAGTTATCATTATTTTATATATATCCCTTAATGATACTAAGCTGTTTAATGTCCAGATTACTATACCACTTAAAGAAAATCTCATGTATTTGTTTAGATTATAACATTTACAATGTCCAAATTATAAAATACTTAAACTCAAATGTCTTTGTTTAGATCATAACAACAGAAGAAGATCGCAAGACTCCCCAGTTTGTTATCTTAGTGTCTTTGTCTAGTGAAGACGAGGATAGCCCACATTTAATCAGCACTTCCTCAGAAGGTTGGGCAATCTCTAGAACTTTGGAGGATTTTTACACTCTCCATGAGAAACTGTCACTGGTAAGTATAACTTTTATTAAAAGTAAAGTTCCCCTTTCAGACCTTGTGGTCCATAGGGCAGATGTAAAGATCATCTGTTTTTGTGGCCTACAGTTTACGAGGGTGTCATGTGGACAGCACAACGACCAACCACCTTAACTTTTCCCCATTAATGTCAGGTACCCATTAGAGCTGGGTGGACTCAGTGGCACCCAAAGATCTCGAAATTAAAAATTCCAGTCTTCACCAGGTTTTGAACCCGCAACCCCCGGTTCATAAGCCAAGTGCTTTATCGCTCAGCCACCATGCCTCCATAACTTTTAGACCTTTTACTAATTTGGTTCTGAAGGAAAACTACTAAGTTAGACTGCATATGTAGTTAATTTATCTTTTTTTTTGTCCCCATTATGACTGACATGAAATAATGTACTCTTCTATAATCTTCATAGTTTATGACAATGCCTTACTATCTTCAGTGTTTATTTACCAATACTTATATTTCTCAACTGGAACCTTGAAGAGGGTAAAATAACTAGATCTTTTACCATCAGCCCTGTTTTGATCTGATGCAGAGCAATAATTAGTTTATATTATCAGGTTAATTAAAAGTACTAACTCAATCATTCCTTAATTGTTCTCAATATTGATGGTTTCTCTGAAAAAGAAGATTCATATGGGACATTCAGAATTAAATTTTGCTAGACAGTAAAAAAAATATATTTCTTATATTTCGACGACCATTTCAGAGTGTATAGGTAGCTATCTTGTCTGAGTTGTAGAGTCCATGGCTTCTGCAACAAAGGGTCATGAGTTGAACTTAAGATTTATTAGAAAATCTTTTAGGCCGCACAACTTTCATGGGTACCTGACTTAAGTTGGGGAAAATTAAGTTGGTTGATGTGCTGGTCATGTGACATCCACCATTGAACATTCATCGTCTGCCCCATAGATTGCAATGTCTGAAAGGGGAATTTTAAAAAAAATCTAGTTTGGTATGACATGGCCCAAAGATTGCCAATTAGCCAAAAACAAAGCATTTTTTTTGTTTTTCTTTAGATTAGCAGCTTGCTCCAAAAGAAAGAGTTACCCTCCAGTGGCATCTTGTTTAAAACATTGGACAAAGCTTTCCTAACCAGGGCTACAACAATGCTGGATGACTATTTATCTGTAAGTTTCTAACTAACACAGTTTTCTAGTGGAAGCAGACAAAAAATGCCTTGATATTTAAAAAAAAAAAAGTTATAAATAATAAAAAAAAATTAAGTAGATATAAAAAAAAAAGAAAAGAGCCAAGCTGCTATATAATAAAAAGAAGTTAACCTGTTTACAGTAAAAAGAAAGGGTTCATTACTCTACAATATAAAAACGAGTTAAGCTGCTTTACCATAAAAAGAAAGAGTTAATTTACTCTACAATAAAAAGAAGAGGGATCAATACTTAGTTATCACTGAGAAACAAGACAGAGGGATGACTGCACTGTCAGTTCAGTGATGAATAAACTCAGTTTACATTTATATAATTTTAAATTATATGGACTCCTGTTTGTTTTACATGGCAACATAGTACATGACCAGTTAGTCATCCTGCTGTTGAGTTAGCAAAATAAAATTAAAAAACAAAAACAGCACAGTATAATTCTATAAATGGAAAAATCTTTGAAAAATAATTACCGTATCCATAATTAGAATTTAGATCTATGTATTATGCTAGTAAAACTTTTAGAATAGATGCTTGGTTGAGTGGTATGGATTTTCACCACAGTGATTCTGGTTTCAAACCTTTCCAGATTCCATCCCTCTCTGTCCTGCAGGAGGGCCTCCTGGTTTTATATACAAATTAGGGAGACATTTTTTGGGTGGAATAGTCATGTTCAGTGTTTACCTCGACCTCTGATATTGCTGCTAGGCTGAATAAAAAATCCATGGTTCATGTCTTGGTCTGGACTTGCTTTTATTTGGCCTTATTTAATTCCCCATTTCCTCACATTTCAAGTCATCCTAATCTAGTGCTGTGTCATTTAGTCCACAATTATTGACTCAGTACCATCTATATAATCATAATTATCTAATTTATAGAGCGCTCTAAACAAACATGATGTAGGCTCAAGGCGCTGTGATAACATTACAAACATAAACACGAGAGCTAAAATGACAACTAATGTGTCGTGAATTTGCTTACTTGGATTGTCGCCCCTTAGTGTTTGTTTACATTTGTTAACCTGTGTACTGACCGTATTTCGTAGTCCGTGTTGTGAACTCTACTATGTGTGTAGTTGTTTGTCATTCAGTGAAATAAAGCTTTGAATGTAACATGGTATTGTTATTATTAAGTACAACAAAAAGTTTTGAACGGCATAGGTGTTAATGTTCTTCTTGAATGTAGTGAAGCATGTTGTCTGTCTGAAATCGATGGGGAGGGAGTTCCAAACCCTTAGTCCATGAACTAAAAAAGCCCCCAAATATCATCCAAGGGCTTCATATAAACCTCTCCAGTGGGAACATTTTTTATTTGTTAAAAAGGAATTCATATTCTTTGGGAAATGTTTTGCTACAAAATGTTTTAATATTAGAAACTGTCACTCAATTTAGACAAATTTTTTATCCCCGAAAACTCTACTACAATGTATTTTGTATTTTTCTTCTCTCTGTGAGACTGTCTTGAAAGATGATAAACTTGTGCACAATGAAAGCCTGTATGCCTTTCTGTCGCCAACTCCAGAGTTTGTTTATCAGTCTACAGCCTCGGAGAAAAAGAGTAAATTTTCTTTACCCTCCTTCTTGAAAAGGTAAAAGTTATAAAAATTGAGGTAATGAAATAAAATATTTTACATTGTTTGCTTTTCTTTCCGCTACTAATCTGTGTTCTTGTCTCTGTTTATTTCAGTTTGCCGAGCATTAGATCAGAGGCTCAAGAGACAGAGGAAGAGTTTATGTTCAGTGGGGATGATGGGTAATTCTATTTCTAGATATAAGAAACAGAATTAAATTAGATCACATTGACATGTGGCTGAGAGGAGAAGCGCTTGGTCTCTGAATTAAGGGGTCTAGAATTCTAGACTGGAATTCTGAATTTTAGGATGTATCCACCAAATTTTAAAACTGCTCTCTTTACCAAGAGACCCGTACAAGACACTGGCCTCAAAACACCCCAATAGAAAGAAAGCTATATGGAGAGCTCGCTGATCTGGAAACCACTGCGCTGTTTATCTCATACATTGGTCTAGTCATATGAATGCTCCAACATAAAAAAGAGAACGAAGAAGAAGGGGTCTAGAATTCTAGCTGGGATTCTGAATTTCAGAAATTTTAGGATGTCTCTGTATCCACCAAATTTAGATGGGTACTTTTTATTTGTTGCTGAAAGTAAATGCAATTGGTCATTGTGCTGACCCCATAACACCTTTGTTAAATGTCTGCCATAGAAATGAATGACATTTACATTATATTATATTTAGATCACAACATCTGAAAGGGGAACTTTACTTTTTTACTTGTCGAATGTTCAGAGATGTTAGTTCTAGGTTTCTTAAATATTTAATTTAGCCTAGTATTATATATATAGTTTGTCATTTCAATTGTATCTTATATTAACATTGTCCTAAACAATTTAACTTTGATCCTCCACATAAATGGTCAGCTCAGAGAAAGACAGGAGCACAGACTCTATAGTGAAACCCCTCTACAGGCTGGTGGAAGAAGTCTTTGAATTACATGGTCTGTTTCGGTGGTTTCGTAAAACTCTGATGAATTTTGTGGAGTTGACGTTTGGACGTTCAATGGACAGGTACAAGATTAGACGCAGAGTGTATGGATTTAAGAATTTTAGTCATTTGTATGATTGAAAGCATTTATTATACACACTGTTTTATACCTAAATTTTCACAAAAATATATGACATATCTTTTAAACGGTCTAAACATTTTCAAGTTTGGTGAACATATATTTTAGACCAAAGAAAATTCAATAATTTTGGAATTGTCTTAACCTCGGCCTTAGATAAAGTTATCCTGAATATCTAGCGTGGGAACTGAAAAGAATATGAGGTATGGTTTCCTTATCGTCCCCGCAGCAGTCAAAGTTTGGCTGGAGCCATGTGATGTATGGGTAGAGATAGTTGTCTAAACTATTCGGCTACTTTATTGATCGCAAATCTAAATACATGGGGAGGCCAGGAATTTTAAAATTCAAACTGAGTTGTGTTTGCTGAGTGCCTTCTACATTCGCGTGTGCACAAAAGATATTGGACTCTAGCACACTAAGGATTGCTATTAGAGGCTGGAGAAACACAATACAAAAATAATAAACATTTTACTCAATACAAATTTGGGGTTGATTAATTTCTTAAAATGCCTTCCATTAACAAAAAATGACATATTGTCACAGTCTCGGTTGACATTGCCTGTTAAA
This sequence comes from Biomphalaria pfeifferi, assembly GCA_030265305.1. Lineage (NCBI taxonomy): Eukaryota > Metazoa > Mollusca > Gastropoda > Planorbidae > Biomphalaria > Biomphalaria pfeifferi. The sequence goes on along the minus strand of JASAOG010000226.1, from coordinate 707,726 downwards.
GCGGGTAACAAATACTTAATACAAATACTTGTGCTCCACAAGGTTGTGTACTTTCTCCTGTACTATACACTCTTTACACTAATGACATAAGAAGCATCTATGACTCAGTTAAACTCATTAAATTCGCTGATGATACTGCCATAGTCGGTCTTATTTCAGGAGACGAAACTCAGTATTGAAGCTCGATAGAAGAGTTTACAAACTGGTGCACCGACAACTTTCTAGAACTGAATGTAACAAAAACTAAAGAACTTATAATAGATTTTAGAAAGAAAAAACATACTATACGTGAACTGCAACACTACATCTATAGAACAAGTAAAGGCATATAAATATCTAGGCATTATTATCAACAACAAGCTTTCACGGGAAGACCACCTTGGAACTCTGACAAAGAAAACAGCCCAGCGACTATTTTTTCTATACAAACTCAATACCTTTAAACTAAGCAAGAAGATCCTTGAGACATTTTACGGCGCGACTATACAAAATCTGCTAACATACGGAATAACTTGTTGGCAAGGCAACGCCTCATCTAAACTGTTGCGACTTCTAGAAAACATCATTAAAAAAGCATCAAAAATTACACTTACAACATTATCACATTTAAAGGAACTTTTTGAACAAAAGTGCCTAAGAAAAATTGAAAAAATCTTGTAAGACAACGGCCACCCGCTCCATCAGAACTACGCCAGGTCGTCGCGAAGTGGGCGACTGCTGTCAATCAAAACAAGAACGGAGCGGTACAAAAACTCGTTCGTACCTCACTCGGTCAGACTCTATCACCGCCACTCATTGATCAGGGAACATGAAATGCACCAAGATACCTGTGTGTAGTCGCTGAATGAACTCTTTATGTTGTCTGTTGTATTTGTGTGTATTTTTCTGTTGTGTTGTCTTTATATGACAAAAGATTCCTTGTAATCACAACAAATTTCCGTAAGGATCAATAAAGCAGTCTTAGTCTTACTCTTAGTACAGGATAATAACTACTAGAAATACATTTCTCAAGTGACCACTGGCTTCAACTGCCCTAAAGATACTTCTTAACTCAAAATTACTACTTGACTCTCTAAGTCATTACTGTCCATACCGGACCAAAAGATACTACTTGACTGACTTGTCCAAAGGACAAAGGATACCACTTGACTGCTTGAACTCAAAGTCAATTTAGTCTTTCTAGTTCCTGTTTCTATATCAGGAGTGTCACGTGTCTTTTCACCCTCTAAACCCAAGGTGAACATTTAACAGGCAATGTCAACCGAGACTGTGACAGCATATCTCTTCATTAAGAGTAATGAATATACATTTACATTAAACAATCACAAAGTTTCACGCAGGGTGGAGGCAATATTGTATTTTATATAACTTGCCCACAAATGACAATGGTTATGCCTCCACTGGATGTGTAGGCCACAGGTAAAGCTGCTTAGCCACTGGAAATGCTGCATTCCTAATTAATCACCAGCCTCTTAGACAAGCCTTATTATTATTTTAGAAACGAACAAGTATTCATTCTCTGGCACTGCAAGGATCGAGTTTTGTTAAAGGGAAAAAAAAATCATCGTAGTCCCTTTATCAGTTTCCACTGAGAAATTTTCTGGTGATGTGGCAGGTCTGCAGCAGTACCACCCTCTAACAGGCAACGAGAATGTTCTTAGGAATGTTATTATTATTATTATGATCTGTAGATATTAAGCTAATAAATCATTGCCTTCCTCTTTGCTGTTGTGTAGACAATTAAAAGAAACAGTGGACCAACTGGTCAGTGAGCAAATGTTGATCTACTACATTCAACTCTTTAAAGACAGCATGTGGCCTGATGGTCAGCCACCCAGTCCAGCCCAGCCCAGGTCAGAACAGCAGAAACTTGATGACCGCCTTCAAGCCAAAGCTAAATTGCTAGAAAATATGCCAGGTAATATCTAGTTTGACTAGCCTACTGCCCAGATATCAAACTATGATGTGCTAACCTATCATCTCTAACTTTTCTCTGTTTTGCAGTGTATTTAATCAGGGCACAAAGAAGGAAGAGTGAAATTGTCCATCCATTTCTCATTATTACGTACTCAATCCATATCTTTGATTTTGTTTTCTAACAAAATTAACTCCAACTTTTGTTTCTGCTTCATTAATAAGAAAGTAGAACAAATTTTGTTATCTCAATATGCTTCTCTACAGTCTATAATTACACACAATAGTCTCAATAGTATTAAAAAATTAAACTTCCCCTGTCAGACTTTGTGATGATGTAAAGGCCTTCTGTTTCTGTGGCCCACTGTTGATGAGTGTGTCATGTGGCCAGCAAAATGACCAACCACCTTTACTTTTCCCCAACTAATGTCAAGTACCCATTAGAGCTTCACTAGGATTTGAATCCAGGACCATCTGGCTTGGAAGCTAAGCACTTTACCACTCAGCCACCATGCTTCCTAGTCTCAATACAGTATTATAGTATCCTCTTCTCTCATCTGTTCCTTAACATTCATCATAGGGGTGCTGTCACAGTTGATCATAGAGGTGCTGTGATAGTTGGTCATAGAGATGCTGTGATAGTTTGGTCATATGGGTGCTGTGACAGTGGGTCATAGGGGTGCTGTAATAGTTTGGTCATATAGTTGCTGTGACAGTAGGTCATAGGGGTGCTGTGATAGTTTGGTCACAGGGGTGCTGTGACAGTTTGCACAACCAAATCCTTCCACTCTTTCTGGTCAAAAGTTATTCTTAGCAGGATATTAAGAAAGAGGCCAGTCCATTCTTTTGTGTTGTCCAGCCAGCCTTGTCTTTGTTCTACAATTTACCATGATGAACTTTTGACTGTGAGACAGCTCAGTTTTCATCCATTCACAGTATTGGGAAGTTCTTTCTTTTGCCAGCCAGAGTGTTGACTTGCACTCTCAAGTATTTCAAACATCATAATTTAATTTTGTCATTCTCTTAGTAAATAAATCAAAGAATATGATTTAAGTCTTTCTATTAAAGATCCTTTGAAAACTTTACTTGGAGAAGAGAATGGACGCAGAGGAATGATCAAAATCTTTGAAGTATTGCAGCACAAGAATTTGAATAAACATTTATTGTATGTAAGTATTGTTATGTTCACAATTAATTTCTATATCCACTCTATTCTCTGATTTATATAAACTTGTTAAAAATACCACAAACATTGGGGGAAAAAATTACCATAAACAAGGGAAACAATTACAATAAACAGTAGGGAAATTCAAAATATTTCAGTCCCAAAAAAGTGAGGCAATTGTACCAATTAGCATTAATTAGTTCTGGCTCTGATGGTTAGAATTGTAATCTTCCCAATAGATTTCCATTTTTTAGTTGAGAACTTAATATAAACAGAACTGCCTCTGGCAGCATAATTTTATTTGCTGTCATGCCTTGGATTAGTGAGGAATGTGCTGTCTTGTATGCAACATGATTCTATTTATTGATTCTATTAATAACTAGACCATGTTTACTCTGTCTGTTGTCAGAATCTGTTGGAGATATTTCTTCTAGAACTTCTGCCTGAACTGAAGAAAACCAAAGAACAAATCTTGAGACAAAATTCAGCAAGTCAAGAGGAGCCTGTGGTTAAACCAGAGAAAGTAGATTCTGCTATGTAGGTATCAGAGAAAGTAGATTCTGCTATGTAGGTATCCATGACTAGACATGATTGACAAACTCTGATGCATTTTTTCTGTTTCTGTAAACATGTTAAAACCTAAGTGATTGTAAACTTAGTGGAACTTAGCTGTCTCTGTTGGTACATCTCTGCGTAATGATAATGTTATTTGGACTGCTCTCCTTGTTAGCGGGACTTTGTATAGACACACTTTCTGGGAAAGACTGATAACATTCATCTACAATTCTGAATCACCCCTGTCATGTTGACACATTTCAATCCACTTGTTTTCTTTATTTTGTCATGAATCAATTTGAAAAAAATCATCACAAATTATAAATTAATATTAAATGAATAATAGAATAAATATTAGTAAGCGTAAACTTGAGATTTTTAACTAGAGTGTTACTGCTTTTAATCAAAGCTATCTAAAGTGCTGCTATTTCATTAAGATCTCACTTAATATTCATCCATGTTCCTCAGGTTGTAAATACCAAACACAAAACCTTTTTTTAATCTAAAATGTTGTAATTTAATTTGTTTCACACCCAACGTCCATCAACAAAACCATGTTCCTTCTGGTCTTTTTATATCGTGTTTTAATTTCCTTCAATTTGCAAAATTGTTTTCATCCATTTTAACATGTTCCCTCAGGTCTTAATGCTGGCCACCAAACATTTATTTTTTTAAATATAAAATGTTATAAATTCATTTAGTTCTCACCTAATTTTCATCCCATCAAATATATTCTTTCAGCTCTAAAATAATTGCCACCAAACCTTACCCAGGAAGCCTGGTGGCTGAGTGGTAAAGCATTTGGCTTCCAAACCGAGGTGAACTGGGTTTGAATCCTGGTGAAGACTGGGATTTTTAATGATGGAATCTTAAGTACGGCTCTGAGTCCACCTGTTAGTCTAAATAATACACTTATAAACTGAATACTTCCCTATAGAATGCTGAACTCAATAAGCGAGGCCAACACTAGATGCTGGGTACATCATACTCTGTAATATCACACTCACACTGTACAGAGGTTACACACAACACTTTCATCTGAACTTTCATACCAAGGGGAATAGCTCTACATATATAATAACAAACACATACACATAAACACATTCTCAACACCACTCAGCTCTATTTGGTACTTGACATTGTTTGGGATAAGCAAAGGCGGTTGGCTGTTGTGTTGGTTAAATGACACCCTCATTAATGGTGGGCCACAGAAACAGATGACTTTGACATCATCTTCCCTATGAATCGCAAGGTCTGAAAAGGAAAACTTGTACCTAACATAATTAATCTAAATTGTTACGATTTCCTTCAATCACAAATTCATTTTCATCTACCTAAACATATTCTCTCAGGTCTTTAGTGCAGGCCACCAAACATTTTTTCACAAGGCAAAAGTAAGTGACACAGGAGGGTTTGAAAATATTTTTGTTTTACCTTCCCTTAAGGTGGCGGTTAGTTGACTCTTGTGATATAATGTAAATTTAGACTAAACAGCTGACTCTTGTGATATAATAATGTAAATTTAGACTAAACAGCTGACTCTTTTGATATAATAATGTAAATTTAGACTAAGTGGCAATAGCAATTTATGACTGTAACACTCAATACAATCTGTAATGTTCATGTTTAAAACTTGAGGATTTGAGGATAACATTTTGACTAAGGTCAACAATTAATCTGGGTTACCAAAAATTTTTAATATGCTATACATTCTATATAACACATTAGCTCAAACCTGAACTTACAGTCAGTATTAATTTTTTTTTGTTTATAGCAGGGTAGCTGTACACTTGCTTTTTATGATGTGTATTCTGTATGCTTAATAATGTTTCTGAAGCTTTAACTGTTCCATTTCCAACCAAGTGCAATAGCCTAGTCTAAGACTAAATGGATTACATTTATTGTTGAAACTTTTTGAGTTTTGTAAATATGAATACATATGCTATTATTGTGGTCACTAGTCCAATGGTGTGTGTATACATAAAAGATGTAATGCATAATACTAGGTCCTGAAGTGATGGTGTCATGCTTTATAGTTATGTTGTATATGGGATTTAAGCTTTAATGTATGTGGGATATAGATTGACTTGTTTTAATTTATGTGGGAATATAGATTGACTTGTTGTAATGTATCTGGGATATAGATTGACTTGCTTTAATGTATGTGGGATATAAATGGCTTGTAGGACAAAGATTGACTTTGATGTTTACTGCTAGTTGGTTTTGATTCCCTGTATTCTCTTCATTTGGTTTATTTATTTACCTTTTCTCTTTGAATCTTTATAATCTGGGTTTTTACAATTCACATCTATGTTTACATTGGATGCTCCAGTAGTGTACATTAAACCTAGATAACCTGATGCATTTTTATTCTATTCTTAGTGATTCATCTCAAAGCTTTTTTTTTGTTTTGCTTTGAGTCGGGATTTTAGTCTCTACAAAACTTTCAATCCGAATAGACTGATTAGATTGTCATTTTGTATTGCAGTTTATTTTTGGTTCATTAGATTGACATTTTGTATTGCAGTTTATTTTTGGTTCATTAGATTGACATTTTGTATTTCTGTGTATCTTTGGTTCAAACCCTTTTTGTTTTATGCCTACAGAAGTCAGCCAATGGAGGTAAAAATGATTTTATAAATGACATTTTATTTAGTTTTAAGATAGTTGGAAAAAAATATATCTGAAAAAAAAAACAACTTTAAGTCAGATTCAAATCTGATTTCTATAGTTTATTAATGCCATTGAGCAGTATAAAGTTATAACTGAAATTTTTACTTTAAGACCAGACTATAACCTATGCACCATTACATTTTGTTACTTCATTCAAGAGAAAAAAAAATTGTTGTTTTTAAATAAACTTGAAATCATTTCTTCTTACTGTAAACCAAACAAAATCAGATCAGCCTTTTTAATTGTACCTTTTTTTTTATTGTGCTGACGTCCGCACTGATTTTATTTTGTAGTTATCCTCCCATATATGGAGCTAGACTGCAGCTTGAAGGGGACCAACATGCCCTTAGAAATAGAATGTTTAATTAGTAGTCTAGCTCTTCTGAACTTTTTGCATTTGTGCTGTCTTGTGTGTATGTGTATTTTGTTGTCTGCTAAAAAAAGGACCAAATGTGTGTGTGTTTTGATGCAGAGTCATGAAAATGTTGTTTCATAAACATACCTCATTGGTGTTTTATAGTTTAACATCGAAACATTGGATCATTACTTAACAAATTGTATTTATTACTTCCCTTTGTTGTATGTACAAGTTACTTCCCTTTTGTTGTGTGCACAATAAAAGCAAAAAAAAAAAAAAAAAAAGATGAATTCCAATCATGTTATGAACTAAGACAATACTATTTGTCTCTAAGTAACAATGAATTCTTAGCACTGTGATAATTGACAATGTGGACATTATTATTTTTTTTTTGGCTTTAATTGAAAAATGAGCAGCTTTTGTGCTCAGTATCATGATAAACACTTGACAATGGAGTGTTGTAAATATTTAGTTTCAAAATGTGGACTCATTTTATTTGTCCCCTAGTCAGTCATTATGTTTATTATTTTAAATTTTGTTTCCTTTAGGAACATGTTCAGCTTTTAGGTAAAATCACTTTTAGCCGAGTGTAAACATTGTTTGTCTTATTGACATATTTTTTTTTGTAAGTTGCTATTATTTATTTTAATCTTACAAAGCTTGATCCAATACATTTTAAGTTGACTGTCCAGTTGTATATAAACTTTCATTATTTGAGAGGTAATTCCTTCTCATGAATCTAGGAAAGATGATTATAAAAGATGTATAAATCCAGTGTATCAGACCACATTAGGAAATGATTGTTTTTTCGTCCTAATAATTGTGTGGTCCAATGAACCGGATTTTTGTAATATGCTGGTTGTTCAATTAACAGGATATGGCTGCTATTGAAACTAGAACAATAGAGCTTACATAAAGGGAACATTTAAAGTATGTGTTAGTGCTTAACATTGTCTGGCTACAAAGTTGCTTTAAATAGTGAGTTATTATAATTTGACATTGCTAATTATTTCATTTCTCTTGCTACTAAGTTAAACTTTGTTAGAATTTGACATTGCTAATTATTTCATTTCTTTTTTTCTTTACACTTAAGATGTAAATACTAATTATGTCCATTTGTTCTTGTGATTATGAACCTTTAACTCCCCCCCGCGCGCCCCCCCCCCCCCCCCCCCCCCCCCATTGTTGTACCAGTACTGTTGATCCATCACTCCCCCTCCCTCCCACCCCTGCACTTTGGGCAGCTAGTCATTGAATGACAGTCAGTATACCATCACATTGTATGGATGTGAATCAAGTCTCGACAGCCATCACTGTAGTCCAGATTCCTTCCATGCAAGTAGCTCTCGGATGTTACAAGCTAGTCAAAGCTCAATCTAAACCATGTCAGAGATTATACACGAGTTTCAAGTCCTGTAGAATGTTTGTTCTGAATGAAGCTCTGTCCATGGATATACTGTAACTACATCTGCCTTTTGTAATTACTCTCCAATAAAAGCAAGATGATCACATCAGTGTTTGTACTCTCTCTTACTCTTGACATTTGTTTGGGGATACAATTTTAAACTCAGTTTTTCTTTATTAGTTTTTAAAATCTTTGTTTAGTTTTTATTTAGGAAATACAATAGTCTCATAGTTAAAGAAATGAAAGTGGTATAGAGAAATATTTTGGGGTGGGGGGGGGGGGGGAAGAAAGATATAAAAAACCTAACGAAAAACAAGAAAATAAACAGAATATTGGAAGAGATTTTACAACAATGTCAAGGACACTTGATAAATCACTGCTGCCAACTTTAAAATAAAAATTTGTTTGTGCTTGAAATGAAAGAGCTTAGAGATTTGATTTTACAGTGCACACAAAATATCATCAACACTTACTCTATTCTGTATACCAGAAACATTTAAATATCTATTTATAGTTCTCTGCACTAGATACAAATCTCCATCTAATATCTTGAACTGTCACATTTAATATTAGTTGTTTTGTGTGTTTTTTTTAAAACATAGCCTTGGTTGTTTTTTATTGGAAACCCTGTGTACGGTCAAATCAGAGCATGCAAGTGAATTGTTATTGAATTCATGAGCTTATGTCTATGGCACTATGTATAACATGTACTAAGTATGACGTAAATATTATCTTTACTTTTTACTGACAGAAGAAAACTGTTTTAATAATTGAATAAATTATCAACATTTCTCATTAGAGAACAGTGATAGAACTGAGGCACAGGTCTTATTCTAGAGACATTTCTTATTTTATACTCTAGAACAAATTCATACAAGTGCTTCTTCCCTAGTGCTATTAGAGAATTGAATGGGTTGTCTGAATCAGCCAGGAAAACCAATGACTGAGCAGAGTCATTGACTAACAAGCATGACTAGATTGACACAAGAAAACATTAAGAAACTGGAACTGACACAAAATAGAGCATTGAGATTTATAACAAACAAATATTTACATTTGACTACAGTAACATCTTTAGTAAAATCACTAAATTTAGAAAACCTTCAGGATAGAAGACTCAAAAGTAAAGTAGCAACTATACATAAAACATTGAACCATAATCTTCAAATACAAAAACAAAATTAAATAAAATACTCAAAAAGACACAAGATAAAGGCACATTCCTCGTTCCTTATGCTAGGACAAATTTGTACAAATACTCCTTCTTCCCTAGTTCTATTAGAGCATGGAATGGGCTGCCTGAGCCAGCCAGGAAAACCAATGACTTGACAGAGTTTAAGTCATTTGTTAACATGCATGAATAGATTGACCCAGGGACACGCGTAGGACGTAATCACCATTTTTTGTTTGTTTGAAGTAGCGTCTGTATTTTACAAGATAAGATGAAATACGTAGAACGTAATTATATTCTTTTTTTTTTAAGTAACGTCTGTAATATATAAGATAAGATGATAAACAAATACTGCCACTCATGTGCATGACGTGTTTGGGAATAATTACTACACTTACTTTCCATTATGGACATACGGTGGCAAGACCGCACTACAATCAGCTATGTCCATGCGAATACGGTATGGGCAGTATAGACATGTGGTGAGCTGAAAGGTGGTCGACTAACAGATGTATCCCCACGGAAACGCTTTAAAAACAAGCTTAGGTTCCAACAGGCGTTAAACGGTATAGATGAGAGCACCTGGCTGCAGGAGGCTTCGGAACAGCTGAAAACCCATTTAGAAAGACCGCAGGATAAACATTGGAGACCAAAAGAAAATCCACTTCCGAGGACAGACGGAGAAAATATCTATATCGACCACCGAAGGACAATGGTTATGTCTGCGCTGAATGTGGCAAAATATGTAGGTCACAGCTGGGACTGCGTAGCCACGGGGGATACTGCATTCTTCATTAATCTTCGGACTCGAATTGGCATGGTGTTCCAGACTGTTCCATGACGAACAGTAAAGGAAAAATTGTGATGATGCCTGAAAGAGGAACAGTTTTAATCTAGGATTGCTCTCCCTTGATTGTGGGTATAGATCTTTATGCCAGATTTCTTTGACAATGTCTGTTAGCAACTAGATAGGCGCAGCTTTCTTGCGTAGATCTACACTGTCCTAATAGGTACAATTCTGGTTTCATTTTTCTATTATGTGGAGTAAATCATTTCGAATCAGGTTCACATTCGAGCTGAGTTGTGTTTGTTAAGCGTAAGGCAGGGCCGGCCCTGACTATTGCGGGGGCCCTATGCGAAATGGATTTCGCGTGGTCCAGTCTGGGTAGAAATAAGGATAATAGGCCTAAGTGAAAATTAAGATTATGTAAAAGACAAAAAATTTGTCTTTTTATAACAGTTTTATTCGGCCAAAGTTGACCCCCCCCCCCCTCCTTTTTTTTTTATCACGCATAGGATGGGCGTTTTCCCTTTTGAATGACAATTTTATCTATTTTCCAGGAGAGTTTTATGAGTTTTCATGCGATTAATAATTTTAGGAAATTTCCTGGACTTTTTAGTATATTTTGCAATATCCGGAAATTTCAAGGAGCTCCTGGAAACTCGTAAGAACCATGTTATAAGTTATAATGGTTTAATTTAATTATATACACCTAGAATTAGCGCAGGCCTATGAAAGTGCGGGGCCCTCTGCGGCATCAAAGAAACCTCCTCCCAGGTAACCCCCCCCCCCCCCCCCAAGAGATTTAACCCGAGTGCTTTGAGCAACCTTTGGTATAAATTTTTGACAAACAGAAAAGAACAACAATTTAAACCTTAAATCAGCTACGGAAACACTATCCTCTATGACTATGTCACAATACTCTGAAAGACACAAAGATAAAGGCATATTCCTCGTCCCATATGCTAGGACAAATTTGAACAAATACTCCTTCTTCCCTAGTGCTATTAGAGCATGGAATGGGTTGCCTGAGCTAGCCAGGAAAACCAGTGACTTGGCAGAATTTAAGTCATTGGTTAATATGCATGACTAAATGCTTGACGCGTAGGACGTAATCATCTTCTTTTTGAAGTAACGTCTGTATTATATAAGATAAGAGAAGATTATTCTGCCTGTTGCAGTATCATTTGCAATGGTAAGAGTGGACTCTTTTTGTTAAACTTTCTCTCTTTCACAATCAAGTTTTGTATTTTTTTACCTAGCAAATTGACATTTTCGCTACCTAGATAATGGAAATTTAGGCTACCCTACCAAAGTGCCATTTGCCCACCTAGCAAATTGCATTTTCGCTACCTAGCAAATTGAAATTTTGACTATCTAGCAAATTGACATTTTCGCTACCTAATATATGTATGTATCACATTTTGTTTCAGCACCTAGCTTCAACTCTATGTTTTTAACACAATTTAACATCTTGGCTTCCTAGCAGACCTAGTTTTACTTTTTATGCTTCCCATCAAACAGTTTAAAATGTTGGCCCCCTAGCAGACACGTTTTGACATTTTGCTAACTTGAAAGATAACTTGGAATTTTTGGCCACCTAGCAAACAACTATTTTTGCTACCTGCACATTTTTTTTTGCTACCTAGAAATACTATTTCACATTGTTGCTACCCGGCAGACAAAAATATTTCTTACATAATAAACGCGATGTTGCAAAAATACCAGCTGTGGACCTGGACCATCTAGACGTCTTTTGGACATTGTAAATCAGACACACATACTAAAAAGTAACACATACATATTTTTAAACTTTATTCCACACTAAAATGAAACGAAACAAAAAAACGAAAAAACAGCAATTGTGAAAGCGGAAGTCAGATCTGGACAGATTTTTGACGCGTTTGATTCGTTTTGGTCCATTAAAGACTCGAAATCTTTGAAAAGTTCTGACTTCCGACACACGCCATTCTTACAGAAGCCTATCAGGCATGGATCACCATCGTCCATTGTGAGATTCATCTGGAAACACTCTCTCGGAGACTTGACGTCACGACAGCAGTGGGTACACATAGCCGTGACGTCATGGTCACACGTGCAAGGCTCCAGGTGACGATGCGGGCTCGAAAGCCGTCCTAGAGTCTCGCAATAGCTTAAGCAGTGGCCGTACCAGCAGGTTCCCTGGCCCTCACAGGATGAGTTGTTAGGCAGAGCCTCGGGAAATGGGCATCTACGAAAGTCCTCTCCAGTACAATAGGGGGTCGCATAGCACGGAGAATGCGCGTTGTCCCGACACAGCTGGGTAGCCGGCGCCACTTGGCAGTTGGCGGTACAGCACGGGTGGCTGAAAGAGCTGCAGGTGGCGTTGGGGCGAAGCCTGCAGTTTTTCTGGCAGCAGGCGTCTTCCTGAAGAACCCCCACATCACACTGCTCACCATACTCCAAAAGCCCGTTTCCACAAAACTGTTTATTTGATTCGTACGATGTAAAGCATTTATGAGCTTTGGCCTGGGGAAGAGATGGCTAAAGTTAGTCAACTATTAGTCAAGGATAGTTTCATGTTTTATGTAATACTAGTCGACCGGCGGCGTAGCATACGCCGCTATTTTGCAGGGCCAACCTTAGGCCACTCAGATCTCAGTGGGCCCAGAACTTTTATAGGACCCGCGCTAATTTAAGGTGAATAAATTATTAAATTAAACCATTTTATAACTTATAACAGATTTCCCGCTGCCTCCTGTCAGGAGGTCGTGGAAATCTCCTGACATTGCAAAATATAGGCCTACGAAAAAGTCCTGGAAATATCCGGAAATTATTTAAATCTTTTGGAAACTCATACAAATCTCCTGAAATATACATACAAAAATTCTTTTTTGTTTTCGCTCTTAAATTATCTAGGATAACTCCCTCCGTCCGAGTTGCAAAAAATAAAAGAGTGATCTTTTCATTGTGTCCAAACTCTTGAGCGTGCTCTGTCGCCTCGATAGTTACTAGAGCATATTACTTCCTTTTTTTAACGTCAGGTAGAAATAAAAAAAAAGAGGGATATTGCAACGGTTCTGCCCTGCTAATTTGTGACTACGTGTTCTCCCCCCCCTCCCCCTCTTGTTTTCTGGTGGACTATCCGCAGAGTGATCTTTCCTTTACTCCTTACTACTCGACAAAACTCTTGAGGGAAGAAGAGAATTATATGTATAGATTACTTCTTTACTTTTTAGGAAACCTAAACTCGTTTTTACAAAGCTTGGATCAACTCACTCCGTCTGTCTGTGTGTCTGTCTGTCTAGCCAAAAGTTTGTACACGTTATTTCTCTGACACCCAATCTCGGATCAAGCTGAAATTTTGCACAATCATTTCTTTTCCCTGACAACACAAAAACAATTTTAAAAAATTAATCAATTTGTTATCTTATCTTATATAATACAGACGTTACTTCAAACAAGAAGATGATTACGTCCTACGCGTCATGCATTAAGTCATGCATATTAACAATGACTTAAATTCTGCCAAGTCAGTGTTTTATGTATAATTGCGACTTTACTTTTGAGTCTTCTGTCCTGAAGGCTTTCTCAATTTAGTGATTTTACTAAAGGTGTTACTCTAGTCAAATGTGAATATTCTTTTGTTATGAATCTCACCTGCTCTATTTTGTGTCTGTACCAGTTTCTTAATGTTTTCTTGAGTTGAGGGGTCCCAAACGGAGGATGCATATTCTATTATTGGCCTAACCAAGGTTAAATAACATTTTAGTTTTATGTTCTTATTTGATTTATAGAAATTTCTTTTAATAAACCCTAATGCTTTGTTTGATTTTTTTATATAGTTTCATCAATATGTGGATTCCATGACAGTTTTTCATTTATTATAACACCTAGGTATTTTGCGTTTTTAGTCTGTGTTACTGGTTTGCCATGAATAAGATAAGTGGAATTAATTTGTTTTAGTTTTTTTGTTACTCTTAACAACTGAAATTTTTCTGGGTGGAAAGACATGCTCCAGTTTGATTCCCATTTCTGTAATTAATCTAATTCTCTTTGTCAAATATCTGTGTCTTGTGTTGTTTTTATTGTTCTATATATTATGCAATCTTCTGCAAATAATCTGACTTTTGTTCCTGAACTAATGCAATTTGGTAAATCATTTATGTAAATTAAAAATAGTAGTGGACCCAAGACTGTTCCTTGAGGTAGACCTGAGTTTACTGTTATTGGTGTTGATTTAGAGCCATTTATTATTACAGTTTGTTCTCTCCCTATCAGAAAATCTTTAATCCACTGATGCAGTGGACCATTAATGCCGAAATATTCTAATTTTTTAAGCAAACTATGGTGGTGAACTTTGTCAAAAGCCTTGGAAAAATCTAGTAAGATAGCATCTATTTGTTCACTATTATCTAAACCTTTTGAAAAATCATCAATTAGTCCTATTAGTTGTGTTTCACATGATTTATATTTCCTAAAGCCATGTTGGTATGGGGTGAGGACATTATGTTTGTCTAAGTGGTTTATGATGTTGCTACATATTATGTGTATATTCTAGGATTTTACATGTGGTGCTGGTAATTGATACTGGTCTGTAGTTTCCTGGATAAAATTTTTTCCTTTTTTAAATGGGGGTGACATAAGCTTCTTTTCAGTCCTTTGGTACTCTGCCCTGGTTAAGCGATGCCTGGAAGAGTATTTTGAACACTGGGGCTAGCTCATTGCTTAGTTCTTTGAGTAATCTAGCTGGACTACCAACAGGTCCAGATGCTTTATTTGGTTTGGTGTTGGATAATAGTTTTTGAATTCCATTTTCTTGTACTACTAAATCTTCTATGTTGTCTACTTGGTTCAAATTAAGAAATATGTCTTTGTCTCCTGGGGCTGAGAATGCTGATGCAAAGTATTTGTTTAGGATGTTTGCTTTAGTTTCATTATCATTATGTATTATGTTATGTTCATCTTTTAATGGCGCTATGCCTGTTGTTTCCATTTTCTTAGACTTAATGTATGACCATAGGTTTTTGTTGTTATCTTTAGATATTACATTATTTATGTATTCACTCTGCAGCTGTCTGCTTACTTTTTGGGTTAGGTGTTTAATTTTTATATACTTTTTGTAAACTCTTTCTGCCTTGGTTTCTTTAAATTTTCTATATAGGTTTTCCTTCTGTTTACAAAGCTTCTTTAGTCTATTATTAAACCAGCATTTATTTATTTTGTTGAATGTGTATTTAGTTGGTATATGATTTTCTATAATGCTTTTAAGATGGTTTTTAATGAAATTCCAGAGGTCATCGACTGGTTGGTTAATGTCTTTTTCTAATAAGAATGTTTGTTGAAAGTTTAATGCAGCTTGGTGTAGTTGTGTTAGGTTTAAAATTGTTAGTCTAGATCAATTACAAATTTAATTACATGATTGATTCAAACATATTGATACAAGAACTCTTAATGTTTTTTTTATAAGTATCTTTTTATGTTTTTCTTTGGATTAGTTTGTAGCTCTGCTGTTTACGTTTGTAATGTTATCACAGCGCCTTGAGCCTACAGCCCTACATTACGTTTGTTAACAGCGCTTTATAAATTAAAATATTATTATTAACCCTTAAAACGCGAGTGGTAGTTTAGCCTCTAAACATCAGAATTGTCATTCCATTTTGTATGCAGTCATTCTAAAACAGCTCAGCACTTTAAGGGTTAACTTAGAAAACAATTAAAAACTAAAGCCTTGAGAATTATAACATATGAATGTCCACATTTCACTAGAATAACATCATTAGTAAAAATCAATACATTTAGAAACACTCCAGGACAGAAGACTTAAAAGTAAAATACCGTAGCAATACTACAAAAAAACAAAACACTGAACCCTAATTAAAAAATACAAAAACACAACCTAATTAAATGATCAGAAAAAAAAACACAAAGATAAACACACAAGTATTATCCCATGTCCAAGGACAAATTCGTACAAGTTCTCCTTTTTCCCTAGTGCCATTAGCTCTCACAAGATTCGTGGGATATATTTAAGAAAAGCACTTGCCGAAAACAGGTGCAGACGACGGAAAAAGAGCGTTGCTTATCTTGTAAAATCCTACTCAGTAGAAAGTCAATTTTAAATGAAGCTCAATTTCCCAGAACGAATTTCTATAAAAAAAACAAGGATACAAAGATAGTTTGTGTGGAAACTTAAAATTGGACCTAGGGTTAGGGGGGGAGGGCGCTCAGTATGCACAACTCTACCCGAGTCGAGTGTCGAATCTCGAACCTCCTTCTAGGTAGCCATGCCAAGCCAAGTTCAAGCGCACTTGGCCTCTCGACCACGTTTCCCACGAGTCGTACGAGTTGCCGAAACTATTGTTAGGCCGACTGAAGAGATATCACAGAATACGGAGATATAGATGTTATCATCTTGCCGTATAAATTACACGAACTGATGTTATTGAATGAAACCGATAGTTTTGAAAAGGCCGAATTCATGTATACCGGCTGAATTTACAACATTTCTATTGTATGCAGGCCAACACCGGATACACTAAATAGCTTGCTATTTATAATTCCCCATCAAAGATCAACGTCTCCAATGGACCTCATTCACCAATAGTAAACAAACAACATTTAGTCACGTGATCTTATTGATAAAACAACGGGAAAAAAAACTGTCACGTGACAACCATTACGAATTAAACATGAGATCGTAAACTATATAGAAGAGATAGAGCACCACGTGGCTAAATGTTGTTTGTTTACGATTGGTGAATGAGGTCCATATTTTCATAGAAATGGAAAAGAAGTTTGGGTGTTGGGACAAGTCCCCAAAAGCCCGTGGAAGCGCATGAGGCTCCCTGACTGCACTTCCCCGTGGTGGAGGCTGTCCAGGCCTGAGCAAGCTATTATACCACAGTGCAGGACAGGCCACTGTCCTGTTGGCTCATATTTCTCGCGGCTATGGCCAAATTTTGACTCACGATGCCCCCTCTGCGGGGAAGAAGAGGAAACCGTGTCTCATATTCTGTTTGACTGCCCCAAACTTGCTGATCTCCGTCTCGACAGGGTCTGGGAAACCAAATATTCTCGACATATTGTTAGTAAAGTAAGTAAAGTTCCCCTTTCAGACCTTGAGTTCTATAGGGCAAATGATGTAAAGCATCTGTTTCTGTGGCCTACGGTTAACAAGGGTGTCATGTGGCCAGCACAACGACCAACCGCCTTTACTTTTTCCTAACTAATGTCAGGTACCCATTAGAGCTGGGTGGACTCAGAGGCGCCCGAAGATCCCGAAATTAAAAATCCCAGTCTTCACCAGGATTCGAGCCCCGCTCAGCCACCGCGCCTATTGTATTGTAGTAACCTAATAAAACACTACAAGAAGACATGTCTTGATCCTAGGCTTTATAGAACTAGAATGACTAATAACACAGTACACACACACACACAAGCTGACCTGGACACCAAGACATTTTGACACACTAGAAAAGATCAGTTCACAACGCACAACAAGAAACATAAATACTTAACACACATAAGGTGGTATGTATGCACTACGCTAATAGCAGGGTTTCTGTCTAGGACTTTTGCAAAACAGGATTTGAACCTGTCAAGCCTTCACTCAAATGGAGTTCGATGATGATGATAAATATTTTCATATAGATATAAATTAAGCAGGATATCTTACTCTCTCTCTCTCTCTCTCTCTCTTTCTCTCGTACAATAAGGTTCTATCTTTCGAGTCCTTCACTTGCACAAGCGCTAAACATTACCATCAGAACAGCCGTTATTGAAGTGATGGAGCACGGAGAGAACATCCTGGCGTTTCCTTCCACACTTACACCAGACCGCGCCCACATCAGGAACTTGCCACCGTTACTGGAAGATGGGCTGCACGTGGTGTCATACTGAGGATCATGTGTACTGCCCCAATTGTGGCCAAGTTCATGGGCGACAACTGTCATATACTTCTGGAGAGAGAGGAAGAAAGAAATGGCAACATGAGCATGTATAATAAAGTCGATACAAGATTTAGATCTGTCAACCTCTACCCTAAAACATTACATTGATCCAAGGACTCCCGTGGACTCAGTTTATCGTATCTTATCTTATATATTACAGACGTTACTTCACATAAGAAGATTATCTTAGTCATGCAGGTTGATCCATGACTTAAACTCTGCCAAGTCGTTGGTTTTCCTGGCTGGCTCTAATGGCACTAGGGAAGAAGGAGCACGTATGAATTTCTTCTAGCGTATGGAATAAGAAATCTTTGTGTGTTTCTGAGTATTTCATTAGGTTTTGTTTTTCTATTTGTAAGCTATGGTTTAGTGTTTTATGTAGTACAGCTACTTTTTTTTTCTGTCCTGAAGTTTAGTGATTTTTAATGATGTTACTCTAATCAAATTAGAATATTCGTTTGTTATGAATCTCACTGCTCTATTTTGTATTTGTTCTAGTTTCTTTGTTTTCTTGAGTTGAGGGATCCCAAACAGAGGATGTATATTCTAATATTGGCCTAAGTTAAATAACATTTTTATTTTATGCTTTTGTTTGATTTCTAAAAAAATTCTCTTAATAAACCCTAATGTTTTGCTTGATTTTTTGATAATTTCATCAATATGACAATTCCATGGAATTTCTACGTGGCGCCTCGGTTGAAACGACTGTAAGTGGGATGCAGTTAAGCAAACAACGCGTAGCGAACATAGCCTCCGTCTGGTGACCTTGATTGAGAGGTCGAGTCAACTGATGTGTGACCAGTGTCCCAAATTAGAACAATAGTATCTATGGGAACTCAGTTTTCAGCTAGTAAGAGCAGCACATGTAACCTATTTGTTACGTAAATTCGGTTTCTTATTAGTAATCGTAAGATTTATTATTCCAAAAACGAAAAAAAAAAAAATCCACGAAATTTAAAAGATAAAGGAATACTTAAAATATAGATGTTTTTAGGCCTAACTAACAAACACCTGCCCAGGAACTTACATCTAAAATCAGTTACTTATTATAGAAATCATTAAAATGTCCACGCTATTTAGTCGGGAAATATCGCGCTATTTTTGTTTTGTTAGGTACAATGAAAACGCTTTAAAGTTTCAACTTGATTCCGAGAAAAGGGTGTGGATGAGATAATGTGAACATTACATAAAGGGGTCAAACCTAACATATTTAGCCATATCTGTAAAGATACTGAAGGATTAATTTCCCTTGTCGGTATCTAATAAAATAATTCAAGTATCAGTAGTTGATTGACTAATTGGTTAATTTTTTATTGATTCATTGAATAAGGCCAATTGTGGAAAGTTTCAACCTGATCCGAGAATGAGTGTGGGAGAAATAACGTGTTCAATCGTTTTTTGCCATACAGACAGACTGACAGAGTGAGTTGATAGAAGCTGTGTTGTAAAATTCTAGCGAAAGAAAGTCACACAGAAGATATTTTTCTTGGATAACCTGAACGGAGGCGCGGTGGCTGAGCGGTAAAACGCTTGGTTTCTGAACCGGTGTCCAGGGTTCGACTCCTGGTGAAGACTGGGACTTAAAGCTTCATCATCTTTGGCGCCTCTGAGTCCACCCAGCTCTTATGGGTACCTGACATTTTTTTTTTGGAAAAGTAAAGGCGGTTGGTCGTTTTGCTGGCCACATGACACCCTCGTTAACCGTAGGCCACAGAAACAGATGACCTTTACAGCATCTGTCCTATAGACCACAAGGTTTAAATTAAAATTTTTAATTTTTACTCTGTGACAATACAAAGTCTACACAAGAGACTCCTCGGTTCGGAAGCCAAGCGCTACAGCACTCAACACTACGCATCCTAGTGTCAATACTTACAGTCAACGGCATAAGAGTACCAGACATCTTCATTGGTGTGCTCAACCCCACGTTGGAGGACCTGTCCTCATGGCCCGCACAGATTCCATTATTCCAGACATTGCCCGCGCTCTCTGCGGTCGACGCCAGTCCCAGCATCTCACCGTAGTTCCGCTGTGACGTCAGATGCATCAAGCAGAACTGGCGAAAGTACGCATGTCTGGTTAGAGAGTACACAATTTCTATAGCGTTTCGTTTCTCGGCCTGCATGTTGTAATGAATGGTTTTATCTTCAGAGACGCTGTAGTTTGAATGGATTATCACTGCTTTCAGCACAATATGCTGCGGTCCCAGGTTGCCGAATCGGGTGCTGTTAAAGATTCGATCCACTGACTGGTATATGTTAATAAGAATTCCGATCAATTTCTGCACACTGCCCTGGCCAAGGCCCATTAATGACCTGTAATCAGCCACGGCTAGAACATCGCAAGAATCTAGAGTCAATAAGCTTCTAAGGACCCTAGGGTTTGATTCATTATAATCCTCGTCAAATTTGTTGGGAAAATGTTCGTGATTGCTCTCCATATGATGACTGTTTCTGGATGTTTCGTTTTTAAACTGAAGACGCCCGTCCCTGTCGAAGAATATTTCCCGACAAAAAGGCGACCCACTTTCGCTGTGGTTGACCTTCAAGTCTCTGACGTCATAGAAGATCATGTGATGTGGATGACTCCTTGCGTCGTGAAGACTCAACGGTTCAATGCTGAAAATAGTTTCTCCAGTGAAAATGCGCCCCACCCAGACGTTCTCCACATTCACCATGTCCACGCCGCTGAGATCATCACCTTGTAAGTGACCAGTGTAAATCAGATCGAGGTCAGTTGAGTGTGGGGTCATGACCCCGTGACTGTCCACCAGAGAGACAGTAAAGTTGGAATGTAGGTTTGATGTGCCAGGATACAGACTCATCACAAACTTTCTTCCGAGAGCAAATAAAGACATTTTGACCTTGACATTGCCAGTTTCTCGCTTGACTTTCAGTCGAATCATATCTGGCTTGAGAATCTCAAACTGTGTAAACTTTGACCCCAGAAAGTCACAACGAACTTGGATGTACATTAAGATAATCTGGGAACAAAAACTCCAGCATATCCACTTGATACTGCACATTGTGAAATGAGCTGTTGATATAAAAAGAAAACAATTTATGCAAACTTTATAAAACTCTTTTTTAGTTTGTTAAATTAAGAATGTATATTCAAAAAACTCAATCTATTAGACATACAGATTACACCCTATAATAAAACAACATTGAATGTTAGTAACTTTTTTACAAATCATTAAGAAATACAATGCACGACAGAAATAACAATATATGAAACAACAAGAGCCAATAAGCATTAAATATAGAAAGCAATTTTAACTATAACATACGGCTGTAGTTCAAACGTATGTATCTCTAGCAGACGACAGAATAGTCACAATAAATACAGTTGGAAGTAATGAGATTGAAAGCATAGCGCTAAGTTCAACTTACAACAGCAAAAAAAGAAAAATTCCATTAAGACATGCTTTGTGGAAGTAAAGGTGGTTGATTGTTGCGCTGGCTACAGGACACAATCGTCAACCTTGGCAATAGAGGCGTGTGAGCTTTACAAAATCTGCCACCATAGATCAAGTGGTGTGGGGGCCATCAGGGGAATACGATAAGTTTTTATAAGTGGCTCTTGTGACATGGACGCCAATCCGAGGAAAGCGCAAACAGAGACGTCCTCGTATAACCTGGCGCCTCACCTTCATGGAGGACCTCGAGAACAGTGGACACCAGATGGAAGGAGGCTTCAGACATTGCCAGTGACAGATCTTTATGGAGACAGCTTGCCGCCCAATGCGCCAAACAACGCAGCCATTTTGACACGGTGGTCGTTTTGGTGCGACCGTTTTGGCGCAGCCGTTTTGACACGATGGACGTTTTGGCGCGAACTTTTTGGACACATTATTTATATTCATTGCATTATTTCTATAATTAGGATTGATACATTTCTATGTTGTGTGCATTCCTTGTTTACCATTTTGTTCTGTCTGCAGTTTTTTTCACAAAAATACATCATTTTTACAACTATTCACTATTAATAGTAACAAACACGGGAGGCTATTTAGTAAGGGAGACGACTTTTTACCATATTTTTAACAAATGGTTTAAGATTTTTTTTTTGTCACATAAATACATGTAAGAATACTGCCTCATTTTTTTCTCTGTATGAATTTTCCATTAGGATTTATATATTAAATAACAAGGTTACAAAGACAGTTTGTGTGGAAACACAAACTCAAAATCGGCCCCGATGTGGTTCACCCAGGCAGGTAAAAGGTAGTTTTCGATATTTTCGGAAAGAATATCGGAATGAAATTCTATCGTAGGAACAGAGACGGAGGCATGGAGAAAGAAGGTTGACAGATCCTGTGTGGTGCCCCAACGGTCCAGCAGACCAAAGTAAAGGTGAAAGTGAATGTGAAGTTAGATGTGAACCTGGCCTAACTGATGTCTTATAATGAATATCTAATTGATCTAATTGTTTTGTAAAGGGTCAATCTGTTAATCAAATCCTCAAGATAAAAAATTTCAGTAAAAAAAATAGTTAAGACTAAGACTATTTGCATACAGTGACACTGCAAAGCATAGGTGAAAGTGAAGGAGAAGTTGGTTGTGAACCTGGCTTAACTAATGTTATAAAAGATTATCTCATTGATGTGGTGCCCCACGGAAACGCTTTAAAGGCCAGTTTAGGCGCCAACTTGCCTTTGCTGACATAGACGAGAGCATCTGGTTGCATGTGGCTTCAGAACGAGACAGCTGGGGGTCACGCACAAAAGCCGCGGTTACACATTTGAGACCACAAGAAAATCTGCTGCCGAGGACAGACGCAGATGTAGAAAAGAAAATATTCCTTGACCATCGGTGGACAATGGTTATGCTTGCCCTGTGTGTGGCAAAATATGTAGGTCACAGCTGGGGCTGCGAAGACAAGCCTTATATTATTATTATTGTGTGAGCCCGTGTTTAACGTTTGAAGCAGATAAAAACTGTTCTTTTTATCTCTAGAGCTAGAATTAAGTTATTTATATATAAACTAAAATAGCGGTAAAGCGCTTGGCTTTTGAAACGGAGGTCCCAGGTTCGAATCCTGCTGAAGACTGGGATTTTTATTTTCGGGATGTTTGGGCGCTTCTGAGTCCACCCAGCTCAAATGGGTACCTGACAGTAGTTGGGGAAAAGCAAAGCTGGCCACATGACACCCTCGTTTACCGTAGGCCAAAGAAACAGATGACCACAAGGTCTGAAAGGGGAACTTTCCTTTTGAATTAAAAATAGTAATATACTTTTTAATATGACTAATAGATTAATAGGTAGATTCTATTTCTACTAGTACTACTTCTAATCTAAATACGTAGGCCTACTAGATCTAGATCTAATAGCTATAATAATTTATTGTAACTTACATGTAACAGTTAACTTAACAGTGTTATAGAAGTATATCTAATCAGAACGCAGTTTGATCAACATTATGTAGACCTAGATCTAATCAAATGTAAACAGATAGAACACTACTGCCTAAATACTGTTTTGGTTCTAGTTCTAGATTCATTACAGTTTGACAAATATTTTGAAATATGTCGCACATCCGTTTTGTTCTTTGCACACAAATGGAATAAGAATTTTTTATATATAGCAAAAAACAAAAACAAACTATAAATAGCTAGCTTTTTGGTGTATCCGGTGTACAGAGTACAAGAAGTGTTAGCTAGTAAAATCATTGAATCTAGAAATGTGCCATTATTTATGTCTATGAGATAATCCATGGTCGCCTCGCGACTGAAGGATGCCATATATATAAATACTCAATAGAGTTGCATGCCAGAATGGAACTCTTCTTGCTAAGATCTAGATAAAGACCACATATAATTACTTTGATGTACGTGTATAGATGTAGGTCGTCGTAGTCGTAGTGGTCACGTGACATACTGCACTCCTCATTAAACTCCAGACTCGAAGACAGGCCTTATAGATTGAAATATTATTTATATTGCTTTCACGGCCCATGCTGTCTTCGACTGTAGTTTTTTTCTTTATTTACTAGGGTGTCAAATGGAAGAGCTGCGAACATCATTAAATGTTTATCACGGGGACACGACAATTTGTTCACTGACATTTCGATCACCGTCAAATCGTTCACGGCTTTTCGTTCACGCGACTATTTGTTCACCCGACATTTCGTTCACCTGACAATTCGTTCACGCGACATATCGCTAACGGACTATGGGAAGTTGGAGAAAATAAAGAGTATACAATTTTGACTAGACTGTTGAGATGATAGGCCTATAAGCCTAGCCAAAACATAAAATGCTTAGTATTGTCAGTTTTATTATAGTAAGTTTTTAGGCGGCGTTTTAAATAGATTGATGTTAAGGTTGACGAACAGAAGAGGATTAAGATAAATGTCACGAAGTCATGAAAAAGTCAACATCAGTGCCCCAGCGTCATCCATGGGATGTGATAGAAGTAATTTCACAAAGTAATGACGATTGGAAGGAGCATGAAGAAAGAAATGGTTTTTCAAAGAAGAGGCTTAAGATAAAAGGCACAAAGTTATGAAAAAGTCAACATCAGTACCCCAAAAACATCCATGGGATAATGAGTTAGAAGGAGTTTAATAAAGTAATGACCAATGGAAGGAGCATAAGAAAGAAATGGTTGTACCAAGACGAGGCTTAAGATAAATGGCACAAAGTCATGAAAAAGTCAGCATCGGTGCCCCAACATCCATGGGATAATGAGTTAGAAGGAGTTTAATAAAGTAATGACCAATGGAAGGAGCATAAGAAAGAAATGGTCGTACCAAGACGAGGCTTAAGATAAATGGCACAAAGTCATGAAAAGTCAGCATCGGTGCCCCAACATCCATGGGATAATGAGTTAGAACAGGAGTTCTCAGCCTGTGGGTCGCGAGCCCCTTGGAGGTCGATTGACCAATTGCCAGGGGTCGCCTAAGACAATCGAAAATATGGATTGGTATTGTCTACTCTTCTATTGCTGTGTGTGTGGGGGGGGGGGGGGGGAGGGGTGTCGCGGCAGAGTGGCGGATTGTAAAAAGTGGTCGCCGAGCTTAAAAGGTTGAGAACCGCTGAGCTAGAAGGAGCTTCACAGAGTAATGACGAATGAAAGGAGCACGAAGGGCTGTTTAAAGCAGAGCTGAATGACGCCTGTTGGTATCAGGTTATGATAACGACATGACGATGTTTTAAAAAAAATGCTTATTGGACCATGAACAGGTGATGTTTTTTTGTTGTTTTATTTTTGTACTCGAAGCAGGACGTTTTGGCGCAGCCGTTTTAATGCTACCGTTTTGGTGCAGCCGTTTTGACACGATGGTCGATTTGGTGCGACCGTTTCGGCGCAGCCGTTTTGACACGATGGTCATTTTGGCGCAGGGGACGTTTTTGGTGCGAACTTTTAAGTCACATTGATTATATTCATTGTATTATTTATATAATAAAGAATGATACATGTCTATGTTCTGCGCATTTCTCGTTCAGTGCACTGAACAGAGTTAGTGCACAGTTCAATTGAAAGCGGATGCCATTGATATGTCTGCTAAAAGATTTAGATCTATCTGTAAGCTCAGCTTGTTGTCAGAAGAGCATTTCTAGATCATAGTTGTCGGAAATAATTTGTCAGGTGAAATAAACATAAATAAGTCCTCTATTCCTCTTTACTTGCCAACAGATGAGTATTATAGATTGATAAATTTAGAGGTCACGTGAGTAGACTATAAGAGGGATACTATCCAGCCCTTTTTTGTTTTCCACAGAAATTTGCTATTGATTTCTTAGAGCTAAACTAGTCAAGATTTAGATTAAACTAGAATTTAGGACTAGATTTAGGATCTCTTTTCGCCGCACACATCTGTCCTCGGCTGTAGAGGTCCTTTTGGTCTCAAATCTGTATCCCGCGACCTTTGTACTAACTCTCCAGCTATCTCATTCGGAAGCTGCCAGGTTCTTTGGTCTTCTAATTCTATGACAGGTATAGCAAATCGTCACCTAGGCTGGTCTCTATAAAACATTTTCGGGGGGGGGGGGGGGGGGGGCAACTCTGTTACAGCATCAATCTTTCAGCTCACCAAAAAAAATAATAATTGTCTTTGGCATACTGTCGTCCCTAATAATTAAATAAGGCAGGGGTTCTCAACCTGTGGTTTGCGACCCCCTTGGGGGTCGATTGACGATTTGCCAGGGGTCGCCTATGACCATCAAAAATTAGGATTGTTATTGTCTATTCTTCTATTGCTGTGTGTGTCTAGGGAAAGGGGGGGGGGGGTCGCGGCAGAGTGGTAGATTGTAAAAAAAAGGGTCGCCGAACAGGTTGAGAACCGATGAAATAAGGAATACGTG
The DNA here is from genome assembly GCA_030265305.1 of Biomphalaria pfeifferi. NCBI lineage: Eukaryota > Metazoa > Mollusca > Gastropoda > Planorbidae > Biomphalaria > Biomphalaria pfeifferi. The sequence goes on along the minus strand of JASAOG010000226.1, from coordinate 681,465 downwards.
CCCTGCTTAGCGTATGTTTAGAACTAGAAGCAGTCAACTACTGATTTGTCTTCATGTCTTTCAGAGCAAGTGTATTGAAAACGAACAGTTTAGCTCAAGAACTTTTGAAATGTCACTTCGGCTTTTCGGTTATAATTACTGCCTACAGGAGAAACTAATTGAAACTCCATTTAAAAAAAATGTTTTATGCGTATTGGTACAAAAGAAAGTAATTGAAACTCGTTTTTTCAAATTTTTAAAATTTGTTTCGGTATAGAAGAAAGAAATTGAAACTCATTATTCATTTTTTGTTTATTTGTATCGGTACAGAAGAAAGTAATTGGATCTCATTTTTTCATTTTTTTTTATTTGTACCGGTACAGAAGAAAGTAATTAAAACTCATTTTTTCAATTTTTTTTTTATTTGTATCGGCACAGAAGAAAGTAATTGAAACTTATTTTTCATTTTTTTCATTTGTATCGGTACAAAAGAAAGTAATTGAAACTCATTTTTCAATTTCTTTTGTATCGGTACGGAAGAAAGTAATTGAAACTCATTTTTTCAATTTATTTTTATTTGTATCGGTACAGAAGAAAGTAATTGAAACTCATTTTTTCAATTTTTTTTATTTGTATCGGTACAGAAGAAAGTAATTGAAACTCAATTTTTCATTTTTTTTTGTATTGCTACAGAAGAAAGTAATTGAAACTCATTTTTCATTTTTTTTTATTTGTACCAGTACAGAAAAAAGTAATTGAAACTCATTTTTCATTTTTTTATTTGTACCGGTTCAGAAGAAAGTAATTGAAACTCATTTTTTCATTTTTTTTTGTATCGGTACAGAAAAAAGTAATTGAAACTCATTTTTTCAATTTTTTTTTTGTAGCGGTGCAGAAGAAAGTAATTGATACTCATTTTTTTATTATTTTTTTTGTATCGGTACAGAAAAAAGTAATTGAATCTCATTTTTTCAATTTTTTTATTTATATCGGTACAGATGAAAGTAATTGAAACTCATTTTTCAATTTTTTTTGTATCGGTACTGAAGAAAGTAATTGAAACTCATTTTTTCAATTTATTTTTATTTCTACCAGTACAGAAGAAAGTAATTGAAACTCATTTTTTTTTAATTTTTAAAATTTGTTTCGGTACAGAAGAAAGTAATTGAAACTCATTTTTATCATTTTTTTTTTTTTACGCTTCGGACGTAGCTTCAGGAATGAAGCCCAGGGCTCTAGCAGGGCGGCAAGGCATGGCAGCGGGCAGGATTCGAACTCGGAACAATCGCAAATCAGGAAGCCATCTATTTATTTTTAAAGAGAAAGTATCTAAAGTATTTTAAAGGAATCTGATTGTCATATTATGTGATTTGGTCTAAAGGAAATCTCTCAAACCAAGTCAAGCACGAGGAAATAACTGTCATGCAAGAAAGTAAATGTCCAATTTACTTGGTTTAATCAGTCTATCAGTTGTGAAAAAAAAAGTTCAGAAATCTAGAACCAGGTCTAGATTTAAATTGCATGAGAGTGTTTTGGTATATAACAATCACTGATGAGATTTAGTCTTCTAAGTAAAGAATTATTGAATTAAATACAGTTTGATGAATTTACATATTAACGAAATGCGTTAATTTTAGCAAACCTTCTCTATTATTTTCTTTAGTTTCACCTTTTCTTCACAAAAAAAAAATGTCAGCCCACTATCTCCTTTAAGACGTTAGCTTGACCATTCATGAATATAAATCTCTGCCTAGACTAGAGTTGCCCTTGCAATCTATAGGGGCGGTTGATGTAAAGCTCATCCATTTCTATGGCCGACTGCTATCGAGGGTGTCATGTGGCTATCACAGCGACTAACTATTTTTACTTATTTCAGGTACCCATTAAAGTTAGATGAACTCAGGGGCTTATGAAAATCACGCAGTTAAAAATCCCAGTCTTTACCGTGATTCGAACCCTGTACACCTGTTGAGGATCGGTCTTTGTATTGTAGCACCAGTTTACTAGTATAACTAATCGATATAAGCATGTTCGATTCTTGTATTGTAGCACCAGTTTACTAGTATAACTAATCGATATAGGCGTATTAAATTCTTGTATTGTAGAACTTCAATTAACATGATGAGCATTTTAAAAAAGTATTCCTAAATTTAAATTACAATATAGACAAATTTAACATTAGATGAAATGCACTGATAATTGTACAAGATAATAATAATAATAATAATAATCTTTATTGTCCGTAAGGAAATTTGTTTTACAATTTGTGCATTACACCAAACAAAATATTATAACTATTTTTAAAAAAATGTACATTCACACCAGACACACTCATAATTTACATGTGAAAAGTTTATATCAGATTGTTCTTATTTAATGATTTGCTTGCCAGGGGAACAAAAGAGTGTTTGTGTCTGTTTGTCTTTGCTATCGGTGTCTTGTATCTCTTTCGTGATGGTAAAATCACAAAATCCTGACCCAAAGGGTGAATTTTTATTTCTTAGTACTAAAAAAAAACAAAAAACAAAAAAAAATTAATTAAAAAAAAACGTCTTTACTGTTTCAAATCTCTAAATCTTCTCCTGTTCTTAATTATGACAGACCCTGTCGTGATATATATCTCCAAGACCAAAAATGAATGCTCCCTTTCTTCATCATCGAAGCGGTGGCTGAGATGTCAAGTACTTGGTTTCCTAACTTTGGGTCCCGGGTTCAAATTCTGGTGAAGACTGGGATTTTTAATTATGGATATTTGGGTGCCTCTAAGTCCACCCAGCTCTAATGGGTACCTGACATTAGTTGAGGAAACGTAAAGGTGGTTGATCGTTGAGCTGGCCACATGAAACAGATGACCTTTACATCATCTGCCCTTCAGACCACAAGGATAACTTTTGTTTTCTTTTCTTCATCACCAACCCACTTACACAAACACACACGCGCGCGCACACTCTTTACAATTCACCCATATATCTTATATGCATTATGTATTTTAAATGACATTGCCAAGGCTTTATATTTAACCACGATACGTTATGTCAGCGGTTCTCAACCTTTTTAGCTCTGCGACCCTTTTTACAATTGCTGACAATGCGGCGAATCCCCAACCTTAAAATCATGTTTTTTTTTTGCTAATGTTATAAAAACGTAACCATGGTGTAATTATCTGATATGAATTACAAAGGCTGTGTGTTAAATCACAAAACATTAAATATGCCTGCTTGTAAGTACATAACAAATATACGAAATTTTATCGTTGTTACCTGCATTTACTTACTTTTATATCACGTGATCACCATTTTCTTTTAGACTTATGTGGTAAATTGTAAAAAAAAAAAATCAATGCGAATTTACATTTCAGACCTTGCAATCTATAGGTCAGATGATATCAGTGTCATCTTTTTCTTTGACCAAAGGTTAACGAGGGTGTCGCGTGGCCAGCACAACGACCAACAGTCTTAACTTTCCCCCAGCTAAAGTCAGGTACCCATTAAATTTGTGGGGGGAATCAGGGGCGCCCTAATAATCCTGGAATTCAAAATTCCCAGTCTTTCCTGCAGGACCGCAAGTTCGGAAGCCAAGAGCTTAACCATTAAGTTCCCGCCCCCACCCCCGGACGGTTTGAAATCATTACGGTGCATGGTAAACAGCAAAAGCAACAGAATCAAGTCAACTTCTGTATTCACTATATGGCCTCCTTCAGTTGCGAAGCGACTATGGATCATCTTGTTGAGATGAATGCCTAGGCATAAGTTGTGGTCGCCCACACATTAGTTCCCCCCTCTCCACGCAACTGATGTATCCAAAGGAACGGCAGTGCCGATACAGTTTGGGGTCAGTGGCGTCGCAGGTTCTGCCAGAGTGTAGCACTGGGTGCTGCAAACTGCCTTAGAGTCACCAGATCCTGTTTTTTCCTCAGGGTTGACTTCCGAAGCCTTTCCCATGATTGGGTATAGGTGCAAGGCAACAGAGGTTTGAATTCAGAGTTCTCCTTCTCCAAAGTGGGTAGCCAGCCATGACTAACGAGCCCCTCCTGCCCGAAGCTTACTGATTAAGGCGCCAGTTTTTCGCCTTTGACCCTTCTCCTGTTAGTGAGAACAGTTCCGCCGGACTCAATAGCTGAGCCACACGTGTAGGCCAGGAGTTGGACTGGTAGTCAGAGGAAGCATTTTATAGGTAGTGGAATGCTTACATCCATTACCACTTCCGGCAGTGACAACCTTATGGAACCAGATTGTATTTAACAAATTGGAAAATCGCAAAAGATATGTTGTTGGAAATGGAACTCAATTACTAAGATGTCAAACAGTGTGGGGAACTCAATTACTAAGATGTCAAACAGTGTGGGGGGTTATCTTCTGTATTTCTTGTTCACCGTTATAAGTACTCATGAGCAAATTTTGTGCAATCTCAAGTTATTTTGTTTTTGTTTTTGCCGATGGTCATTTTAAAAAATAGTTGTTCAACCCCCAAGGAGGTCACGAGCCATAGGTTGAGAACACCTGCATTATGTAATTATATTCTTTGCGTATATTTATTATACAGCCAGGAGAGCCAACGACTTGGCAAAATGCAAGACATTGATTAACGTGCATTGCTAGATTGACTTGGAGACACGCGTCTGTATTCCATAAGATAAATAAATGATATTCTATCAGGGCCTGCCTTAGGGCACTGCAACCTATGCGGCCTCAGTGGGCCCCGCACTTTCATAGGTCCCGCGATAATTCTAGTTGTAAATTATTCAATTAAACCAGTTTTACTTATAACAGGGTTCCAGCGGCCTGGAGATCCTGGAAATCTGAAAATTTACAGTATACTAAAAAAGTCATGAAAATCTGAAATTATTACAATATCCTCAAAAACTCATAAAAATGTCCTGAAAAATAGACAAAATTGTCATGCAAAGAATTTATTTTCTGACAAAAAATCTTAATTTTCACTTATTATCCTTATCCCTAACCAGACTAGGCCCCGCGCAATTTGTTTCGCATTTCGCATAGGGCCCCTTAATCTGTAGGGCCGGCCCTGTATTCTATATTTCAATTATTCATTGCGTATTTATTCCCCAATATTCATGTTGCGTACTTTAAAAATGATGACAGCATATAGAACAGTCTTCGCCTCAGTAAACTATATTTCAACCAAAGAATTGCGACAGTCTGTAAAAACAAGCCAACGCCAACGAAAAGTCTTCGCCTCAGTAAACTATATTTCAACCAAAGTATTGCGACAGTCTGTAAAAACAAGCAAACTTCACCAAATCAGGCTTTAGGCATTAGCAAACTAGGCAGCCCTCTTGGCAGTCTAGGGCATACATTTGGTAGGGACCTCGCACAGAGCTAAAACACATTTTAGAGAAGAAAATGTAACACTTATATTGAATCTCATAGTAGAGCACTATGACTCTGTATTTACTAATCTAATTCTGTCTCTACAAAGGAAATTGCGTATATGAATTTCAGTTATTGTTCAATTTAGATAAAGCCACAGGCAGGTATTTAATAGCGTAATTTTATTTTTTCGCGTTTTTTTTTTCTTTTTTTTGCGGCGCCCGAAAGGGGAAAAGACGCTATTAGTTTTGTGTGGAAAGTATGTTCGTCCGTCTGTCCGTCCCGTTTAGATCTCGTAAACTAGAAAAGAATCTGAAAATTCGAAATCATAATATTTTAGACCATTCAAAGTTCTGATGCAACGGCTACTTTTTTCTTTTCTGAAAGCGAAAAATCTCATTTTTAATTCACTTATGCAAGCAGTTTTTTCATAAAAATACTACACTTATACAACTATTCACTATTAATAGTAACAACCAGTGGAGGCTCTTTAGTAGGGGAGATACCAAAGGACTATATTTTAACATATTTATAAAATGATTTTAGATTTTATTGTCAAAATTTATTTTTTTTACCAAAGCTTTGCAAAGTTATGTATATTCTATTATATTAATTATTACATTTACTTCATTAACAAAAGCTACAGCAATTTTTTTCAAACAAAATCTATTTAATATGCATATAAGTGGAACATTATTTAAAATAACAATTAATAGGTAGTTTTTTTATAATTAACGCGTGAACAGCAAGACCTCACAACAGCAATGAACACATGAGTAAGGTTTTTTTTTTTCATTTTTTTACTCAATGTTTTTTTTTATGAGGCTTTTAATAAGAGATTGAGCTTAGACAAAACAATTAGATCAATTACATAATCATTATATGACACCAGTTAGGCCAGGTTCACATCTAACTTCACCTTCACTTTCACCTATCCCTTGGTCCGCTGGACCGTTGGGGCACCCCATCAAGATCCGTCAACCGTCTTTCTCTATTCTTCTCTGTCATTTGCCTTTGATATTTCCTTCTGATATTCTTTCTGAAAATATTGAAACCTGCCTTTTTACCTGCCTGGGTGGACAACTTCGGGAACCGATTTTGTGTTTCCACACAAACTGTCTTTGTAACCTTGTTTTTTAATTTCATTCGTGGCCACCAAATTAATTTCGCCTAGGGAGTCCAATTATCTAAATGGCCCTAAATGGAAGATCTCGGTTGCTACCACTTAGTAGCTAGCACTTACTTGCCGCAACTTAGTTGCTACCACTAGTTGCTACCACGTAGTTGCTACTACTTAGTTGCTACTACTTAGTTGTTACCACTAGTTGCTACCACTAAGTTGCTACCACGTAGTTACTACCACGTAGTTGCTACCACTAGCTGCTACACGTAGTTGCTACAACTAGTTGCTACTATTTAGTTGCTTCCACTTAGTTGCTACTACTTAGTTGCTTCCACTTAGTTGCTACTACTTAGTTGCTTCCACTTAGTTGCTACTACTTAGTTGCTTCCACTTAGTTGCTTCCACTTAGTTGCTACTATTTAGTTGCTTCCACTTAGTTGCTACTATTTAGTTGCTTTCACTTAGTTGCTACCACTTAGTTGCTACCACTTAGTTACTACCACGTAGTTGCTACCACTTAGTTGCTACCAATTACTTGCTGCAACTTAGTAGCTACCACTTAGTTGCAACCACTTAGTTGCTACTATTTAGTTGCTTCCACTTAGTTGCTACTACTTAGTTGCTGCTACTTAGTTACTACCACGTAGTTGCTACCACTAGTTGCTACTACTAGTTGCTAACACGTAGTTACTACAACTAGTTGCTACTATTTAGTTGCTTCCACTTAGTTGCTACTACTTAGTTGCTTCCACTTAGTTGCTACTATTTAGTTGCTTCCACTTAGTTGCTACTACTTAGTTGCTTCCACTTAGTTGCTACTACTTAGTTGCTGCTACTTAGTTACTACCACGTAGTTGCTACCAATTACTTGCTGCAACTTAGTAGCTACCACTTAGTTGCAACCACTTAGTTGCTACCACGTAGTTGCTACAACTTAGTTGCTACCACTTAGTTGCAACCACTTACATGCCGCAGTTTAGTTGCTTCGGCCTAGTTGCTACCACTCAATTGCCGCAGCTTAGTTGCTACCACTCACTTGCTGCAACTTGGTTGCTACCACTTACTTGCCGCAACTTTGTTGCTACCACTCACTTCTTGCTACCACTTAGTTCCATCAATTAACTTGCTACCCGTTAGTAGCTACTACTTATTTGCTACAGCAACTAGCCATTGTAGGCCCTGTATTTTACATTTGCATATTCGAAGTATCTTCTTCTTTTGCATTTTGTTGTTGTTGTTAAGATTTTACCTTTTATTTTGCTCGGATTCCCATATTAATTGTTATTTATTTATTGACATTTCCCATTGGGCTTACATAATAATTTATATTATACGTTAATAGTTCATTAATTGTAATAATTGTTTTTAATAATTACAAACATTTATATTTTAAAAAAAAATGATTATTTAATATTTTAAATTATTTCCTCCTGTCTTTATTCTTCCTGGAAATTTTTAGATTTTTTTCGCAATGATTCTTTTAGTCTCTTTTCCAGTCTGTCACATGTTCGCTGTTAGGGTTTCTTTAATTCTTCTTCCGGTCTATGATTCCTTTGCCTGCATTCTATGGAATCTTCCTTTGCTTTCTGGTTTCCTTTTGATCGGCTTCTTTTTTATATGTTGGTCATCATGAGGGGATAATTCTCGAAGGAGTTTTAAGAGTCGTTCCTCTCCTCAAGTACCTCTATTTCAAGGTGCATAACTGATACAATGTTCGTCCTTTAAGGAAACTTTTTTTTCTCCCTTAGAATTCCTTATCATGAATGTTGATTCTTCCATCTAGTCCCATTATGATTACATTATGATTTTTTAATTTAGTTGTTATTTTTAGGATACCTCAGCTTTTTAGCTTTTGACTTCAGTTGTCGAGCTGTTTACATCCTAGGAATCCTTGGGCCTTTGCCTCTTTATTGGGCTTTTAAATTTTTTTTTTTATTAACAAAAAGATGCATATTTTATTAGTAAGCGTACAAATTAAGTAGTTACATTTTAAAGTACAATGATTGCAAAACATAGCAATGCATATAGTTACATCTAGGTTGTCATAATATTTTAACCTTTTTATAATTGCTTTGTATATGGCGTTATTTTTTTTTCCAATATCATATAATGAATATTTTTGAAATTTAATGTTTTTAAAATATATGTGGTGAGAATGTCAACAATAGGTAATTAAAAAGAAATAATCAAAGAGTGAAAGTAGAAATTTAAATGATATTAAAACATTTTAAACATCGTAGTCACATTTTTTTCCACTTTGTCTACATTGCTTATGGTTGTTTCCTTTGTGCTTTGCTACATTACACCAGTTCTTTATATTAACTTCTATCAAACGTGCATACACATCTATATGTGTACACACTTATGCAAACATAGGCATTTAAACATTTATAGTGTTTCTTTTGTTTTCTCCCTTTTTATGACATTTTTTGATTTCCTCCCTTGAGATTTGGAAAACTACTTCCTCATCATCAAGGTGGAAATTCTGTCTGCTAGTGTAAGTATATCGGGAGTTTCTGTTCAGAGACTATTTCTCTTTGTTTTTTTGGTCACAGGGGCCAATTAGAGTCGTACTGAAAGTTATTTTATATGTATCTATCTATCTATCTATCTATATATATATTTTATTTTTTTTTTCTTGAATATTTTCTCCCCTTCCCCCCCCCCTTTTTTTTTTATTTTCCTGTTCCCCTCTTTAATATATTATTTCTCTGTAGACTGCACAAGAATGCGTAATATTGACAATGGTGGTGGAGAATTTTTTTTAACAATAGTAAAAACTTTAACATATGTAAAAAAATGAAACTAAATACTAATTTTGTAACAATTTGATGTAGAAGCTTGTTGAGATATGAGGTTATGTTGATACACAATAATAGAACAACAGAAGAAGAATAATGTCTGTACATACTGTAAAGGTCTGCAAGGTAGTAAGAAATAATATATTTGTATGTAGACTGCACAGGTATGCACAATACGGAGAGTGGTGGTATTTTTTCAATATTCGTAAAGAAGTCACTATGGACATAATTGTTAAAAAGTACAAATTTATACAAAGAATTGTTTGCTTAGATAGCATGTGGTCATGCCTGATTCTCAATACAGGAACAACAGAAGAAAAACAGTGTTTACATAAAACGTAAAGGTCTGCCCTTGTTCTTGATTTCTTCCAGTTACTCTTCTTTCCCTTTTCTTGGGTTTTCACGTGTTCGCTCCTGGTTCCTTGTTTGTGTTTCCGTTCCTTGACTTGCCGGTCTAATGTTCCATTGCGATATGATTCTCTGTTTTAATCGAATGAGATCTCTCGTTTTCTCCTGCCTAACTCGCTCGTCTTTGTAGATCAAAACTTTGGTTTAAGTCTTTACAGTCACAAGGTCAAGGCGTGGCCTTCGTGATTGTGTATTGTCTTGAATTGTCTTAACCCTTGTCAATTTCAAGGGGCGATCACTGTTTTTTTTTTATATTTGGAGTACTAGCTTTTTTAATTAAATGGTTACAGGGTCTTTAAATATATAAAAAGGATCATTTGGGATATATATCTATGCACACGCATACACACTCACATACACATATTCATATATATATATATATATATATATATATATATATATTCCCTTTTCTTTAAGTTAATGGACAATCTTGGTATTTTTATTTAGCGCTATAGTGTTTCATTTGCGTTCAATAATTTTCTTAAAAATGTGATCTAATAATGCTCTACTGTACAGTTTATTATGATAGACAATTTGTAGGTAGGTATTCCAAATAAGGTTTCTATATTCTGATAAAATAATTACATTGATGTCTCTTAGTTTTTTATTTATGGCTTTAGGTACTTTATTAAAGAAAATAGCAGTATTTACATTTGCACAGGTTTGACTGTTTGCGTCAATAATATCTTATAAAGTTTTTTTTTGCTGCCTCAACCAGCTCACATTCACTAAATAAGTGTTTCTCTGGGTTTTGGTTTTTCTTTTTTACAAATTACATAGGTATATTTGGACCCTGTTGTAGTTGAGGGTCTTCCTTTTATTGGGGTCATCCCGAAGAGTAATCTGTAGGCCACTTCTCGTGCTTTGGGTGTTATGTATTTGTTGTGCAAATGCGTGAATGTGTCTGTCCAGTTGGTTGGTTTAACCCCTAACTCCCTGACCCACTTTATTCTAACTTCTAGGTTTTCTTTCAACTTGTCTCTGAGTATAGTGTATATTGTTTTTGAGTCGCGGTGTGTTATGTTTTCATTGCTGGGTAGGTGTCTTGTGAGTGATCTGTAGAATGGATGTGTATGGTTACCAAAATGATGGGGTGTGTTGTTTTGAATGGGGAGGAGTTTGTTTAGCCTAAGTCCAAAATAATATAATACTAAGGGGAAGTTATTTGGGAGACCTTACTACTTTCCCTACAAATTTTATTCTAAGCGTTTTGATTGTTGTGTGAATGTCTTTTAAGCCTATCCCTCCTTCTTTTTTGTCTTGTATGAGTGTTGTATGTTTTATGTTCCTTATTGTGTTTTTGAAAATAAAATTTCTGATAGTGGTATTGATGTTATTTATGAAATTAGGAGGAGGTTCTACTATATTTGCTAAGTAGATTATCTTCGGGATGACCAAGTTGTTTATTAATATAGCTCTCCCAAATATGGTTGTCGCCATGTATTGAAACATTCTAATCACGTTCTTTGTGTGGTCCAGAATCTCCGCCCACTGTTCATGGCAATAGTGTGCTGGGTTGCTAGTCCACACGAAGCCACATACTTTTATTTCTTTCTGTATTTTAAGGTTAAAGGGAATGTCGGGTGGGGGGTGGGGGGGATTTCCCACCTACCCAGTCCCATAATTGAGGATTTATTAATGTTTATTTTGGACCCGCTCGCCCTCCCAAATAATGTAAATTTCTCTATAATTTTAGCCATGTCTTTTTCTGAGGTGGGGAAAAGTGTGGTATCGTCGGCATAAGCTTTAATTTTGACTACGGGGTTGGACCGGGGATTTTTATTCCTAAAATTTCTTTGTCTAACCTAATATTCTCTAACAGGGGTTCTAGGCAGGGGGTGTATAAAAAAGGGGATAGGGGACAACCTTGCCTAACAGATCTTCTAATCGAAATCTTGCTGCTTAGTGTTTGATTTATTATAAGTTTACTTGTGGCATCGGTGTAGACTAGCTTTATGTATGTTATCAAAGTCTTGTCTATGTCTGTCTTGTCTAGTATTTTGAATAAGTAGTCATGGTCAATTCTGTCGAAAGCTTTTTCTTGATCAATGGACATGAGGGCTGCTTTCAAGTACAGTAATATATGATGTCTCGCAGAAAGTGGTTCAGTTCGTCTATATTTTTTTCCGGGTTGCTACAGTACTGGTCTTGTCCTAGTAGGTGGGGTATAAGGGGCCTAACTCTTAAAAAAATCATTTTGGTCAGCAGTTTATGGTCAGCATTTAAAAGGGAAATGTCTTAAGTCACTAGGTGTTGTGTTGTTTTCAGTTTTTTTTTTGGTAATAGTGTGATGTATGCAAGATTAAAGTCTGTAAGCGTCTGTCCAGTTTCTAACATGTCATTGTATAGTCTTAGTAGTAGGGGACAACTAGGGGTCCTATTTGGGAGAAAAAAGTTTTATAGAATTCATATATCTAGCCATCTGGGCCAGGGGATTTATTTTGTGTTGTGTCAAAAGCAGCCCTCAGCTCCTCTAATGTAAAGGATCTAGTTGTTATTAGTGGGTTTCTTTTTTATAGAGATACGCTCCACTAAACAAAATATAATAATTTCAAATATATAATATTATTTCAACAAACCAAAACCGAGTTTTTAAAGTTTGCATAAATTGTTATCTTTCTGTATGAACAGATCGTCGTGCAATGTGCAGTATCAAGTGGGTATGCTGGAGTTTTTGTTTCCAGATGATCTTAATGTACATCCAAGTTCGTTGTGACTTTCTGGGGTCAAAATTTACACAGTTTGAGATTCTCAAGCCAGATATGATTCGACTGAAAGTCAAGCGAGAAACTGGCAATGTCAAGGTCAAAATGTCTTTATTTGCTCTCGGAAGAAAGTTTGTGATGAGTCTGTATCCTGGCGCATCAAACCTACATTCCAACTTTACTGTCTCTCTAGTGGACAGTCACGGGGTCATGACCCCACACTCAACTGACCTCGATCTGATTTACACTGGTCACTTACAAGGTGATGATCTCAGCGGCGTGGACATGGTGAATGTGGAGAACGTCTGGGTGGGGCGCATTTTCACCGGAGAAACTATTTTTAGCATTGAACCGTTGAGTCTTCACGACGCAAGGAGTCACCCACATCACATGATCTTCTATGACGTCAGAGACTTGACGGTCAACCAAAGCGAAAGTGCTTCGTCTTTTTGTCGGGAAATATTCTTCGACAGGGACGGGCGTCTTCAGTTTAAAAACGAGACATCCAGAAACAGTCATCATATGGAGAGCGATCGAAGAGATAATTACGATAAGCCTAAATTGCATAAATATAATAAAGAATCGAACTCTAGGTTCGTAAGAAACATACTGACTCTAAATTCATGTGAAGTTCTAGCTGTGGCTGATTACAGGGCATTATTGGGCATTGGCCAGGGCAGTGTGCAAAAAATGGTCGGAATACTTATTAACATATACCAGTCAGTGGATCGAATCTTTAACAGCACGGAATTCGCCAATTTCGTAAACCAACGGATCGTATTGAAAGCTGTCCTCGTCCATACAAGTTTTAGCTATGTCTACCCAGGATCGATACATTACAACATGGAGGAATCGTTCAACGATGCCACCAAGTTTGTATACAGCCTAGCAGACTTCCCTTATTTCGCTCAGTTCTGCTTGATGCATCTGACGTCACAGCGGAACTACGGGGAGATGCTGGGATTGGCGTCGACAGCGGAAGCTTCCGGATCTGAATGGAACAACGGGATCTGCTCTGGTCGGCGCGGCGTGGCGCGTAATGTAGGATTGAGCACCCCCATCAGGCTTACAGGAGAACAAATGCCAATATCGGTAAATGTATCTAATATATAAAGTAGAAAGTAAGGAGTATGTATGTATGTATAATGTATATGACTATGACTATGTATGTCTGTATGTATGTGTGTATGGAGGGCCGGTACTAACAATTGCGGGGCCCTATGCGAAACGGATTGCGCGGGGCCCAATCTGGATTGGGATAATGACAATATGTGAAAATTAAAGAGTTTGTACTAGAAAAATAATTCGCCCTTGCATATTATTTATACAGTATATAAAGTTCTTTATTCGCAAAGTTGAACCGGAAGAGCACGTCGTACCATGACACAAGGGACACTAAAACAATAAAATTTAACACGCACAGCATTGGCCTTTTCCATATTGAAAGCCACCCCAAGATTACAACTTTGTCTATTTTTTTTAGGAGAATTCCAGGACTTTTTGGTATATTTTACAATTTCAGAAGATTAAGTTATAATGGTTTAATTGTATAATTTACACCAAGAATTAGCTCGGGGACTATAAATGTGCGGGCCCCACTGCGGTCGCATAGGTTGCAGTGGCCTAAGTCCGGCCCTGTATGAATGTATGTATGTATCTATAATTTAAAGCTGAAAGTAAGGCGTATGTAACGGTATGCATGTATGTATGTATGTATGCATGTATGCCCCAAATCAAAACCGTTTGACAAGCTTGATAAAACTTGGCATACATGTTCCTTAGATAATGGCGGAGATCGTAGTGTATGTTTAATGTCCCATTTACATCCGGAAGGTGGCATAACATAAAAAAACAATGATATTGTTACGAATCTCACTATCCAGGCTCGCTGCAAATTGCACCAAACGACACCACCTACTTAAAGAACTTGACAACTCTGGGCTTCAAAATAATGTAATAGTTTAATGTCAATAAATAACAGCCAACACTGTACAATTGGCAGCACGTAACACAAGACTGTACAAATATCTCTCCGCCGTATCAACTCTTGCACTGGTCTGTCTGTCTCGTCTCGGACTTGTACTGAGCCGTTGTAACGAACTGTAGATCGGGAAGTTGTGACTCACTGGTCTCTGATACCTTCGCTCTTTATATAGGGTCCCTGCTGGCCTTCTAGAACCGGGCCGAACGTCGCTCGACCATTCTGGGGGGTCATATGACTACATCCCTCGTGACGCTCCTGAGCTCTGTTCACGACGTCGATCCTACTCGAACCTTCATGTTGACACTCGTCTCGGCTGACCGACGTTACTCGTCACGGTTGACCGCTCGTCTAGCGATGGCCTGGGGCGATTTGCGTCGGCTGACTACACTCACACCACTACCCCCATCTGTGCCACCACCAGGTTTATAGCACTATGGAAACATTCGCCATGTTTGCCATAATCTAAATCCAATCCTCTAGATCAGTAATACATTTAAACCAAGGCCGCGAGTCCTATCTGGCATGTATGTAATATTGGTCAACGTTTATAGGTTTCTATCTGGCCAGATTTAATCTGATGAAACAGTGTGGGAAATCTGGTACCCGAGGACCCCAGTTCAAGAATATCACGATGGGCCCCTTGGGCCTTTTCTTTTAAGAAGAGTGCGACAGAATAAATATCAAACGATATTAGAATTATATACATTGGCGTAGCAACAGGGCGCGAAGGGGTTCATAGCGCCCGGGCCTAAAACTGGTAGGGGCCCAAACTGCAAGAATTTAAATGTTTCAAGTTCTTACATAAGTTAACTTAAAAATCATTGTATATTTTTGGTTTAAAATCATATATATATATATATATATATATATATATATATATATATATATATATATATATATTAATGAAAATAATATTTTAATTTATCAAGCACTGCTAACAAGCATAATGTAGGCGCTATAATAATATAACAAACATAATTACAAAAGTTAAAATGACAAAATAATCTAAAACAAAAGTGATATGTAATCAGTAGTGTAGCCAGGGTGGGGGAGTAGGGGACAATTAAAAAATCCCCCCGGCACCCACTTAAGTAGGGCCAAATGAGTGTGGGGGGGTTTACATTTAAAATTAAATATTACGCAAAACGCAGCCTCCCCCCCCCCCAATAGGTCAAGCCCCCAGGTCCTAAAATCAATGGAAAATTCCTAGCTACGCCCCTGTATGTAATGAAACATGCTGTCTGTCTGAGATCCATGGGGAGAGAATTCCAAACTTTTGGTCCATGCACTGAAAAAGCCAGCAGACGATAACTTTTGAGGAGGGAAAACGTAGAAAGACCAGAAGCGTTGAGTCCATCTGTCCATATCATGGAGAGTTCTCCGAGGGACATATGGAGTGATCAGTTCGCTTAATATACAAGACTTTTTAGATACACTGATGACAAAGTGTGTACACTGATGGCAAAGAGTGTACTCACTGATGACAAAGTGTGTACACACTGATGACAAAGTGTGCACACACTGATGACAAAGTGTGCACACACTGATGACAAAGTGTGCACACACTGATGACAAAGTGTGCACACACTGATGACAAAGTGTGCACACACTGATGACAAAGTGTGCACACACTGATGACAAAGTGTGCACACACTGATGACAAAGCGTGCACACACTGATGACAAAGCGTGCACACACTGATGACAAAGTGTGTACACTGATGACAAAGTATGTACACACTGATGACAAAGTGTGTACACTGATGACAATGTGTGGCTTTTTTTTTTACTGTTGTCGGAAATCTTTTGAACTTAATTAAAGGAAGATAGCTCTCAACATGTAAATTTGTTAGATTTTTTAAATGCTGCTACTATTTCTAATAATTATAATAATAATAATAATAATATAAAAAAAATTTAAAATATATACTGGATAAAATTCTGTTTTTGCTAATTTTTGTTTAATCATTATTTCTCCCTTTTTTATGACTTCATGAATTAGTGTTATAATTAAATTTAAAATTATTACTTCCGATGACTAGGTGTAAGTTGCGGTTACGTCATTCCATTAATGTTATTACACAAGGAACTAGAGCAGTGATGTCACTGCTACATCACTGCTCACCCGAATTCGGCTGAAATAAAATGAAATGAAATTCATAGCAACATACATTAATGAATGGGATATTGGAAATCTAATATTTGCAAAACGCGTCGGAAAACGGGATCATTGCTCTACTTAAAATGTGAGCAACATTATAGCTAGCTTTACCACCGTCTCATTTTCTTGACATCTCATAAATTCTCCAATCTCTAGGCTTAGTTTAACAGTCTTTTATTCGCGGCTTAAAACAAGAATGCCGCCATATTTGTTTCATAATGGTGATGTTTTTTTAAACAAATATGTTGGCTTATTATCATATTCCACACACACACACAAAAGATCCGTTCATAAAAGCACAACTTTTAAATGTAATAGTACTAATCCATCAGAGAAAAACTGAGGTACTTTTTTTCTACACTTTGTGATGACGTTTCGGCGGGCTAGATAGAACCACGTCGCATGCCGGATCTGGCCCGCGGGTCGCATTTTGGGCATCACTGAACCAGTCAAAGATTTTTTTTTTCACTGTTAATTCGTCTTACGATATTGAACTCCATATCCCGACTGACCATCTGCTAATCAACAATCTTACCAAATGTGTTTCAAAAACTCGCCTCCAGTCAAGTTGATGTCAATTAAAAGAAGATAACTTAAAATATCGTTAATTTGTTAGATTTTTAAAATACTGCTAGTACTCCCAGGGGCGGCCTTAGCAGTGCGCGGGGTCCTGGGCGAGTGTCTTTTGCGGGGCCCTGAGCCGTTAGGGTAGACTATATATGGAAATAAGTTTGTTTTCGATCTGCAGACGGGTGTTTTTGTCATTGTATAGTTGTATAGCAGTGACGAGGAGATCAGTGGTAACCCTATGATGTGTGTTATTAAAATGGACAGAGACGGGCTTAGTTGCAAAGTTACGAATGTCTCTAAGGTGTTCTTGGAGTCGTGTTTTTAAGGTCCTGCCTGTGTTTCCAATAAAGACCATCTGACACCGCGAGCATATTATAGCATATATGACTCCTCTACTATTACAGTTAAATTTGCCACTGATCTTGATAGTCATTTTAGGACAGGTGATAGTGGGGGTGGCGAGCGTGTGTTTGCAGGTCTGACAGTTACGTTGCTTACATGGCGAAGTGCCAGGTTCACTTGAAATGTTGTGGAGTTTAGTGTGTACTAATATGTCTTGTAGTTTTGGTCTCGCCTGAATACTACAAGAGGTGGGGATGAACAGACGTCGCGAGTATGTTCATCGGCTAGGAGAATGTTCAGGTAACCCACCATCCCCTGTCCTAAAATGACCATAAAGATCAGTAATTAATTATTTTGATATCAATAAAAGGGAAATGACTTGAACATTATTGATAGTTTTAAATGGGGAGTTTTTCCCTTTTAAATAAGATTTTTTTTTAAAATTATTATTTTGCTTGCTAAAATTTTTTTTTAGTGTACTTGTTTAATTTGTAACTTAAAATAAAAACATGTTTTATTTTTTGTCATCAGAAGTATTTCACGGTTATTGCCCATGAGCTTGGACACAACTGGGGCAGTGACCATGATAAAGACGATAGTGGCCCCTGCAGTCCGTCGTCCGAAGAAGGGGGGAAGTACTTGATGTGGGCGCGGTCTGGAATGGAGATAGACGCCAACTCCTTGAAATTCTCACCCTGCTCGAATGCGGAGATCTCACAAGTTCTGGAGGTGACTATTTTTTTATGGCGCCATGCTTGGAGCAAAGAGTCTTGAGTACGTGGGAAGAAAGTTTCGAAAGTCAATGCTTTGGGAGGAGGGGGGTAGAGTTGTCATTTCAGTTGTATGTGGTTCCACAAGTGGTTTAACGTCAATTCATTCCCGACCAGGGCCGGCCTTAGGCATGGGTAAACTAAGTAGCCGCCTAGGGCCTCCAATTTGTGGGAACCTCGCGCAGTCTTGCCCATCTGCTTGATATCTGTTTCTAAATCACGGCGCCTTGTATTCCTGGGCCGTCCCCTCTTCCTCTTTCCGTGGAGTTTCCAGGTGAAGGCATGCCTTGTAATGTTGAAAGCAGGCTTGTGAATGCTTAAGTGTCCATTCCAACTAAAATATTAGTGACTGATAATGCTCAGTATCTATTTTTTTTTCTTCTTGATGTTGCAAGATTAAATGGAGAGACATATAAATCAATGTATATTGTTTCTTATGTGTAGAATACCTTTTTTTACAAAGCTTATATCAACTCTGCCAGTCTGGTTAAATGTTTGTACATGTTATTTCTCCCACGCCCAAACTCGGATCAAGTTGAAATTTTGCACAATTATTTCTTGTACCTGACAAAACAAAGAATCAATTAGTTAATTAACAATTGGTAAGTAATTGTTTTGTTTGGTACCAAACAAGGGAAAGAAATTGTAGGCTACTTGATGATGTGGCTGTATAAGTTGAGTTAGCCCCCTTTATACTTTGTCTAGAGAATTAGGTTGTATGTACAACATCTGCCCTACCTGCGACCGCAGCTGTGTATCAAGGATCGGCCTCTCTAGTCAAACAAGAAGTCTCAAAGGGAATAGACATTCTCTCCAGACATACAATGCCACACACAGACAGAGAATTAGGTCGTCGCTTGAAAATTTTGACCTAACCATATGAAACCTTCTATTTTCAAAAGCATTTCGCTGGCACAGTGGCTAGTGTACTGCCTTCATGAGGCTTATGCCCTTGATTTTAAATTCAAGTCGTATAACATTTTTTATTACATGCATTTAAAAAGCTATCTCGGCAACCTTCACACAGATAACCCCTTCTTTCTCTCCCCCTTCTCTTTTCATAACTTGTCCAGACAAGTTATTGGATTGTAGCACACTGAGAAAGCAAAAAACAACAACAACAAACAAGAAATTGTGCGCTAAAAATTAAAAAAATATATATTTTTGTAATCGTGTCGTTTTAAAATTGTTAGTCTTGATGACTAGATGTATTGCATATTTAATCACAAGACTGTTTAAAATTGATACAACTACTCTTAATATAAGCTTTATTTTTTTAAATTATTTTTTTTTGGTTATTTTATGTATATATACTTTTTTTTCCCCAGGCTAAAGCCCACAAATGTTTTTTACCATACAATATAAATTCAAGTTATTGTGGCAATGGACTCTTGGACTATGGCGAGGAGTGTGATGTTGGGATACTTCAGGAAGATCCATGCTGCCAGGAAAACTGCAGACTTCGCACCAACGCCACGTGCAGCCCTTTCAGTCACCCGTGCTGCACGAGCGACTGCCACATAGCCCCGTCCACGCAGCTGTGCCGAGACAGTACAACCACTCAGTGCTACTCGACCCCTTACTGCTCCGGAAATGATTTCCGGAAGTGTCCTTCGCCCGAAGCCCTCCCGAACAACTCTTCGTGCGAGAGCCGGGGCACCTGCTGGTACGGCCGTTGCCAAACCTACTGCGAGAATCTAGGGCGGGGCTCAAGCCCACCTCGCCAGCTCGAGCCTTGCACGTGCGATGAGAACACCGAGACCATGTGTACCCACTGCTGCCGTGACGCCGCCTCTCCTAAAGATTGTGTCCAGATGAATCTCAAAATGGAAGACGGAGAACCTTGCTTGATTGGATTCTGTAAAAATGGTGTTTGTCACTTGTCCCAAGTCTCGGATATTTATGGCCAGTCTCGTTCTGTAGTTGGCAGCAAATACTTACACTTTGTACACACTTTGAAATGTATCATGCTGCCTGCCTTCCTATTCGCGCTGAATTAACTCTTTCTCTCCGTATCTATTTACCACATTCT
This sequence comes from Biomphalaria pfeifferi, assembly GCA_030265305.1. Taxonomy (NCBI): domain Eukaryota; kingdom Metazoa; phylum Mollusca; class Gastropoda; family Planorbidae; genus Biomphalaria; species Biomphalaria pfeifferi. Next base: position 661,261 of record JASAOG010000226.1, on the reverse strand, counting down.
GGTGGAATCAACGCTGGTATCGTCAGTTAGGAGAGAAAGAGTTAAACAGGCCACAAACAATTCTCTATAAACATTCACTGAAACGAGGGTTTAAAAAAAAAAGCTAAGAATTATTTTTGATGTATACTTTGACAATTTAACACATTTTTGTTTTTCAAAATAAAACTATTTGAAATTATTGGCCTACATTTGCATCTATTTTACACCTTTATATTCCTTGAATAGTGTGCTATTTAGCTTTTCTATACTATATAAGCATATTTACATGTATATACATATACATACTTAACATTTTAAAATCAAGATTGTTGTCATTATTTATAATTCTAAAATGAAATACAAGGTATTACCTCCTACATATATGTGAACACTACGAGCTAGCTTTTGGAATTACAAAGCATAGATCAACGAAATTATAAGTTGTACAATCAGAGCCGCCTGCGCGCAAAATTTTAAAATACCATCCCCCCCCCCCCCTCCTTTTTTTTATTCTAGCAAAAATAAATCCCAATACGACTGAGCTACCAAAAGTGAATTAAATTGATTTAAATCCATTTTTTAAAGCCCTTCTACTTTTTCCTTTCATATTCGCACCGTACAACTATGACTTATGCATTTGGAAACATTTTGCATTAAGAAATCTGACATCTTGGTTCCTTGTGATAAACATTAAAAACTGATCTCGTTCTAACTGCTAATGCTCATGTATTAACGACGATTATAATTGATGAGCTGCGGCAAGTCGCTCTATATTACAATAAATAGTATAAATAATCATGATCTATATACAATTTCTTGATAACTTTGTCTGCTTGATAGTGTTATATGGTCTGGACGTGGTTATGCTATTTGTTTGTTATTGTAAGTTAAATCATAATTTTTTAAAAATTTGAAATACAAAAGCAATTGACAATGGAACTTTTTCAACGTTCCGTACACTTTCATAATAATTATCACGATTATATTTAGGAGAGATGTGCATTGTATCCACAATCATCGGACACGGATTCATAGTAAAGCAGTGTTTCTCACATTCACGGGCGGCGACTTCCCTAGATAACCACATTTTTTCTTTCAAGCCCCCTATAGAAGCTATAGCCCAGAGAAGCGATGAAGGCGCTTCCACAGTGAGGTCCGAAAGTTTTGTTTTTAAAGATTGAAATAAAAAAAAGGAAACTTAGTCACAATTTTTAGGTTGTTTTTTTTTTCATTTATATAAATTGAATAGTGTGTATAGAATCCAAAGTTACGTCATAAAAGTTCACTAAAACGTTGAAGATGACTTTAAAAATGTCGTAATTTGGTCAATTTTTAAAAATACTATACTCTCCTAATAATAATAAATAATTAAATTTTAAAGAAATAAATAATTTAAAGTCGATACAGTTATTCAGCAATAAGCATCAACCTGTTCTTACACTTGTTTATATATTCAAACCAAAAAAAAAAATACCCGGAAAAAACTGACTGGAACTTCTCTTTCAGGTCATAATTTGCTTGGAGTTTTGCCCTCTGGAGCTGAATCAGCTTCTGCACTTAGTGGTGAGCTGAGGGTATTGAAAATGGACCTCATTCACCAATCGTAAACAAACAACATTTAGTCACGTGATCTTATTGATAAAACAATGAAAAAAAAAACTGTCACGTGACAACCATCATGAATTAAACATGAGATCGTAAATTATATAGAAGAGATAGAGAACCACGTGCTAAATGTTGTTTGTTTACGATTGGTGAATGAGGTCCATTGATTCCAAGTTCTTGACATCTTAAAATTTGCTTTCAAATTCTCAATCTTGCACTTTCCAATCATTTCACTAGATATAGTTTCACATATCAGCAAAGGGAAATGACAAAACTTGTTTTCACTTGCTTGCCTGGAGAAATGGACCTCATTCCCCAATTGTAAACAAACAACATTTAGCCATGTGATTCTCTATCTCTTCTATACAAATTACGATCTAATTTTAATACGCAGTGGTTATCACGTGACAGTTTTTTTTCGTTGTTTATCAATATTATCACGTAACTAAATGTTGTTTGTTTACGATTGGTGAATGAGGTCCATTGGAAAGCTTTGTTTGAAATAAATGTAACATGCATAGTGTAGTAACTCTAGTGACGGACTGAAAGGGTTAATGTGTGTGCGACCTACTGAAACACACGACTGAGGCCAATCACACAGGTCAAGGGTTGTCGATAAACAAGGGACAGTACTGCTAATGCAAGCAAGTATGATCAGTTTTGTGGTCACTTGACTAAAGCTTTTACAGTCGAGATACAATGTGTAGAGAAGGGACAGTTGAGTCCAGCACAGCAAGTCATCGAGAATGTAGCTGTACAAGCTAGAGAGACTATTAGTGCAGTTCTGTTAAGTAAAAGAAAGCATTTGAAGTAACTGTACCCAATTGTCTCGCATTGGCCGTCGATATAATTGTGATTAAACCGCCACATTGTTATTTGAAACTCTTGTGGTCAAGTTCTTTTGTTAGATGTGCTGTTGTGTTGTGTTTAGCAGTGTTTACAGAAGGCCTGGTAGAGAAGATCGTAACAATATATATTTGATGTGCAGACATCCCTCTGCAATGCTACCGATAAGAAACACGAAGTTGGTCTTCCACTCTTTATTAAAAACATTAATAACACAATCAATAATAATAATAAAAATTTGCTGCTCATCAATAAAAATGGAAAAATAGGCTACTATTATTGACATCGCCGTACCACTATCTCATAATTTAAAAAAAAACACAAAAAAACAGTGGGAAAACAAAGAATATATGATAACCTTGGCTTGGAGATTTAGCGTTTATGGAAATTATCTAAAACAACAATATACCCCATTGTTATATCAACCGAGGGGATGATAACAAATGACCTTACAGATACATTTAAGGCCCTTGGCATTCCTAGGAACATTTTCGTTGCCTGTCAGAGAGCGGTACTACTGCAGAACTGCCGCATCACCAGAAAATTCCTCGGTGGAAACTGATAAAGGGACTGCGATGAAATTTGTTTCCCTTTAACAAAACTCGACCCTGGCTTCGCCAGAGAATGAATACTCGTTCTTTTATAATATAATAAAAATCTTTATTGTCCGTATGGAAATTTGTCTTACAATTTGTGCTAAACCAGTGAATACTACTGTTGAATCGAACATTCGAAATGCTTTTTTTTTTCTTCAAATCTTTAAGTACTTCTCGAAACTGCCTGTGGTTAAGATCCCTACCTCTGATAAGTTTGACCTCTGAGATAATTAGGTCAATAATAAAGTTTGATATTGAATGCAGCTTTACACAAACTCTCAAGTTTTAGAGTTTAAGGTTGGGATATTGTTCTTTAATTTAAAAAAAAAATATTTTAAAAATATTTTAAAAACTGTTTTTTCTCAGTCAAATCACGGGCTGCATTAGCTGTTACACTGGCCATCTCGGCGCGCCCAACACTTTCAACGCAGTTCTTTATAGCATTGAATGAAAACTGGTCTGAGTTTGTTTCTTTGACTGAATCTTTCGAATAAAAATTATCTTCGTTTACTACAAACTTTTTTAGAATGACATGCAGAGACAGTGTTTCTTTAGCCTCTTCATCATAAGTGATAAGAATCAAAAGTTTCAATCATTTATAGCCTATAGATATTTAAAAGTATTTATTTTAATTTTAATTGTATTTTCATATGTATAATCTGTGGGCAGACATGATTTCTGTAGATGTCCGCGGGCCGCATAAAACACTAGGGCCGCATGTGGCCGCGAGCCATAGTTTGCCTGCACCTGGTTTAATCGTTATTTCTTCCTTTTATTATGACTGTAAGTGTAACCTTGTTTTAGTTCATGAATTACTGCTATAATTAAACTACAATGTACTATCGTTTTAGTGTCCCATAGTCATATACGTTTTCCTAATGATGACTGGTTCCTTGAAATAATCGATTTTTTTATATTTTCACTGTTACTTAGGATATTGAACTCCAGATCCCAACGGACCACATTCACCAATCGTAAACAAACAACATTTAGTCACGTGATCTTATTGATAAAACAATGGCAAAAAAACTGTCACGTGACAACCATCAGGAATTAAACATGAGATCGTAAATTATACAGAAGAGATAAAGCACCACGTGGCTAAATGTTGTTTGTTTACGATTGGTGAATAAGGTCCATTGACCCTCTGCTGAGGAGGATAATCAACACTCTGAACAAATATGCATCTGTCAAGTTGATGTACATTAAAGGAAGATAACTTAACATATCGTTTATTTATTAGATTTTTAAAATGCTGCTACTAGTCCCAGGGGCGGCCTTAGCAGTGCGCGGGGCCCTGAGCCGTAATGGTAGACAATATTTACCGTACCACAACACGCTAAGGAGCTAATCTGCTCTAACGCTGTAACAATCACAATAGAGTAGGCCTATGTCCACCTCTGAGCTGTGGGCCTTTTTTTTTTGCTACAAAACATAGTACATAACGTAAGTACTGTTGGTCTACTATTGGCCGCATAAGTGCATCATGTATTGGAGGGGTGGGCAAATTACGCCACGCCGGAGTGTTTTATGCGGCCCGCGGTCATCTACAGAAATCAGGTATGACCACAATATATACATATAAAAATGCAAATATTAAAAAAAAATTATATAATATCTGCATAAATGATTGAAACATTATTATAATAATTTTAAGTCAAGGAACATTATTATTATTGGCCATATTTCGAAATATTCAGTCAAATACACAAACTCAGGCCAGTTTTTATTCAATGCTATGAAGAAATGTTAGAAAGTTTGGGTTGTCTTAAAATCAACATGGCAAATGTAACAACTGGTGGCGCCCGTGTTGTGACTAAGTAAAACGGTTGCTGTTTTAATAAAGAACAATATCCCAAACAAACAAAAAAATCACTAAACTGGAAAGTTTGCGCATAAACTGCATAAAAAATATCAGACATATATTGAACTTAAAATCTCGATGATTGTGGTCTTTACCACAGGCAGTTCCGAAACGTACATAAAAATTTTGTAACAAAACATTCAGATGTTCAGTACCACAGTAGTATCCGCTGGCTTAGCATGAACAAGATATACTAGGACAAATGTGTACAAATACTCCTTCTTCCCTAGCACTATTAGGGCATGGAATGGGTTGCCTGAGCCAGTCAGGAAAACCAGTGACTTGACAGAATTTAAGTCATTGGTTAATATGCATGACTAAATGCGTAGGATGTAATCATCTTCTTTTTTTGAAGTAACGTCTGTAGTATATAAGATAAGATAAGAAGATATCGAGAAGAAGGTAATGTAATCTTTAATAAGAAATCGTTAATGTTCCTTGAAGAACTTTGACTGTGACTTTGTTACTATCGAATGGAGGTCATATATTTATATGTATATATATATATTTATATTTTTATATTTATATATCTATTTATATGTGGTCCCCATCCCAAATTTTTGTTTTAATGCGGCCTTCGATGTACAAAGGTTGTCCAGTCCCTGCTGTAACTGTTCAAACGCTCCACGTAGACAGTCGTATTGCCACACGTCTCACAATCACACACCCGTAGCGTATCAACGCACATTTTTCTCACATCCAGACATTGACACATGGGCCCCTCTCGTCTTTCTAGTCTTCACAATCTGTATACCGATGGGTCGGTATTGAGGGACCCCGATAGATTTGGGTACGAGGCCCTTATAGTCTGCCCAGAACGACCAGAAAAAGAGCGGCTCTATGGGCCGTGCGGCTTCGCTGCATGTTCCATGGACGCCGAACTCACTGGGATAACTCGGTCATTCGAGGCTATTAGAGCCCGAATGACCCAATATGAAACTAGCGCAACTACTGTCGTGCTAGTCAGCGACTCTCGCTCCAGTCTCCAAGCTTTGGGTGGCGGCGGGGGAGGGTCGCCCGTAATAGAAGAGGCAGTTGGCGCCGCAGATAACATCGTTATCATGCAGTGGGCGCCCTCACATTGCGGCGTGAGGGGGTAATAAAACGGCAGATACCCTTGCAAGAGAGAGAGCTTTGGCAGCCACACACCTCTAAGCACCAAGCACGTTTTTACAAGCAACGGCTGAAATCCGAGCACTCATTTATGAGAAGTGGTTAAAGTCCTGGGAGGAACCCGACAGAGCACGTAGTGTCTGGCAGCATATGCGTCACCCAGATTGCGACGATCCTCCGTGGTGGCGGTTAAGGAGGTTAGAACAAGCAATCATTATACAGTGTGGGGCGGAACATTGTCCTGTTGGGGCACACTTTTACCGGTTCCTCCCGAACTACGACTTTATGCCGTCACAATGGAGAGAGCGTCGAAATAGTGTCTCATTTCTTATACAAGTGTCCCCAGCTCACCCAATCACTCACGCACGTCGACTCTCCAACCCTCCTCCCGATGTAAACTTGTTAAGATTCATGAATTACTATTTTAACTAGACTATAGGCCTAAAATTTTCGATGCAAGGGTACTGGCTTTAGCATTATGCTAGCTTAATCCATAATTGCGATGACTGACAATCAGTCACGTACACGTAATCATCGAAAATAAAAAAAAGTGTTTCAAAAACTCGCCTCCTGTCAAGTTGATAAAAATTATTGTCCAGACCCCCCCCCCCTTCTTTTTTTTTTTTGTCATTGTTGTCCCGCACGTTAGAGTTTAGTCACTCTCCATTCATACTGGGGAAGGAGGGGAATGTAGTATTTCCCCGAACCCGGGCCCACAGACCAGCTCTCATCTAAATGAATTAACAACAAAAATATTAAAAATCCTTTTATTTTTAAACCGAGCATATCTAAAGGGGAATAATCCCGCCCTTAAAACTACGGGAAATACCGCATTCCTCACTAATCTTCGGACTCGAAGACAAGCCTTATTATAATATATATATATATATATATATATATGTATGTATGTATGTAGCACTAATGTACTAATTGTTTCCGTCATTCGATATCAAACAAAATAATTAATTACCGTACCAATAATGAGGTCTAGTTTATGTTTAGTCATTATTTCATGTCTTGTTTTTGCCATTACATAATTGTACGAAGCTTCAACTTGATCCGTGCGTGGGAGTAATAACATATACACACTTTTTACCAGAAAGACAGACAGACAGACAGTGTGAACTGATATGATATAAGCTTTATAAAAACTTGTCTAATGGAAAAGGCCGCACTATCTCTGTCATATCTATCGATACTCTCAGACTTTACTCTTCTTTTCTATTACAAACAAAAGTATTTAATTACCTTATAATAAGTATAATTGATAAACTAATGAAGCTTTGCTTGATTCCTGTAGGCCCTATTTGTTATCAGAATGAATAATAGTTCAAAATGTCTACTTGATCCCAGAATTGGAAGGAGGAGGAATCACGTGCAGCTTAAAAGAATCTTTCCAGACAAACTGACGGAGTGAGAAAGAGACATGTGACCCGGAAGCTCAAATTTTGAAATTCTGATAGATGCATGAGTGACACCATGGGCGTAGCCAGGATGTTTTTTCGGAAGGGGGGGGGGGTTGGGGGGGGTGATTTTTTTCCCCCCCCCCCCCCACTCCCGCGAAAAAAAAATTATGTGTATTTATGTGTGTGTGTGTGTGTACATCTTTATTACATTGTGACCCTTCATTCTTTCGGAAGACGTTTATTGTGCCCTAGAATAGGTTCTTCCATGAGTTAGTGGAAAAATTATAGATTTCCCGACATTACTAGCAAAGGCCCCGCTGCTAAGCACTATTTCTGATATTGAAAACCAACAAAATGCATATTCTGAGGTATCTACAGAGCGTTTTCCTGCTATTAAAAAGTTCTATTTCAAAAACCTAATGTGCTATTCTTACTGACTTAGACCCTCCCTCGTCGTTCGGCGCATTTGCCATCAAGCTGTTTCCATTAAATTGTAGACTCCCCGCCATTACTAGCAAAGGGGTCTGGGGGAGCGCTAGGAGCTTCCCAGCGCGTGGCGAAGCCCCGCCGCCAAGCACTATTTCTGGTATTGAAAGCCAACAAAATGCATATTCTGAGGTATCTACACTGCATTTTCCTGCTATTAAAAAGTTTTATTTCAAAAACCTAATGTGCTATTTTTACTGACTTAGACCCTCCCACGCCGTTCGGAGCATTTGACGTCAAGCTGTTTCCATAAAACTCTGTCACTGGTAATGTCTGAAGCCTCTTCCCACCTACCACGAGGACCTCCATGAATGCGTGGCGTCAAGTTGTACTAGGATATCATTGCAACTCTTCTTATGCGTAATTAGTTTTGTCGGAGAACATGTCCCACAAACCTCATGCGTCGTTATCTCACAATCTTACTAAGGGGTCGACTCCCAGTTCGGCATAGGATTTCGTTGATTTAGACCCGATCTCTATAACTGACTCCTAAAATCTGTCTTAGCCATCTTTGTTCAGCTACATTTAGTGTTTTTCGATTTCGGTAGATGACTATTAACTGCAGTTTATTAATGGAGCCCTGCCACTGGTAAAAATGTGTAACCTCTCTTGAATACGCTCTTGGAATTAAGTGACTGTAGTTTGCTTTAGATTTTATGTCGAAAAGAGAAGTTTTATCGTCAAAATCTTCTGTTGGGGGTTTTCCACCTCAAAATGCTCTGTAGGGGGATCTTAGACTCAAAACCATCTGGAGGGGTTTTAAACTTTAAAAAAAAAAGCCATCTGTAGAAGAAGGGTTTAAACTCAAAACCCCCGATTGGCTTGGCTACGCTCAAATAATTTTAGTGTGTAATTTGTTTGTTTTTTTATATTGAAGATGTATTTTTAGCACCAAACCCCTCTGAATGGGGGTTTAAACTCAAAACCCCGTTCGGCAACGCTCATAGCATTTTCAGTGCGTAATTTGCTTTTTTTCTTACACTGAAGATGTATTTTTTATCCTCAAACCCCCCTGGCGGGGGGTTTAAACTCAAAACCCCTTTGACTACGCTCATAGATTTTAGAGTGAGTAATTTTCTTTTATTTATATTGAAGAGGTACTTTTTAGCTTCAAACTCCACTGGAGGGGAGTTTAAACTCAAAACCCCTTAGACTACACTCATAACATTTATAGTGTATAATTTGCTTTGTTTTTATTATTAAAAAGGTATTTTTTACCTTCAAACCCCGCTGAAGTGGGGTTTAAACTCAAAACTAAGTCAAAACCCATTTAGCTACGCTCATAACATTTTGAGTGCGTAATTAGCTTTTTTTTATATTAAAGAGGGGTGTTTATCGTAAATTTTAGAGGGGGTTTTAAAATCAAAATCTTCCTGAACTGTGCTCTAAGAATTAGGGGATTTTCGTTTGCATTTTTTTGTTGTTTTGTTTTATAGAAGAGGGGGAGTTAACTGCAAATACCCCAGGTAGGGGGTTTAAAACTCAAAACCCCTGGTAGGGGGTTTTAAACTCAAAACCCCTAGTAGGGGGTTTTAAACTCAAGCCCCTCTGGTAGGGGTTTTTAAACTCGAACCCCCCTGGTAGGGGTTTTGAAACTCGAACCCCCCTGGTAGGGGGTTTTAAACTCAAAACCCCTTTGGTTGTGCTGGGGGCAAGTGATGGTTTAGTATTAAAATCTCACCTAAAATAAACAAAATCAAAGCAAAAAATCAGTCACTAAATTCCGACTCCCCCTTCCCCGACCCCGGGGGGGGGGATTTCATTTCGGGGGGTTTGAACCCCAACCCCCCCCCCCCCCTGGCTACACCCATGAGTGACACTATAACCTTGAGAATATGAATATTTTTACGAACGGAATGTATTTCAAACAAAATATAGGTTTGAGAGCCTTTAATTATTTGATGACATGTACAAAAATAAAACAAAAAATAAACTAAATCAACTATTTCTAAACCTGTACAAATAGTCATTGATTGTACATGACGTGTGTACCTATAGCGCGCATATATTCTAAACATCGCTATGGATGTATGATCTTCCCCACTGGTCAGGGGAAAATACTCTTCCAGCCAACAAACTTACACAAAATATAAGTTATCTCTCTTTTCAAACGGTAGACTATTGGGGCGTCATAAATGTTACGAGGTCAGTTTGCACAGGGTGGATGCCTGGTCTTGTTCTATGCTCTTCGCACTAACTTCACGGTGGTCGCCAGTTTGAACCTTATTCACTGCCCTTTAATTGGAGCTTTAGAATGAAATAATCTTCAATTCTAAAGAGAAAAAACAAAAAGATGTGATCCTGGTACATTTTTATAAAAGTCATTTTCTTAATTCGTCTGTATTCTTCGTTCATTAATTTAACTAAATAATGTAATAATTATAATAGATTATAACGTGATTTCGTCTAGCTTTCTCCAGACGTCTCGGCTCTGGACGTTTCTCCCCAACTGTCCCCACGTCTTGCCCATCTGCTTGGCACATGCTTCCAAATCGCTGCGCCATGTATTCCTGGGTTGTCCCCTCTTCCTCCTTCCTTGGGGGTTCCAGGTAAGGGCCTGACTGGGGAGCAGACTTGCGAAGGGTGTGGCCTATGCATCTCCAGCGTCTCTGAAGGATATCTACTTCAAGAGGTTGTTGCTTTGTTCTTTGCCAAGGTTCCTCTGTTAGACACCTTGTTTATAGTATTAGTTATTTAGCGACACACCATAGAAGACGTATATTGAACGGGACTAGTGACGCTTGGGATATTTTGGGTTAGAGACTGGAAAATCAGTTAGCGATAGAATTCTCTAGGGTAAAGACGTGTTTATTTTACAGAGACTTTTACTGTGGCCCTTTCTTGGAATAAATATCTTATGAACTGTTCATCAGTGTTGACCACATCTCTTCACTCGCTAAATCGATCGTCTTGCTTATTCTGTATTGTTGATCAACTACATTGAATACACCCGAACAATAAAACTCAAACGCTTGCAGAGTAATTGATTGAAATTCAACAGTCATCTATAGTTGACCTCAAGACAGTCTGAGCAAGGCCATCACTTCATTCGAGATCTTGTCCGCTCAACGGATTATAAGAATCTTCCTGAAGCAGGTATTAATGAATACCTGGAGTTTTTTTTTGTTTTTTTTTCATGTTGGTGAAGGTGGTTCTCCAGGTCTCTGCACAATAAAGTAGTATTGGCTTAACAAAGATGTTGAAGAGATAGATATTGGTGGTGCTGATTATTTCTATAGACCCCAAGGTGTTCTTCAGTTGATGGAAGGCCGCTCAAGCTTCACCAATTAGGGTTCTGTTCCCCCCCCCCCCCCCCGGTTGTCTAAGATAAGGAAGGCAGGTGAAGCTTTCCAACTGTTCTTTGGACTGTGATGGATGTGTTGTTGCACGCATTTATCTAGGACACATTGTCTCTGTCGTCTTATCTTATATTATATTGTTATAAACCTGGTGGTGACACAGATGGTCGAAGTCTGTGTGTGTTTTTAGCCTACGCAAATCGCCACAGTCCAGCGCAGGACGAGCGGTCAACCGTGACCAGTGACAGTACACGCCAGTTCGGCAAGGACGAAAGCAAGTCACGGCGAAAGTGATCAACTGGAGTGGTCAAGAAGGTTTGGGTAGGCCAGTAGAGACACTATATAAGAGCGAGTGTGTCAGAAAGACGAGACTTCACGTTACCTCGCAATGTGACCAAGACGAGGCGAGATCCTACGGAGACATCTCAAATGGAATGAGTTCAGATTTCTCTCTTGGTCCATGATTCACTGCCATACAGCAGTGTACTCATAACGCATGCCTTGTAGTTGAAACTCTACGCAATAATTACCTTTAAGTTCTATAATATAGACGTGACTTTAAAAAATAAGATAATTACGCACTACGCATTGCATGTGTTAATCTAGTCATGCATGGAAAAAAAAAAAGTAAAGTTCCCCTTTCTATAGGGCAGATGATGCAAAGCTCATCTGTTGTTGTGGCCTACGGTTAACGAGAGTGTCATGTAGCCAGCAAAACGACTAACCGCATTTACATTTCACCAACTAATGTCAGGTACCCATTAGAGCTGGGTGGACTCAGAGGCGCCCGAAGATCCCGAAATAAAAAATTCCAGTCTTCACCTGAATTCGAACCCCGGACCCCGGGTTGGAAGCCAAGCGCTTTACCACTCAGCCACCGCGCCCCCTCATGCATGTTAATCTATGACTTAAACTCTGCTATGTTTTTTATTTTCCTGGCTGATTCAGGCAACCCATTCCATTCTCTAATGACACTAGGGAAGAAGGAACATTTGTACGAATCTGTTCTATCGAATGGAATAAGAAATGTGCCTCTATCTTTGTGTCTTTCTGAATATTTCATTAGGTTTTTGTTTTCTATTTCTAAGTTATTGTTTTAAATATTATAGCTACTTTACTTTTTATTCTTCTGTCCTGGAGTGTCTCTAGGTTTAGTGATTTTACTAATGATGTTACTCTAATCAAACTGGAATATTTGTTTGTTATAAATCTCACTGCTCTATTTGATAGTCGTTGAACTATGTCGGCTAAACGGGTAAACCTATTTTCATACTGTACTTCTAGTTTCGTGGCAAAAACAAAAAATGTGAAGGGAACATTCGCTATTTACGCATAGTTCTCAATCCAATCTACTACATCAGAATACGCAAACTAAGACCCGCAGGTCGCGGGTTATATCCGGCTGGTATAATTATAAAAAGAAAAGTGTTTAAGCCCGAAGATATGAAATTGGCTTTATGCGTTATATATAATCTAATGTTACTTGTGATGGTCAGTCGAAAGGATTTAGTGAATGACCGGATGATTGTAAGTTTGTGTGGTGATAGTTACAGATAATAAAGAGTAAGCCGATACGACATTGTCATGTAGTGTTTTAATAGTTACAGCAGGACCCGAGGAAGACTTAACACAAGTCTGAAATCCTACAGTTGTCAAACATATTATATTAAAGATATATAGCATGAGATATATAGCATGAGAACGATAATCGATACATTATCAAACTTTACGTATTGATTTTAAGGACAGGTAGACCTAGAACTGGATGTCCATCAAATGATATACAATGTGTGGGCAGGGTTGTATAGAAATGCTAGAGCTGATTTTGACATCCAGTCCGCCCCTGATGTACACCCCTTTCCAAATTAGTTGTTTAAAATATAAACTCATCTCTTAACATGGTAAAGCTTGTTCAAGTATTCGAGTATCTAGCTCATGTCCTCTGATTTGAAAAAAAAAACAACAGTCTTTTTTTCTCCTAATGGGTGTAAATGGGTCGCATCCTTACACTATTCAAGCGACCTTACTGGTCTATATAGATGTGTCGTACTTCTGTTGATAGTAATGTACACCTCTTCAAATAACCCCATAACACACCAATGTATGAGGAGACATATTTGTTATAAATTTACAATATAATTTTGCTTGAACTTTGAAAGGCAATTTAACTAGGCAAAATTAGCTTATTGCCAAGTCACAGGTCTGCAGTCTGGTCACTATAACGATTGGTCTCGCTATGAGGCTTCTTGCCTAACACGCAAGTAATCTTACAACGACCAGTCCTATTACGCAAAGTACATTCGCTATGTACTTATATAATGTCCCTCGTATATCAATATCGATTATTGCCTCCTGCATCTTTGAATTAATTTGACAGGCGCATTTTTTTTTGTTTGTTCTGGATGAATAGTGCGTTGTAGACGCCAGGAAAATATATTTTTTGATGCTCAGAATCTGCAGGATATCGCTTGACACCACAGGTCTAGCCACTACATGGAGAGGGAAGTAAATATTCTCGTTAAGTTGGTGTGTGAACGTTGAGGTTTGAGAAACACTGGTGTAGTTGTTTTAATTGGTAAATCCAGTTTGGAGTGTATTATGTGTGTGTATGTGTGTGCATTCGGTATTCATGTCACGTTCGAAGTTAATGTTACAGATACAGTTTGGTCCTCTTCAGGTATTTGTCACGCGGCTATAAAAACCTAGATCTAGGCAAGAAAAACTTTTCAATTCACATGTAAGGAAATGATGCTATAACTTTTGAGTTATTTCTTTATTTGCTAATTTTGTTCAAAGAAAACCAAATGAGACGAATGTGCGTCGACGGGGGGTGCGGGGGGGGGGGTGACAGCGGGAAAGGTTTGAACCCGGAACCATCGAAACAACCAAACGGGTAACGACAGTGCTGCTCGCACACCGCAAAACCAGCAATGGCATAAAGACTTGAAACAAAAAGTGAAATTCTCAGAAGGTTGCCTTGGGAGCAAAATGATATCGAGACAATGGGAGATAGAGAGAACTAGAGAGAGCAAGAGTGAAATAGAGAACGAGAGAGAGAGAAAGAGAGAGAATAGAGAGAGAAACAGAGAGAAATAGAGAAAGAGGGAGAAAGAGGGGGAAAGAGACAGAGGAATATAGAGAGAGAAAGAGAGTAAGATATTGACAGTGAGAAGGCAAAGAGTTAGAGAGAGAGGGGGGCAGATGGAGAGAGAGAGAAATGAGATTGAGAGTAAAATAGAAACAGTGCTGGCCCAAGTCCAGATCTTGTACGTTTAGTGTTTTTGGTCAGAGTGTTACAAGTTCAGCTGTCGTCATCGAGAAGTACATAGAAGTCTAACTCATAAAGCGCTGTCTGTGAGTGTATATGTGTTTCGTGTGTGAATGTGTGCTTCTATATTGTTATTGTTACAGTACTTATACTGAGGTCGTCTTTTGTAGTCCAACAGAATTTCCATTTGATTGGACCTATAAAAATTATCTTATCTTATCCTATCTTATCTTATCTTACCTTAAATAGCGTGAGCGAGAAAGGAAAGATAAAGTAAGATAGGGATGTCCAAAAGGAAAGCCCTGAAGAGAGGAACAAAAAGTAAAAATATCATCCTTTCGTATAATGCTACGAAAAAATTCACATTGATACAAAGCTCATTACTCTTTAAATATTTCATGCTGTCAATTGTCAAGTCTTGATTCCTGGAATAAACAGATTTAAACATCGAAAACAATAAAAACGGCTAAAAATATAAACGAAACTATTTATGTCTCTTGTTCAGTTGGGCGTGTCAAACAACCAAGTTTTATATCAGCACGCCTTAAAGTCTGCTATTTAAAAAAACTATGTTTTCTTCTAAGATATCCTAAATGCTTCCTTGCTTACGAATAATAATATAATAACAAATGCACTGTTTTTAAATATCGGTCATGTGTTTGTAACCAAATAAGGCTAACCTAGGACACAGCGTAGTAGAGAGCCGGCCTTATAAATTCTGTTAAATAGGTCAGCGAGTCTCATAATATCACGTAGTCTCGATCTGTTTGTTTATACTTGAAAGTATTTATGCACGATATAGCAATGTGATCAGATAAACCAAACATAAATAATGTCTGCTGCTAAAAAAAAAAATCAAATAAGAAAAGTGAATAATATATTTTTATTCGTACATAAGAGTGTAATTTATTTTCAAAAATGTATATCAAAAATATTTCTTTATTTGAAATAAAAAAAGGTATAAAAGTCTGACAATATGTAACAATTAAAGGGCTGTAAATCGTGTTAAATTTAACTCTTTCTCTCCTAACTGACGATACCAACGTCGATTCCACTAGAATGTGATAAATAATTACGGAGATAAAGAGTTAATCCTGGATGATACGATGTTACAAACTTTCAACATTAGTAAATCGTTGTTTTTTTTTTTTAAATCCTGGATTTGAATGAAAATGTTGAGAATAAGAACAAAACAAAAAGTCCTTGTAATATTCTTCTATATGTAAGTCAAGTGCTGACTGACTGACTGATTGACTTTCACACACACACACACACACATCTTTTATTTTACCTGCACACATGTCCCTAACACAATCTATAGATCCTTGTAAAGTAATCCATGCTTGAACATAGAGCACATTCTGTACCACTTTGCTGCTCTTATTTCTTCGGTTGTTTGTAAAAATGTTTTACAAATGTCGGATGTTCCTTCAGAGTTGAAGATAGTTTACTTCCTAGTCCAAACCTCCCGCAGGACGTTCGGGGGATGGGAGCGGGCAGGGTTTGAACTCTGGACCACCGATAAATCCAAACGACAGTCCAGCGCGCAAACCGCACGACCAGGCAGACATTCTTTTACAAAGTTTATAGCGACTCACTCTGTCTGGTACACCTGTTGAGCATGTTATGTCTCCCGTTGCCCATTCTCGGATCAAGTTGAAACATTGCACAATCATTCATTGTCGATATCAATAATAATTTTAAAAAAAACTAACCAATTTGTCAATCAATTATTGGTTATCGATTATTCTGTTTGGAATTGAAAAAGAGGGGGAAAAATGCTACTAACTGAGAAATGTGGATGTATATGTGAAGCTATTCCCTTTTCTTTTTTGTCACCCACTTCCTGTTCTCGGATCAATTTGAAATTTTGGCACAGTAACCCATAGTCCATGATAATAGGCTACATGAATATTTTTAAATTAGTTAATTAATTAGTGGTAATTAATTAATTTTCATTTTGGAAGTCTAGTGTCCCTGACTCAGTGTAAGACTTGTAGTCCCCAGCAGAGAAGCAGAGAATAACTCTCTATACGTTCCAAAAGCACTCTTCAATGTTTGAAAAGATCAGAAAAAATTGCTAAAAAGAGAGGAGTGTAAACATTTGCTAATAGTATCCCCCCAATTTTTTTTCCAAATCAGATCAGCTTATAAATCAATGGCAACAATCCAGGAAATGATGTACCAACAACGCATAAATTAACCCGTTATAATGTTGTTGTTTTTTTGATTATTGTTTTTTTCAGATATGGAAATATAGAAATCCTCGCCTGTTTGAAGGTTTACAGTAAGGCCATTAAGACATTTATGCATCATTACTGTAGCACATTTAGCACATTTTTTTTTTGTAAGCTATATATCCTGAATATTTTGTTTTCAGATATGAAAGTTTAGAAATCCTCGTCAATCTCCTGCTTGACTGTTTGAATGTTTACAGTACGGCCATTAAGACATTTATGCATTATTACTGTAGCACATTAACTTTTAGGACCAATGAACACAATCTACAAAAAAACGTTCCACTTTCAGACATTGCGATTTATTGGGCAGATAATGATAAGGTCATCTGTTTCTTTCGCCAACGGTTAACGAGCAGGATGTCATGTGGTCAGCATAACGACCAACTGCATTTACTTTACCCAACTAAAGTCAGGTACCCATTAGAGTTGGGTGGTCTCTGGGGCGCCTTAAAAAATCCCGAAATTCACCGAGATTCGAATCAAGGACCCAAGGTTCGGAAGCCAAGCGCTTAACTTCTCATCCACCTCGCCCCACAATCTACAACATTCTAAATATATTTGTCTTTGCCCCCCCCCCCCTTTTTTTTAGCCAAAAGCGATAATGGATCTCACAGAAATTAGATGAATGCCTGGGCAGTAGCTATGATTAAAACAATGTCGTCATGACAGCCTTATCTCCAAAGGCAGCATACCACTCACGGCGGAAGTGGCTACTCAGTAGACCGTAGATGATAGGGTTGACCGCGTTGCTGATGAGAGAGGAGCGAATGAAGATGCTGACTACGCCAAGCTGAGCGTTGGTGAGGGAGACGAGGAAACTTGACCCCATGGATGACCTGATCAAGGCGATAATGAAGAAGGGGAGGAAACTGATGACGAAGACTAGGGAAATGGTGAAGAGCATCCTGCTGGTTCTGAAAGGATGCAGGGAGCATCGGTTGTGGTGCTCCTGAAGAATGTCCGCAGTGCTGACTATCTCTTGTCTTGGAGAGCGCGAGTTCTTGGCGCCCTCTTGAGATTTTCTACTGTTCGACGATGCCCTAGAGCTCCCACCGGGTGCGGCAATCTCCGGGCTCTTTGGCCTGAGTGTTACGTCAAGGTGATCAACACTGGACACTTTTGCAGGATTACTTGGTTTCAAGGAAGACAAAGTATCTTTTTTACCGTTTATTTTTGGGTTATTTTCCTTTGTGGTGTTAAACTCCCTTTGGCTATCCTGTGCCAGCAGAGCAGTTTCTGTAGACAGACCTGTTAGCGGGATGACGCATATTTTCTTTTTTCCTTGGGGAGATGTTTTCTTTGCGAGGGTTAAAGTCTTCTCAGAGTTGGCCCTCATGTGGCTGTCATTGTCATCGTCACAGCCACCTACGTAATCCAAGTTGACGCAGCTTTTTGTCACGTGACCTACCTCCGTCGTCTTTTCCTTTCGCGACTTCCGGCTGGAAACTTTCGGAAGCAGGTCCTCGTACGCGTCCGGAAAAATGGGCGCGGTGATCTTCTTGGTAGATGCCCTTTCCGGCATGTGCAGCTTGTTCAAGCGCGTCAGAGAGTTGATGTTCTCCGCGCTCTTGATTCTCCTTAGTAGCAGACTGTTGTTGGATACGTTGAGACTCTTCATGTCTATGCTTTGCATGGAGGAAGTGTAGTTCAGCCGGCCATTGCTGTCGCATGCATCGTGGACTTTTATTTTCGGAATCTTGTGGGACTTTCGAAACTTTTTGCTGCCGATTTGCGAATTTAACTTAACGTCAATGGGCACGGGAATTATCTCGCTCTGAGTTTTGTCTCTGCGAACGGAGCTTGAGTTGTTTTGGATTGAAAGAGTTGCGTCTGCGGCATAGGACTCGACGTTGAAAATGTTTCTCAAATGCGTCTTTCCCTCATCGTGGTGTAGCTGATGACTTCTTACGGATGCGTTTTTATTATCGTTTGATCGAAATGAGTTTGTCATGTTCCGTAACCTGGTCCCCAGGGCTGTTCTTTGGGATTGTGATCTCCCTTGGCGCGATATGTCTTCTTGATCACACGGAGGAGAGCTGCCAACTGCAGACACCGGATCAAGTTGACCGCATTGATCGTACGGCCCGTCCTCATCGAAGGTACTCACCTCCCTAATGACTATATTGGAAGCCCCGCAGCTGTGGCTGACAGGCCGGTCGTCCAGCACCGCGGAGTTTGGGGAAGACAGCTCGCGGGTGGTATAGAAGGTAAACATCTGGGAATGCTTCCGGGTCAGCACAAACATGGTCTTCGCAACTTGGCTATAAAAGAAAATGACGAAGAAGATGAGAATAAGGTAAAGAACCAGCATCCCAATATAAAAAAAAGTAGGCAGTAGGCTGTCCATGTAGTCCGTGGTCAGCAGACAGAACGTCCCTGTGATGGTAGTCTCAGTAATCCCCTCGGAGTTGACCCTGTGCAAGGACCTGTTCTTCATGGGAGTGTCAAACGGGAGCAAAGAGACCTCCTCGCCAGTAATTAAAACTGGGATGACCATGTCTCCGTAGATAATGAGAGCCGGTATTGAGAGCAGGGCGGCTAAAAGGAAAGAGCCGTAACACACGAGCCGTGCTCTGCCAATGTCCATACCTTTAAAATATCTGGGAAGAAGAAATAACAATAAAACATTACTTTATTAATCAAGTTACTATTCTAGTTATCAATTAAACCTACTATATACATGCACGAACTGTGGCTAACTCTCCCGCTCCAGAATTGGCTTGACCAGTCACTAAAGATTCTGCACCGTCTCAAAACGAAACCAAAACCTGTGACTCATCTGGGCGCATCCATTGTCTTCCGAGACAGAAGGAGCCATATTTCGATTAAACCTACTATGAAATTAACATTTCAACAAAAAAAAAAAATCTTTCGACTTTGTACATGTACTCAAACAACAGACGTATTCAGATAAACTAGGAATATAGGAAATGTAGCACAGAATCCACATATCTGGAGAACTATTATTGATGACCAATTTCCTGTATGGGCTCAAACATCTAAAACAATTAACTACTATAAGGGACACTTTCTTGTGTCTTGTGGTGACAGTGACAAAAATTATCACCTCAGTAAACTGAGTTTAAAAGAGAAAAAAAAGAGTAAAGTACCCCTTTCAGTCCATGCGGTCTATAGTACAGATGATGTATATGTTTCTGTGCCTCACGGTTAACCAGGATGTCATGTGACCAGCACAACTATTGTACGTTTTTTGCTTTTCCACAAACTAATGACAGGTAACCATTAGAACTGGGTGGATGCGCCCTAAAGATCCCAAACGAAAAATCCCACTCTTCACCAGGCTTCAGAACCAGAGACCACTCATCTACCGCGCCTCTTAAACTGAGTTTACCCGTATGGGGTGGAGGGGGTAAGGAAACGATCAGTTTCATATTACACTGGCCAAAGACCAAATTACATGACATTAACATTCTCTTCTGATGTATTACTCTTAAATAGAACTAAATCTAAGTGTTCACAACTAATTGTTGTTTATCCGGTGTACAGAATAACGAAAAATTAGAAAAAAAAAAAAACAGCAAAGAAGCAAAATATTAGCAATTTATCGGAGACAATAAGTTCGTCAGATACTCCAACTTCTTCCATAATTGCAAATATATATATATATATATATATATATATATATATATATACAGGGCCGCCGCGAGGGTTGTGGCCGCCTGCGTGCGAAGTTAAAAAAAATGCCGCCCCCCACCCCTTTTTTTGGAAAAAAAAATCATTAAGACTGAGCTGGACACTGTACCTAAAGCGCTCTTTGATTTAAATCCATTTTTGTACCATTCCTTTTTCTTTTCCTATTCGCATCGTTGTCGTATCCCCATTCCCTCTAAGATGTTTTATTTTCAATTTTAACTTTGCATTTTTTGTAAAGAATGTAATGAAAAAGAGAGGAAACTTGTTTTAATTATAACACACTTTTTAGGTTTTATTTTCCATTTATATTTTTAACACTATGTAAAGAATCTAAATTTAGGGAATGAAATTTCACTAAAAATGAGTCAGTTTTACAAACCTATATATAATATGTCTATGGTCAGTTTTTTTCTTTCAGGAATAGTGTGGCCGACATAAATTGTAAGTGTTGTAAAAGTTTCTTCATGGAGATAGAATCGAAGATGTGGCAGGTTTTCGCTCAAGTCGGCAAAAGGTTTGATTCCTGGTGGGACTCGGCGATAAGAGTCTTCTGGCCTTTTCCTCTTAGTAAGAAGAGAGAATTTTTAAAAGGCTAATATCGATATGTTTTCTTTCAGAACGCACTATTCATCCTAATAAAAAAAAATCGACGGCCATATAAAATCTAATAATAAAGAGGCAGCCCTGGCCAATAGTATTATGCGAAGGACATTCTAGGTAGGAATGCATGTTGCGCACGTACGTCTGTAATGGGCGTGAGCTTTTTAACAATATTCTTCGTGTTAAGTAAGACGGCTTTTGTCAAACAAAAGTCGTTACTATTATAAAGTGCAATAGGCGGAAGAAATTCGACTATTTTGAGACCAAAAGAAAAAATCCAGAAGAATCGCACTAGCGGAGACGTTTTAAAATGTTTTCTTGACTCATATTGTTGCACAAACGCCTCGTAAAAAGCTGTCTACATTTAAAACGATCTTACTAGAAGATAAAACGCCGTCTCCTACTTAAGAGGTTTTAATTTGACTAATATTCAAATAAATTACACTAAAAATACGACATTTTTTGCCGCCCCCCCCCCCCTCCTTGTTGTTAGTTGGTCGTTGACTTGTCGCTACAAACAGCTAGTACAACTGAACCAATGAAGGCGTTTAATACTTTTACTAAATAAGCTTTAAATAAGAACAAACTTTTTATGTGAACAAAAAAAACAATATAATTGTTATTACAATTTTCACAGATTTAATTTGAGATAGTGATCTAATATTAATGAAGTTCACTGATATTTAAATGAAATCTAGCTCACCACAAAATAACGTCTATCCTCTTTCATGTCTCAAGATTATCTGACGTTTAACATTTGCATTATGCTAATTTCATCATCTTAAATGCATAATCATCAATCAATCGCTTAACCTCTTCTTAACGCCGCCTAGGAAACACACACACTCTATAACACCCTTTTTGTCAGGAAGTTGCGCCACCCCCAATTCGAGATACAATGTGACAATGTTTTAAAATTGAGTTTCTAATTGCTAGATCTACTTACAGGGCGGGCTATTCGACTCGAAACAAATATTACAAACAACCCGCGAAAATTCAAGGTCAGGAAAGAGTCGGCGTTAAGAAAAAACCGTGGAAAACCCTCGCGTGTCGCTATGTTTTTCTTCTTAAGTTTCCAAAATAACTTCTTATTGTACAAATATCGTCCCCCCCCCCCCCCCCCCCCCAGTTTCCAAAGGATAATGGAATTAATAGAATTTAAATAAAATATTTAATAATTTTTGTTTAAATTATTAAACCAAAAATTTAAAGTAAAATAATTTTTCACAATGATTTGGCAGCCCCTTACATTCGGCCCCCTACGTGCACACATTGCGCAATAGGTAGCGGCGGCCCAGCATATATAAATATACACTCTGTCTGGTAAAAAGTTTGTACACGCTCTCTCTCCCACACCCGTTGTCGGATCAAGTTGAAACTTTGCACAATTATTCAATGGTATAGACAAGATGTAACATGTAAAACAATTAGCCAATTAGCTAATTAATTACTGGTGATTAATAATTTTGTTTGATATCAAAAAGGGAAATTAATCTTTTGGTATTCACATATCCGCTAAATATGTAGGGTTTCGTCCCTTTATATAATTTTGGACATGCTAATTCTCCCACACTCAATCTAAAATCATGTAGAAAATTTAATTAAAGTATTATTTTAGCTCTCATATTTATGTTCGAAATGATATCCCAGCGCCTTGAGCCTACATTTTGTTTGTTAACAGCGCTTTATAATTATTATAATTATTATTATTATTATTTACCTAACGAAACATGAAAAAATAAAAAAATTAACCAATTATTCATTTAATTATTTTGGTTGGTATCGAAAAAGGAAAGAAACTTTTACGGTACTGAGATATATAGTTGTAAGTGCGGAGTTATTTCCCTTACATAAGCTTTATTTTGTTTTAAATATGATGCTTGTTTTTAATATGTTAAAGTATCGCGTAAATTACTACTACATTAAATGTACTATAACACAAAACATTTTTTACCTGTCCATGGAAATGGCTATCAGTATAATGGAACTACTTCCGTTAAATATATAGGTCAGGTAGCGCGTGGCCTTGCACCAGGTGGCTGACGGGAAGGAAGTGAAGTGGATCAATATGACCAGCTCCGCAGGCATGGTGATCAAGCAGTTGCCTATGTCCAGCGCGGCCAGAGCGAAGATGAAGAGCCTGGTGACGCTCTTGCGATACTGCCTTCTGTAGACCACCAGCACCAGGATGTTGCCCACGGTGCCCACCGTCATCATCAACACGGTGTACGCCACTGCAGGCCATAGCGCCCGACTGTTGACGTCAGAGTTGCTGGTGGTATTTCCTGACAGCGCCATCTACAACAACCTAAGAAAGCGTTTCATGTGGAGATGGTTAGTTAAAGTTAACACAGAACGGCAATCAGAGGCATAGCTAGGGCAGGGGTAGAGAGGGGAGAATTTGAAACCACCCTCCCGGGCCCCCACTTGAGGGGCGCCCCCAAATGAATGTTTTTTACATTAAAAATTAAATATTACGCAAAATACAGGGCCTCACAAAGAGGTCAAGCCCCCCCCCCTCGGGCCCCCAAATGATGGCGAATTCCCAGCTAAGCCACCGACAACAATCCAAAGAAGAAATCTTTAATTAGCCAGTTAAAGGCTAAAATTATCAGTTGGGGCTAAAGTCAAGGAAGTAACTAAATAGAGCAGTGAGATTGATAACTAACTAATATTCCACTTTGATTAGAGTAACACCACTACATTATTTCGGGCGCCTCTGACTCAACCCAGCTCTACCTGACATTAGTTGGGGAAAAGTAAAGGCCGTTCGTCGTTGTGCTGGTTACTCGTTAACAGCAGGCCACAGAAACAGATGACCTTTACATCATCTGCCCCATAGACCGTAAGGTCTGAAAGGGGAACTTAACTTTACTTTTTCTAGTAAAATCACTGAACTTAAAAACACTTCAGGACAGAAGAATAAAAAGTAAAGTAGCAATACATAAAACACTGAACCATAATTTACAAATAGAAATACAAAAACTAATGAAATACTCAGAAAAGACACAAAGAAAGAAGCATATTTCTTATTCCATATGCCAGAACAAATTCGTATTATTATTATTATTTTATTTTTATAGCTTTTATAAAGCGCTACTTTCATGCTTATAGCATGCTCAGAGCGCTTTGGTCCAATCTCATTTGTGGACCAGTGGAAGGGGGGGGGGGGAGGGGGTATCTAGGAGTTGGCTTTCCGTGCTGCCTTTAGGCGCTCAGTAAACACAACTCTGCCGGAGTCGGGTGTCGAACCTCTAGCAGAAATCATACAAATTTATTACTTATGTTGAACAAAATATATACTAATTATTTATATTTTAACCTATTTTTAAATTATTTCGCCACCCCACTCTAGTATGTTAGCCAAATTGGTGGGGTGGGGATGGCCGATGGCAACATACGTCAACCCCCCCCCCCCCCCCAAATAAAACATTCAAGTGGGGAGGGGGTGTTCCTACTTTTATGGAGAAATCATAGTTTGTGTACAAAATTAGTTAAATTACTATGTAATTGTTATATTTTGTCGCTACCCTTCTAGTATCTTGGCCGATTCTGAGGGGTAAGGGGTGGGGGGGGGGGGGGGGAAATAAAATCTATTGTCCTCTTCGGTCTTAAGTCATTTTTGTGGGTCAAAATAGTATGAATGAACAAAACTATGATAGTGTAACAACCATGTTCTGCATCGGCTCTACTAGTTCAAGCTAATAGCGAGGACACACTTAAAGGCACGTGTCTAAAGAGAAATGCTAATAGCGAGGACACACTTGAAGGCACGAGTCATGAGAGAGAAATGCAAATAGCGAGGACACAGTCGAAGGCTTTGTGTGAAGTCAGGCGGAGCAGAGACTAGGTTTTTGTAAAGACAGTGTTAATGTTGTTGCCAATTGTGATGTATTTGAAATAAAACTGTTACTGTTACCTTGGAGCCCCGAGTTGTGAAAGTTTGTTGTGTCGTGTGGTGCAGTTTGAAGAGAGCCTGGATAGTAGGAGAGACGTAACAATATAATACAGACGTTACTTCAAAAAAGATAATTACTTCCTAGGCGTCATGCATATTAACCAATGACAGAAATTCTGCCAAGTCACTGGTTTTCCTGGCTAGCTCAGGCAACCCATTCCATACTCTAATAGCACTAGGGAAGAAGGAGCATTTGTACAAATGTGTCCTATCTTATGGAACGAGCAATGTGCCTTTATCTTTCTAGGTATTTTAAGTTTATGATAAGACACAGTCTAGCTGAATTGTCCTCAGCGGTGCTTATCTTTTCTGTTTGATCGTCTGAAGAGCTGAGCCGAAGGCTCTTCGAGCTCTAAGTTTGAAAAAAAAACCTGTTTGGACGCCAAACAGTAAAAAAAAAACAACCTGTGAGAACACAGTTCTGTTTGAGAGAGACCCGAGTCATTGCCTAAGTAAAGCATTGCTGTTTCCAATGCCTTTGGCCCCCGACGCATGCTTGGCTGCACATGGCCGAAGGCCAATGACACCGGGAGCCTCCGCCATTTTCCTTCGTTATACCAAGCGAACCGTGGGGGACTTGCCATTTATGTAACGGTCCCTTTGAGGAATAGCGCATGGATGTGTGACAGGTTTGTGGGGACTTTTTGCAACCCCGCCCGTGCAAGAGGTGGACTCTCGTCTACCCGTGGGCATCCCCACGGGAGTTATGTTTCGCCATTCATTTAGCCTACTACCCTCTCAAGTAGCCGTTTTCACCCAGGTGCCACGATGAGGCAGAACAGCGTACCCGGGCTTATCTTTTCCTGCATTTGCTGTCGTGCGTAGTGGCGTAGCAACCATGGTGCGAAAGGGTTAACTGACGCTCGCCCACAGCCCCCGCGCACTTGGCCGCCTCTGCACGAGCCCACGACCAATAGGGGCTCAAACTGTAAGAAAGTAACTGTTTCTTCACATTCTTATATAATTTAACTCTTTCTCTCCGTAATTAATTTTTCTCATTCTGATAGAGTTATTCGTTTTTCTCATTTGTATTTCACTGTCCTGATAGGATTAAACTTCTTTTTTGTTTGTTATCAGAAAATGTTAAATTTGGTATTGAATTATAGGAGAATGCATGCTCTTTTTATACAACACAAATTAAAGTTTATAAATCCAAAAACCAATTTAGTTTAATGGGAGTCTAATTAACGTTGGCATCGTCAATTAGGAGATAAAGGGTTAAATTAAAAACAATTGTGTGTTTTTTAAAATTAATTCATATTTCTGCTAAACGTATTTAAAAAACAATATAATAAATTGATGTAAACCTTATTACTTAAATTACTGTAGTATTAAGTGGAAGTCTATTAAAGAAAGGTAACTCTGAAAATTCTACTAGGCCTACAGCACTTTAAAAAATAGAAACTTTTTAGATTTTTAAATAATAATAATAATAATTTTAAATACGAAAATGTAAATGTACTCTACTTTTTTTCTTTACTAGATAAAAATTTTTGTTTGTTTGATTGTTGTTGTTTTTTAATTATATAACTTCACATGTCATCTCGTTGAGATTCATTAATTACTGTTATAAGTCAACAGTTAATTTCCTTTCGTTAAATTAAAAGCGCAATCCTGAGAACAATAAATAGATCTAGCCGAGAGTCAGAAAAAATAGTAAAATAAAAGCACACAAAAGAGGCCAAGAAAAGAGACCCAAGGATCCCTATGATGATAAAGCTAAAATTGAATAGAGCAAATTCTGAGGTTTCCTAAAAAAAATGCTGCCAGGAATCTTGAATCAGTTGGGTGCAGAAAGTTTAAGTAGCTTGAATAAGTTAGCGTCCACTGTAGCTAGTGCTGCTGAATGCAACAAACAGACAACAGCTAATGTTGATGATGATGATGATTATGTCACTGAACTTGTTGAGAACTTTGATGAAGCATCAAACGATGAAAATGTTTGAGTTATGGAAGTGTACAGCTTTTATTTCGTATTAAACTTATTCACATGCACACCACAAAGACTCTGCCCCTTTGTGATTGGTGTAGTCTGTGCATAGCTGCAAAATGGTTCATCTGGTTTTATATATGAATGAAGAATTCAAGTTTTGTGTAAAAGATGTAGCAAATGCTTGTTTTGTAATATCTTATTAATTTAGAAGCGGGTTGTTTTGTTTTTTTAAAATGTTTTTGTTGCTAGTACCAGTACTGATGGCCCTGTATGGTTGCGGCCAAAGGAATTAAACACTTTTCTTTTCTCAGAATTCACAAATTTTATGTTCTAATTTTATCTGATAATGTGTTTGAATGGTCTGTGTTAATGAAAGTAATGGGATGATTTGCTATTAATATTTTTTTTTACTAATATTGGCAAGCAAATTAAAAATTAAAATTTGAGTGATTAAAAATTAGTATCAAATTAAAAAAAAAAAACTAACTAAAATATACGATTGGTAACAACTTCTCTCCACCTCTTAGCCCATCCTATTCAAAGGATAAGACTCGTTTCAGAAATTATAGTATCAGTAACTTTACTTTCGAAAAATGTTGATCCATCAATTGTCCCATAAACAATGAACTCCACGGATATTTTCAACGTTAAAGATCAGAAGAAAAAAAAGACCCAAAACCTACTTAAAGAGATCTTCATTCTTGTCACACTTGAGTAGTTTGAACAAAGTGCAGTGCTTCTTGTCCTGTACTACCAATGTTGATAACTTATTGATAATCATTCTAGTATTACGCCAAAATCTTTCTTTTGGTTACATCCCTTTGAACTAAATATAACATGTTCAGGACAACCCAAACAGGATATGAATTTAAGAGGATGGACTACTATGGTTTATGGACAACAAATGGTTTAGAAAAAAAAACGATTTCAATATGGACAAAATTGATCAATAAAATATTTGTTTTAAGTAATAAGATTAATCTTAAAATGAGTTATATTCAGAAATGTAATAGTTTTTATGCTCTTAATATGCATACTTGTATGTATTCTCTACTATCAGTCTATAGAAACCATACATATATTATATACACTTTTTCGAACATAACAGACCCCAGAGAGTTTCTGATGATTTTGTCTGGGGTTCTCAAGGGAAAACATTTTTGAAAAAAAAATGTTTTGGAATATTAGATTTGACAAAAATTTTCAAGATTTTTGTAAATTGACTTTGTCATCATTTTCAGGACACTTGCCACAGCCGACTCTACAATCATGCTGGAAATCCTGGAATGCGTTTTTGAAACTATTTTCTTTATAGAAATTTGTTTTTATGAAATATTCTTTGTATTATTAGTAATATAAAATAATATGTTATGTGTTTTCTTTGAAATAAAAATTTTATTTAGAAAAAAAAAAGGGCCCAAAAAAGAGGAATGAGTCTAAAAAAAGAGGTGAAAGAAATACCAAAAAAAAGAGGCAAGAAAAAAGAGGCCTAGGGCCCAAGGATTCCTATGATGAAAAAGCTAAAAATGAATAGCACATATGCTGAGGTTTCCTTAAAATAAAAAAAATAAATAAAATAAAACGCAACTTCTCAAATAATTGACCTCTCGGTGTCAACTGGTGGAGATTAGCTATCCCGGGGGTTCATTGGGGGAAAACATAACGCCTGACCTGACATGCTCATATTCATAACCTACTTATATCTAGTCCACTAAATTCCTCATGAGCTCACTGCAATGCTGATTGGCTTCAATCTTGGTTTGAGGACAAGTTAACTTCTGGGAGCGGGTGCAGTTCTGACAACTTGTGGATGTTTCTCCGATGGTGATGTGGAGAAACGGTTAGATAATCAAGGTTCCTTTGGACATGTATACAATGGCGCCGAACCTACTCCTCATCCGCAACGTGATGACTGGGTGATGTCCAAGAAAATTGTTTGCATTGATTAGCCCAGTTTTAAGTATACAGTGTTGATCTGTCAGCTAGTAAACGGACCAACAAAAACATTTAGCATTGTATTTCCCGGGATTTTTTTTGGGGGGGGGGGGGAGGGGGGGGGGGCTTCTAGGCTTCCATGGAAACTGGAGACGGCTACCTTCGAAAGAATCCCTGTTTCATCGTTTGGCATGTGAGAACATGTATAATACACGTGTTCGTACATGTGTCTTCATCAGTAGAACAATAGCCATAAGGTCTACAACCGGAAAATAGGATAACCCAAATGAACTATGAACAATTTTTTGATGTAACATGTTACTTGTCGCGAGAGACCGTGAAATTTATTTTCTTTGTTTTTGACAGACCAGAAGCGGAATGGTATACAGTAGACACTGTGGAATCAACTAGATGACATTGGCTTTGCAGATGACTTGGCTCTTCTTTCTCACACACAGCAGCAGATGCAGGAAAAGATAATTGTTGTTGCAGACAATTCAGATAGAATGGGTCTTACTATAAACAGAGGGAAGAGAAAGGTGTTCAAGATAAAGACATCCAGCAATACATCCATTACAGTCCAAGTGAGGCGCTGGAATAGGTGGAAAGCTTCACCTATCTCTGCAGTATCCTAGACCACCATGGAGGAACAGTTGCAGAATGTCATAACTCGCATTGGTAAAGCTCGAGCAGCTTTTCATCAGCTGAAGAACACCTGGGGATCTAGGGAAATAAGCACCACCACCAAAATTAGGCTCTTTAGCACCATTGTTAAGCCAATACAGCTTTATGGATCAGAGACCTGGAGAACCACCATCACCACCATGAAAAAAAATCCAAGTATTCATCAATACCTGCCTGAGGAAGATTCTTATGATCCGCTGGCCAGACAAGATCTCGAATGAGGAACTGTGGCAAAGAACAAAGCAGCATCCCATTGAAGTAGATATCCTTCAGAGACGCTGGAGATATAAAGGTCACACCCTTCGCAAGCCTGCATCCAACATAACAAGGCAAGCCATCACCTGGAACCCCAAGGAAAGAGGAAGAGGGAACCGCCCAGGAATACATGGCGCTGCAATTCGGAAGCAGATGCCAAGCAGATGGGCAAGACGTAGGACAGCTGGAGAGACTCGCCCAGAACCGAGATGCCTGGAGGAAGCTAGTTGGTGGACTATGTCCCAGAAGGGACCACATGCAGAGAGGAGATGAGATGTTTTTGACGATGTAAAACCTTTTGAACTACTGAATACAAATAATTTTAAAAAATGAATGATTCAAACTTCTTTCGACCATGTAGTACAGTCTACTCGAGTATGCGCTAACGTGTTTGTCATGTATGGTAATGTTGGAGAGAAAAGTGATACACAAACTTCAAAGTCACACAAACAAATATTGCACTGACTGCATATCATCCTCTGTTGATCCACAAAATTCATTCTTGGAAATTGGGCTCGGTTCAAATTGGACTTTCTAATGAGTAAGTGAATCAACGAGCTTTACAAATGTGGATCAAAAACTTTTGCCTCCTGTCAAGTTGATGTAGAACAGTGATGCCCAACATTACTCATCCTGCGGGCCATTTTAATTCCCAACATTCGTGTCGCGGGCCACATCAGCAAAAAGATAGAGCAAGATACAGAAATGAAATGTAATTCGCCTGAAACTATTAGAAAGTAGAAACATGCGCAGCTAGTGCCCGTAGTGTAACAATATTTTATTCGCTGCATAAATCATGAATGCCATTTAAATGCTGTTCAGCCACACTTTTAAAGAACAATTACTTGTTGGCTTTGTATAATGTTTCGCAAACAAGTAAAGGACGGTAGGACCTCTCACTTTTCCCTGTAGATTCTACATTCAGAGTCCAATCTCATAAACGCACAAATGTTAAAGGTCATGGTACTCAAATGTTAAAGGTCATGGTACTCAAATGTTAAAGGTCATGGTACTCAAATGTTAAAGGTCATGGTACTCAAATGTTAAAGGTCATGGTACTCAAATGTTAAAGGTCATGGTACTCAAATGTTAAAGGTCATGGTACTCAAATGTTAAAGGTCATGGTACTCAAATATTAAAGGTCATGGTACTCAAATGTTAAAGGTCATGGTACTCAAATATTAAAGGTCATGGTACAAACCCATTAGATAAAACATTAGAGCATTAACGTAGGTAAAAATACATTTTTCAACCACTTAATTTTATAAACACCGACGTTTTGGCGGGCAGAATGAAACCATGTCGCGGGCCGGATCTGGCACGCGGGCCGTATTTTTGGCATCACTGATGTAGAATGTTCTGTCACCCCCACCCCTTTTTTTGTTTGTTTTTTGTCCTGATCATTGGATGGCTCAGGACCGGCCTTAAGAAGAGAGGGGCACAATTTAATGGATGTTTGCGAGGCTCCCTTCTAATTTTCTTTACAATAACAACTAATACTACTTAATTAGAATCATTTTATCAACATTTATTATACGACATGCCTGGGGGGGGGGGGGGGAACAAACAAACGCAATAGGCGACAGTGGGTTAATCAAAGTTACGTCAATCGTACGATACACTGAATATGTTAACCCTTTAAGTCCTACATCTTTAAAAGCCTGTGACAAGAGCCATTACTGATAGTGATATGCTAAATGTAAATTGCTGGGCCCTTGCCAGGCGCGGGGCCCAATTTGGAGCAATCGGTCAAATCGGCCAATGGCGGCCGTGAGATGGCTCAATTTCGGTTGTCACACTCAACTTACATAAAGAGGGGCCTGACGTCGTATTCCTGAACTCAGGTCTACGGACACTCTTCCACGCCACTATCTTATCTTATATAATACAGACGTATCTTCGCAAAAGAAGATGACTACGTCCTACGCGACATGCATCTAGTCATTAGATACGCAAGTCACTGGTTTTCCTGGCTGGCCCAGGCAACCCATTCCATGCTCTAATAGCACTAGGGAAGAAAAAGCATTTGTACAACTTTGTCTTAGCATATGGAATAAGAAATGTGCCTTTAGCTTTGTGTCTTTCTGTGTATATTATTAAATGTTGTTTTTGTATTTGAAGATTATGGTTCAGTGTTTTATGTATAATTGCTACTTTACTTTTGAGTCTTCTCTCCAGAACGCTTTCTAAATTTAGTGATTTTACGGTGTTACTCTAGTTAAATGTGAATATTTGTTTGTTATGAATCTCACTGCTCTATTTTGTGTCTGTTCCAGTTTCGTATTGTTTTCTTGGGTTGAGGTGTCAGTCAAGTCACCTGCGAAGTCGAGGTCATCTAGCTGTTTCCAGTGTCCACTGTATACCTTTCCGCTTCTGGTCTGTTGCTGTCTTCATGAACCATAACCCTTGGCTAGCAGGAACAAGAAGGGAGATAATAAAGCCTTGCCTCACTCCTGTTTGGACTTCGAATGCGTCTGTCGGTTGTCTGCTGTGCACTATTCTGAGGGCGTGCGGGGTTACAGCCCCGGGGTATCCACAAGAAAGGGCTTCCACAAATGAGAAAAATATATCCCGACGGGTCAGAAATTTTTTCTCATTTTTAAAAATAATTTTTTCGCATTTTTACCGCTGGCAAAAAATGTCGTGATTAAGAAGTGTAGCATGCCCGGCATAGGTAAATACAGCTCCGGATTTACAACAGTACGTCTACCAAGGGCCTTACCCTCCACTAAAAACAAAAAAAAACACTTTCTAAAACTAAAATATGCATATTCATTTTATTTAAAGGAATGAGATTAAATTTACAATAACTCAATTTCTTTCTTCTAAAACTGAAGTATGCTTTTGCATATAAGTATATTCATTTTTTCATTCAATCATTAAAGCTTTCGAAAAATTGTAAGGGTCCTCCACACAAATCCTGCCCCGGGTTACCACATATCTAAATCCGGCCCTGGATCCCCTCATATGACTTCCAGTACCAGGCAAAAGAAGGAGAGGGAGACATTAAAGAAGCGATGGGATCATGGGAAGACAGTGTCAAAGAATGTCAATGAAATGAAGAGGGTCTAACCTTGACAAAATAGAGATCGAGGCGGTCGACAGATCATGTGTGCAGCTTATCTAATAATAATAACAATAAAAAATAATAATAATACGATAAATTTTGTTTCCCTTTAACGAAACTCGACCCCGGCAGCGCCAGAGAATGAATACTCGTTCTTTTCTAACATAATAATAACAATACCATATAAGATAAGAAGATGATAATAATAATAATAATAATAAGGCTTGTCTTCGAGTCTGAAGATTAATGAGGAATGCAGTATTTCATGTGACAACGCAGCCCCAGCTGTGACCTACATATTTTGCTCCTCTGATGCAGGCATAGCCATTGTCCACCGGTGGTCGCGTTAGATTTTCTTTTCGCCGTCTACGTCTGTCCTCGGCAGCGGATTTTCTTTTGGTCTCAAATGTGTATCCCTCGGCCTTTGTTAAAGTGACCACCAGCTGTCTCGTTTTCAAGCTGCCTGCAGCCAGCTTTAGGTTTGTTTTGTTTTACATGTTTCGGATGTTCCTTCAGAGTTGAAGATAGTTTACTTCCTAGTCCAAACCTCCCGCAGGACGACGGAGGATGGGAGCGGGCAGGGTTTGAACCCGGGACCATCGATAAATCCAAACGACAGTCCAGCGCACAAACCGCACGACCAGGCAGCCTCTTAGGTGCTCTCTTCTATATTAATTAAATCTGGCTCCTAAGCTGGTCTTTAACAGCGTTTCCGTGGGGCACCTCTGTTACGTCGACCACCTTTCATGTTATCAAAAAAAGACTGTTTTGTGGCATACGTTCGTCTCCCATGCGGGATAAGTGCCCTGCCCAGTGTTGCAGGTTGGGAACTTTTTAATGCAGCTTATCTAGGATATAGGCCCTACAACCTTTTATAGGTTCAGCCAGGGGCGTAGTTAGGAATTTTCTATCGTCTGGCGGCCCGGGGGGCTTGACATCTATGGGGTCCCCTGCATTTTTCGTAATATTTAATTTTGATTGTAAAAAAATACTAATTTGGGGGCCCCTTTCAAGTGGAGGCTCAGGGGTATTTTCAAATTCTCCCCCACCCTAGCTACGCCACTGGGTTCAGCACTAGTCTATACCTAGAAGTTAGAGAATAATGAAAAATACTTTGTGATAATTTCGTTTTTCTATTTAAAAAAAAAATGAAACTAAAGGTATTTTGGCTTATTTTCATTTTTTAGAAATGGCGATCGGGCCCCATAATATGATTACGTTCTAACGATTGTTAAAAAAAAAAACAGGCATGACAAATAGCTAATTTAATAAGCAAATTTGTTTGCTTGACCTACATATTTTGCCACCCACAACGCGGGCAAAACCAATGTCTGCTGGCAGGATTCGTCCCAATCTCATTTATACTAGATGTAGACTATTATTTTATTAGTATTAATTAATAGAAATTATAGGCCTATTTAAAAAATTAATTTATCAATATTTTTTTTTCAGTTGGTTATTTACAAATTCTACATCTATGTACTATTAAAATGAAAACATTGCTACAATGTCAGTTTAAAAAAAAAAAATCCCAAAGCATACGACGCCACTGGACTGGTTCAGGCAGAAAAAATGTAAACGCTTTTTCATTCATTCTTGAATATAAATGGGGCACAGCAATAGAACAGACGTCTTTGCGCTCTTAATTACCTGTCGGACTGTAACTTTAAAATGCCTTGTGTCTACCTTTTGCTATAAAGGTAGGTATATATACAATATGACCTGAAAATTCCCAGCCCGTGTTGGTTCATTCAATCCGACCTTGTGAAGAACGAGGGGTGGCATGTAATTATTTGCCTGCTAGTCCTTAGAATGTTTTTGCTCTTTAGGTATGCATATCTTTGAGAACAGGTCTGAGAGACTGATTTCATTGGTTGACCCAGGTCACGTGACGTCACCTATGTTAATGAGCAATATGGAGGACAGAAATGTGTGAAAGTTTAATACAAAATAACTTAGATGAAATATGCCAGAAAGAGGAAACGGGGACCTTCCCCTGCCCGAGGGATGGGAAAAAGCGGTGGATTATGATGGAAAAAGTTTTTACATTGATCATATCAATAGAAGAACGACTTGGATAGACCCTCGTGACAGGTAGATTAGTTAGTCTATGTAACTTTTATAACGCAGCTTTTCGTAAAAGTTCCTTAGTTTTAGTCTACCTTCTCTTCGTTTGACTGTGTTGTCAGTTGTGTGTTCTTTAGTTTTTGTTCATTTTCTATCATATTCTATGCTCTTTCTATAGATCTAGAGTCAC
This sequence comes from Biomphalaria pfeifferi, assembly GCA_030265305.1. Classification (NCBI taxonomy): domain Eukaryota; kingdom Metazoa; phylum Mollusca; class Gastropoda; family Planorbidae; genus Biomphalaria; species Biomphalaria pfeifferi. Next base: position 626,216 of record JASAOG010000226.1, on the reverse strand, counting down.
TAGATTGCTCTGGGATACACGTAGATTAGTCTCCGTAACTTCTATAAAAGCAGCTCTTCGTAAAGTTAACTAAACTTCTCTAAAACTAAAGTTCCTTGTAAAAACTTAGTTTACATTCCCTTCAATTTTCGATGAATAACTTCAATATTAATATATTATCAATATTGTCAATATAAGGCTTGAACATTACAGTTCTTCTCATTCTGACTGTGAGTGACTTTGTCGTCTGTGTAACTCAACAGTGTTTTTTCTAGTTGTGTTTTTTAATCTTTAGTTTTTATTCATTTCTCTGCTCTTTCTAGGCTCATATTTATATTTTTATTTATAACATTAACTTGAATAAGATAAGAGTCAGTCTGGGTAGAATTTATTTTAATCTATAACTATAAGTAGATATAGATTATTATATCTAGGAAACTAGCTGCTGTTATCTAGATCTAGTTAGTAGTCTAGATTGTCCCTAGATTGACAACTCAGTGACTAGTTTCATAGATTGTATTTTGTATTTACTTAATTTACTAGACTAGTCTTGACTAGAGCTAGTTTTCTAGTTCTACAATCTACAGTCGTGAAAGTTTGCTTCATTGAGATTTAAAAACTACATAAATTATCATTATTGGATTGTAAGATTAAATGTGACGATTACATGAATAATAGGAAATATACACACATTTAGAAAAGAAGTCTAAATAACATATAGATCTAATATATATATATGGTAAAAGTTTTTAAAATAAGATTTTTTGTAATATAACAGAATTTATGAATTTATGCTATACTTGCATTATAGGCAATTATTTGCTACAATATCATGACAATAATTCAAGCATTTATTACACAAAAAGTTTTCTATAACCACAATTATATCTACTCTGGAGGCCTTTATATGTATGTGTGTATTCAGTAAACCTTTAAAAATTAAGTAGACATAATTGCCTTAAACAGGACCTAATCTATACACTAAAATGTGCAGCTTTTTTACTTTCATTGCATCAAGAACAAGATTTAGAACTAGATTTACATAACAATTAAAACATAGAGAGTAGGTTTTAATCTACACTAGACCTAGAATTATATATAGAATTCTAATCTAGATCAAGACTTGTTCTGTGTCCCATGGAGAAGCACCACAACCAATGATAAAACAATGAGGTTTATATCAACTTTTATATTTAAAAAGTATTCTATATACATCAGACTTGAGAATAATAAACTTAATTCATATTGTATTTAAAAAATTTCGTTAGAAAATTATATTTTCTGGTATGTTCAACCTTTTTTCTACTGCCGTGTTTTAGGTGATACAGTAAAAAAAAATGTGGGACACCATGTCTATTAATCTCTCCTGTTAATTACTATGTAACCTTTTCCCAAGAAAATGTCACTAGCTGTGTACTAAGCAGTATTAAAGATACTATTAAGTAATTCCCTTTACATTATTAACTTTGCATACAAAAAAAAATGTTGTCCTTTTTTGTTACATAATAAATGGCGTGTCCCACACGGTTAGCCTGGTATAGAAAAAAAAAATAGCGGGGGTCTTAGAAGATCTATATGTGGCCTCTTGCTATGAGTCTGACCCACCCGCTAGACAGGTCGGTGAGAGGGATCTCTTGTTCACTTTTGCTGGCCTAGAGTTCCAAGAGCCGAAGGCTTAACTCTACCTGACAGTTTAAGAAGAAGTCCTTTTTGTACAGTGTTTTGTAAAGTGCATTTGAGGTGCTTCACTTGGGACACCAAGACCTATTAGGAGTTATATTAATTTTTATAGCTTTAAAGAAAACCTACACTGTGTAAATTAATTTCTGACGCTTTTAGTAACAGAAACAGACTAGGGAGCAGACTGCTTTTAGTTCGTTTACAATTGATAGAGGTTTAAAATTCCAAGTTTAGTGTGACACAACTTCATGCGCCTGTGACACAACTTCATGCGCCTGTGACACAACTTCATGCGCCTGTGACACATTTTGTACAGTGACATAAATATTTAAAATAAAAAGATATAGATAATGCAATGTAATTATTTTGTTAGACTATTTTTAAAAAATGTCTTTTCAATACTGCTTGATTTTAGTAGTATATTACTTCAAACTAACCCCTGGGATTTTCCATGTTACATCAAAAGATGCCATTTTCTACAATTTTAAAATTTCAATAATGCACTTTTTGAGCTCAAAATATTATCACAATATATATGCATTATCCATTTTTAAATACAATGAAATAAAAAATGTAACATTTCAGTATAATTTTTTAAAGATTTAATATATAGCCTTTTTAGTATACCAATATCTTTTGGTCACCAGTACTGGAGAAATACTCATATGTCCACATCTGTAGCTTTTTGCATCCTGAGAATGTTAACAAATAAAGACTAAAGTATTTAGACACCAATAACATTGTCACCAGATGAGGCCTTTTGGATTGGCTAGTGGGGCAACAGCGCCAGGCCTTGTACCTGAGAATGGCTCTGTGATTTAATAAAAGATTCCGTTGTTTCTGAATCATTAGTTACATTACTAAATCAATTTAAAGGACTAGGGACTAAATCCTTTATAAGCGAAATCTGACATGCAGAAAACAGTTTACAATACAGTGCATAATGTAGTCAAACAGCAAATAGTACAGAATCTACGTAAGGTGCTCTGTTTTGTAACAACAATAAGGCCTACAGCATTAGAAGCAAATGAGCACATAAATAGAAATGTTGCTTGCCCAGGGCCCTGCGTTCTGCTAGAGCCATCTCTACAGTCACTGTCTTTCTCACTGCCTTTATCTTTTGGGCACAGTGACTCAGTTTTTTGTAAGTTCTCATAGATCTTAATTTCATCTTACTCTGACTGCCTGCTGCCCTAACTCATGACCTGATTTTTTTTTGTAAGTTCTCATAGATCTTGATTTCATCTTACTCTGACTGCCTGCTGCCCTAACTCATGACTTGATTTTTTTTGTAAGTTCTCATCTTGATGTCGGTCGACAGATCTTGCGTGGTGCCCCAATGGTCCAACAGACTAAGGGATAGGTGAAGGTGGTGCTCAATGTAGCTGTTTTTTTGATCATGAAAAAATAAAGAAGATAGACATGATCACTAAATTAAAGTCCTGGAATATGCCTTCAAAAGGATATTAAGGCCCTATTATTTTCTAGATTGAAGGCATAATTGATAGCATTATTGCTCTGAATGAACACAATGTAAATCCGAATGATTTGTGATTTGTTCATTTGTATATTTTGTTTTCCAGGTTTACCAAGCCCCAGTCTTTTGCAGATTGTGTTGGAGATGAGCTGCCCTTGGGATGGGAGGAAGCCTTCGATCCTAACGTTGGAGTTTATTATATTAATCACATCAATCGTAAGTTAAAAATACTCAAAGTAAAAGTATTATTGACTAGTCTGTCCACAGCTGATTCAAGCTTCAGCAATTTGCTGTTTTTCTTTGTACTTCTCTCAATCACAATGATCCAGTGGGTCTCATGGGTCATTGACCATCAAGTCAAAATTTAGTTATCACCTTGTTGACACCCACATTTCTTGGTGAAACAAAATCTGAAATTGTTCTGTTTCAGTGCCTAGATCTAGAGATCTACCTCTATCTGATTAGATTTAGATCTAGATGATGTAGAGACAGCTAAATTTGTTCTAGATGGTGGTGGTAGGGCTGCTTCATCAGCTGATAAACTTCATCATTACTAGACCTAGCCCTAGGTCTAGATCTATAAATTAATTTACTAGATCTATAACATTAGATTTAGAATCAATATCATCATCAGATAAAACAAAATCACTGTCATCTGAATTATTATACTTCCTCGTCAAAGAAATATTTAGATCTACAAAGATTAGATAGCACTGGTTGAGGTTTCATGTTAAAAAAAACATGCACACAGAAAAAATAAATGTAATCTCTTTCAGACTTCGTACAAAATAAAAACATGTTGAAAGAAGGAAATTCCGGATGATTAGCAAAGGGAAACTATTCTAGATAAAAAATTAAGCAATAAAAAACATGAATCAGAGAAATAGAAACGAAACAAAATAAATTTTAAATAGCCGATGATTTCAGCATTGATCTGACCTTTTGCCCATTTAAAATCAACGTCCTGTGTGTTGTTCTGGAGTCAAAGAGTTAAAATCCTAGTCTCCACTGAGTTTCAATCCCGAGGCCTCTCAATTTGGAAGATAAGCCCTTTACCACTCAGCACATGTTCCCCTGTACACATATTATCATTTAGCTCTTGGTGTCTTAAGTACACCACATTGTCCTGATAATATTTGTTATAATTATATTACTAATCTCTCTTGTGGTTAGTCTTATTGTTTACTTTTTTTATTTCTACTGGAAATTTATCCTTGATTGAAATCTGGTTACATAGACACATTTAACTTATGCTTATTGTATTGGTCTAATTAATAGCAGGGCGTTACCATCTTTGTGCTTTTTCTATAAACCATAGTAAAGTAAGTGAATTTCCCCTCTCAGGCCTTGCAATCTTTGGGGCAGATGATGTAAAGGTCATCTGTTTCTGTAGCCCACTTTAATTGTGGTTGTCATGTGGTTAGCATAATGACCAGCCATCTTTACTTTTTCCTCAATTTCTGTCAGGTACCCATTGGAGCTGGGTAGACTCAGAGGTGTGTTAAAGATTCCAAATTAAAAATCCCAGTCTTCACCAGGATTTGAAACCTTGACTTCTCTGTTCAAAACCCAAACTCTTTACTACTCAGCCACTGTGGCTCCATCTAATGCACGTCTAAATGTACTTAAGTGCTTTTCAAGTGCTTTCCAGAACTAAATGATAATTTTTTATTTTTTTTTGTGTATTTTCAGAACTCAACCAGTTAGAGGATCCTCGAATACAATGGAGACAAGAACAAGAACACATGTTGAAAGAATATTTGGTCACAGCTCAGGAAGATTTGGAGGTAAGCCTTACAACATCCATCAAGTACTTAGTGATGTCAAAGCTCAAAGTATTTTCAAGCTCAGTCATTAATATTATTTTTTATGTGCTCCATTGTGTTTCAGGCCAAAAAAGAAATTTATTCAATCAAAGAGCAGCGCCTGTTACTTGCTCAAGATGAGTTTCAATATTTAAATGAGACTTTATCAGGATGGAAATCATCACGGACCAGTTGTAAGTTCTTAACTTTTTTTGTTTTACATGTTTTTGGTAGTCCTTCAGACTTGATTGTGACATCGTAGCCTAAACCTCCCACAGGGTGGCAGGTATGGCTCTGTGCTGGGCTCATACCTGGGACCAACAAGATGACTGTCTAGAGTGCACACTGCATGACACAATTCTGTTACAAACACAAATGTTGTACTTTTGCTAGTTATAACAGTTATTAGTTTTTTTTTCAACCCTATAATTAAGTGATTAATAGTTAATATTCAGAAGCTAGAGTATTCATGAAAAAAGACATTTTTTTTGTATATTCACTATTTAGTTTTGTACGAAGCATAACAGTTGATTTATTCTGTCTGGTTGGCAGTAAACTCCAATTCCAGTGTTGGCAGTACCAAATATGATCCTGACCTGTTAAAACAGGATGTGAACCTGGCTAAGAGCAGGGTGGCTCGGTTGAAACAGGAGTTGGAACAAATTGGTGCAGAGATGTCTTACAAAGAGAGAGGAGTTGAAACTTTGTCCAAGTGAGAATTTTTTAAAATTATTTAATGACTATAGAAACACAAACATTTTTACATCTAAAAAATTTTATTTGTTAATCAAAGTTTTTAAATTCAATAAGCATCTTTACCTATCCCATAGTTTGTTGAACTGTTGTGGCACCACACAGGATCTGTTGAGAAACTTTCTCCATTCCTGTCTTTTGCCTTGGATAGAATGTCTTTCAATGGCATACCTGTCCATTCTTTTATCGTGGGGTTAGGATAATCAGACGTAGTTCTGAAGAATAAAGGATGCAAATTACAACAATCACAATCAATTTCCACTACACAATCACACTGTATCACCTACAGGCAGCTTGTTCCAGCTTTTAATGCACTTATAGAGAAAGCTCTTAACCTTTTCTCAGGTCTTATGAAATAGTCAATATAACTAGAAGTATCTTTCATTGTCAAGGTCACTGTTTAAAAGCTCTTAGATTCCATTAGCTGGGAAGTTAGCTTTTGACTTCAAGATATGTGGAGCTAGCTTTTGACTTCATTATCTTAGGAGTTAGCTTTTAACTTTAATATCTTAGGGCTAGATTTTGACTTCAATATTTGCGGAGCTATGTGTAATGTGTAACACTTGTCTTTGTTTCTGTTAGTGTGATTCAGTCATGTGACTCAGAAGTCAATTCTCACTTCATTGTATTCACAGTGTTGGACAAAAGTTACAGTGTATTTCTGGTGGATATAGTTTAGAACAAGCGCAGAGGATTTTATCAGAAATACATCAGCTGAGGAATCAAATGTCTCAGGGAGAGAAGGAGAAAAATGAACTCATGCAGGTCAGTGCTTGTGCTTTGATTTTGATAGTTCTTTTTTTATTTATAAATGTACACATGTGCTTATGGCCCACTGAATATACAGAAATCTGGATAATATGATACTAATTTCAGTATAATATACTATTTAACCTGACCATTAAGACACATGAAAAAGAAATTAGTAACAAAATAATGTACTATTCATATTTCAAGATAATTAAAAAAAAAAATTAAAGTTCCCCTTTCAGACCTTGTGGTCTTTAGGGCAGATGATGTAAAGGTCATTTGTTTCTATGGCCAATTGTGTCATATGGCCAGCACAATGACCAACAAATTTACTTTCCGAACTACTGTCGGGTAGAGCTGGGTGGACTCGGGGGTGCCCTTATAATTCAGAAATCACATTAGCAATCTTAATGTTCACATCATATTGCTAATAGCTAGAAAACTGTCGCATACTTTCATGGCCAGTGAGCTATAGACACATCTATCACTGCAATCTTTTGACAAAACAAACTTCAAAGCCATTTCTCTTTTTGAAATCACATTTCTTTTCCCTGATATTTTATTCCTAAAGAAAATCTTTTGGTGTCAGACATGATCTACAGGAAATCTTACTCATGATCATTTATGATTGATATCTGATCTAACTGAAAACATTTTCACTAGTCTGGGTGTTCTAAATTCCTTAAAATACCATTAGAGTATCAAACATACACTTATTCACTGTTTAGAGCTAGATCTGGGTAATTAAAAATTTGATCTCAAATTTGGGAAACAATTGGACAATAAACATTTTTTTAAAGTTTTAAAATATCAGTAGAGACAATTTACTCCTATTTAACAAATACATCAACTAGTTGTATCAAAAAAATTTATTGCTTGATTTGTGCTTCACATGATATAAATAGAAGCAAATTTAATAAAATTTTCTTTGTCATAATTATGTCTTCATAAAATAATGTTTCTACCAGACACATTAGACCAAAACATGGAATTAGACTTAGAACTAGACTGTAAGGTGTGATTTAGACCAAGACTTAGAACTAGACTGTAAGGTGTGGAGTAAAATTGACCAGCTGTTTTTTGTTTGTTTTTTTTTTGTTTTTTTTTTAGTTTTGTGGGTACACAACTTGCTCCCTGGGCGCTCACTATTTTCTTGCCATTTCAAGGAACAGTTGTATCTCTATGTCAGCTGACACACAACCATAAGTTTCATAAAATGCTTCTCTTGTTTTCTGTTGTTTTTTTTAAACACCAGGGATGGTACATGTATACAAAATCAAGGATAATAAGCCTATGAGAAATTCACTAACTCAATAGTGTTTTTGCAATAGCGTTGTAAATACACAATAGTGTTTGTAAATACACAATAGTGTTGTAAAGTACTCTTGCACCCTATTCTTTAAAAAGCAACTAGAATGAATGTGAGGAGAAAAAAAAACATGTATCAGTACATTGAAGTACAACAAAACATTCCAATGTATGTGGCATGTAGTAGTAATATGTAGTAGCGTCTTTACACTCTAGTCAGGCCTTCTTAAGTAATAGTGTCATGGCACTCAGTGCTTACAAGTCTTTCTTAACACTAATCAGTGGCAATCTTCCCCTGTGGGCCTGTGTGCACGAGGAGCAAAGAAAACAAATGGTTTGAGCCACTGACTCGCAGTGAAGAGTGTCATAAGGAACAATGTCATAGGAAGTTGCTTTGTTTATGATCAGGCATGCTAGACCTACAGATAATTAGTGATTGTAGCTCTTTGCCTAATGAGGAATATTAAACTCATGGCGACATTTGATCTGTGTTGTTATATTCACACTTACAACAGTTCAATTTAAGAAATAAAATACTACAAGAAGTTAAAGTTTCTAAGTAACATGCACCACTAGACTCCCAAGACGTTTGTAGGTTATAAAATAGATGAAATCACCGGTCAATTGGTCAATTTGTGTTCAGAACAGCTTGAATTGAGTGGAACTCTACAAGACTTGGCTAGGAATGATTTCTCTGTTGTTCTGGAGTTGATGCAGTCTTCATCTTGTGCTGATGTTCAAAGGTTGTGATGCAGTCTTCATCTTGTGCTGATGTTCAAAGGTTGTGATGCAGTCTTCATCTTGTGCTGATGTTCAAAGGTTGTGATGCAGTTTTCATCTTGTGCTAATGTTCAAATGTTGTGATGCAGTCTTCATCTTGTGCTAATGTTCAAAGGTTGTGATGCAGTCTTCATCTTGTGCTAATGTTCAAAGGTTGTGATGCAGTCTTCATCTTGTGCTAATGTTCAAAGGTTGTGATGCAGTCTTCATCTTGTGCTAATGTTCAAAGGTTGTGATGCAGTCTTCATCTTGTGCTAATGTTCAAAGGTTGTGATGCAGTCTTCATCTTGTGCTAATGTTCAAAGGTTGTGATGCAGTCTTCATCTTGTGCTAATGTTCAAAGGTTGTGATGCAGTCTTCATCTTGTGCTAATGCTCAAAGGTTGTTTAGCAAACTCTTCTTCTGCGTTAAGTGGCATCTGGTGGCGTAGATCTACAAGGTTAAGTTTCGTACTGTACTCCTATTTGGACTGTAGAGGAACACCTTTGTGTCGTGATGTATTTTTAAAAACTATCTTTGTCTTCAAGCAAGTTGGGGGAAGGCTTCAAGGAATGTTGAACATTGAAGTCATCTTAAGACTTTTCTGGACTGGGCTGGAAGCTGAACTGATTCTATTTTGGTCAGAAATGTGATTGTGTGTGTTGTAAGTTAAAAGAATACGGGGAACATTTAAACGTAACAACATCAATGGCTCTCGTGTTATAGGTCGAGTCCGCGATCATCGAACGGCACTCCAGAGCGCTTACCACACGACCAGGCAATCAACATGATGTAAGATTTTATTTTATCATCTATATCACATCTGTGTGTTAGTATTTGGAGTTCACAGTAACAGAAGCTTTGTTATACTTTAAAAAGTCTTTGTCTTACTGAGTAATAAGAAACGAATAGGATGTAAAGTTGTAGCGTCACCCGCGCAGTCACGTGACTTAAAATAGACGGCGTCCATGTGGAATGTGACACAGGTGACCTCCCCTCCACGTCTGCTGCTTGTTGCGTAATGAATGGGGAAAAAAACACGACCCACTGAACAAGTCGCCAGAGCCTTGACACACACACACACACACCAGCAGACTTGAGCAGTGCATTCACAAACAGCACTGACCTAGACATTCATTCAAGAAACCTGTCTACACATTTCAAACCCAACATTCAAGATAAACGCATCCCACGTGACAGTTTGATGAGTCTGTAGCAGAGAGAAAGCACTCGTTTTTATTTTGACGCAACGTGACACATTCAAAGCTGATATTCTAATCTTTCCTTTTTCTTCCTTGTAAACCATCATGTGCAGGGCCGTCCTACAGATCGCGGGGCCCTATGCGAAACGGATTGCCCGGGGCCTATTCTGGGTTGTGAAAAGGATAATAAGTGAAAATTTAAGATTTTGTATAATATACTTTACTAAGTACAAAATCGCTGTCAGATTAGCTTTACGAGACATCTACAGGAGATAGTAGTTTTTTCAACATTGATAAAACAACGAAAAAAAAACTGTCACGTGATAGCCATTGTGTATTAAAAATTATATCGTAATTTGTATAGAAGAGATAGAGAATCACGTGGCTAAATGTTGTTTGTTTAAGATTTGTGAATGAGGTCCATTATGTAAAAAACGCTGAACCTTAATCTCAAATACAAAAACAAAAGTTAATAAAATACTCAGAAATACACAAAGATATTAGCACATTCCTCGTTCCTGCTAGGACAAATTTGTACAAAATGCTCCTTTTTCCCTAGTGCTATTAGAGCATTTAATGGGTTGCCTGAGCTAGCCAGTGACTTGGAAGAATTTAGGTCATTGGTTAATATGCATGACGCGCAGGACGTAATCATCTTTTTCGAAGTAACGACTGTATTATATACGATAAGAAGATAAGATCTGGTCGTAGCACATCTCAACTTTGAATCCTCCTGGAGACTTTTGCACTGAAGTCCACTTGAAATCTTTCAAAGACAGTTACATGTAACTTAAGGAGAAACTCCGATGGTTTTGACAATTTTTGATGTTTTGATTTACAGAAAAAGAATATAGATATATTAGAACTTAGTACTTGATGTTTTTCTGACGTTTTTTTTCTTCTGTGCATCCGTTTTGATTGTCGTATGGACTGAGCCGAAGGCTCTTCGAGCTCAAAGTTTGAAAAAAAAAAACCTGTTAGGTCGTCCAGCCGAAGAGTAAAAAAAAAAAAAAAACTGTGAACACAGTTCTGTTTGAGAGAGACCCGAGTCAATGCCTATGTAAAACATTGCTGTTTCCAATGCCTTTGGCCCCGACGCATGCTTGGCTGTTCATGGCCGAAGTCCGAGGACACCGGAAGCCTCCGTAATTTTCCTTCGATATACCAAGCTAGCCGTGGGGGACTCGCCATTTATGTAACGGTCCCTTTGAGGAATGGCGCATGGATGTGTGACAGGTTTGTGGGGACTTTTTTACAACCCCGCCCGTGCAAGGGGTGGACTCTCGTCTACCCGTGGGCATCCCTACGGGAGTTATGTTTCGCCTTTCATTTAGCCTAGCTACGCCCTCAAGTAGCCGTTTCCACCCAGGTGCCACGATGAGGCAGATTCTGTGCATCCAAAAAACGGACACCGGGTTTCTACGTGACGTCACACAGACCTATTCATTGAATCTATGGACATACAGTAAAGTTGACAATCGCGTCAAAGAAATAGATCTAGGTATGTGCAGTTAGCTAGATACCCTAGAGCTTGTTCGCAAAGACAAACCACGTGTTTAAAGTAGATTGACTAGCCGTGGAGGTGTGTGTTGTCTCGTCTGACCACTCTAAACACCAAAAGCTATATCGCTTGGTTGACTTGTCATGACCCGATGACCGACTACACTTAGCCTAGGCTAGCCTTACACTGACCAGTTTGTTAGAATCAGCCAGACATACGAACTATTTACTTTTTCGGATAGGGAGGGGGGGTGTAGATGAAAATGTTCCTTTTTTTTCTTCTCCGGTTTGTTATCCTAATGAGAGAAATTTAAAGTTATAACTGTAACCTAGCTATGGACTGGGCCTAGGCAGTCCCTAAGCCTAACAGCCACACAGTAAGAATGAAGCAGACAGGATTTCCACCTTGATGATGAGGAAGTATTTTTCCAAATCTCAAGGGAGGAAATAAAAAATTGTCATTAAAAGGGAGACAACAAAAGAAACACTATAAATGTTTAAATGCCTATATTCGCATAAGTGTGTAAACACTTAGATGTGTATGCACTTTTGATAGAAGTTAATATAAAGAACTGGGGTAATGTAGCAAAGCACAAAGGAAACAACCATAAGCAATGTAGACAAAGTGGAAAAAAATGTGACTACGATGTTTAAAATGTTTTAATATCATTTAAGTTTCTACTTTCACTCTTTGATTGTTTCTATTTAATTACCTATTGTTGACATTCTCACCACATATATTTTAAAAACATTAAATTTCAAAAATATTCATTATATGATATTGGAAAAAAAAATAACGCCATATACAAAGCAATTTAAAACGTTAAAATATTATGACAACCTAAATGTAACTATATGCATTGCTATGTTTTGCAATCATTGTACTTTAAAATGTAACTACTTAATTTGTACGCTTACTAATAAAATATGCATCTCGTTGTTAATAAAAAAAAAAGCCCAATAAAGAGGCAAAGAAAAGAGGCAAAGGCCCAAGGATTCGTAGGATATAAACAGCTCGACAACTGAAGTCAAAAGCTAAAAAGCTGAGGTATCCTAAAAAAAAAAAAAGAATGAAGCGATACCATTGGTTAGATCTAGATTCGCTCTCAGTATTGCTGAGGGAAGTGACGTGTGCCTAACCTTACAACAATACCTCAAAGAAGCCTTTCTTTTTTTTTTCTTAAGATGCCAAGAATTAGCTAATGTATTAAATATAAATGTTTCTAAGCATTTCAATAATGCTTACTATTACAACTTTTAACCCAGAATTTAAATATGTCAATAACTCCCTCCCCTCTGAATGTTCTGGAACTTGTAGCTTAGTGTTTGGCTATTATTTGACTATTAATGCAAGACATCGGCCATAGATAATGCTCAGACATTCATCTCATGAGATGATCCATAGTTGCCTCGCAACTGAAGGAGGCCATACTATTAGTGTAAGATAATTGTTCGGAAATCGCGTCTCAAAATTGAATGGTCGAAATTTAAGATCGGACAGCTAGTGATACTTTGACTTTTCTAGTCCAGAAATGTTGCGCTGGTTATCCTGGTAGACTGAATGGATTATTTGGTGAACTTGTTAATGTTTGAAACCTTATTTAAAGCTTAGGCTGTAACCACGGAATGTTAGGTTTCTTATGATATAGCCTATGTTAGGTTTCTCATGATATAGCCTATGTTAGGTCTTTCATGATACAGCCTATGTTAGATCTTTCATGATACAGCCTATGTTAGGTCTTTCATGATATAGCCTATGCTATATCTTTCATGATACAGCCTATATTAGATCTTTCATGATATAGCCTATGCTAGGTTTCTTATGATACAGCTTATGTTAGGTTTCTCATGATATAGCCTATGTTAGGTCTTTCATGATACAGCCTATGTTAGGTCTTTCAAATACAGCCTATGTTAGGTTTCTCATGATACAGCCTATGTTAGGTTTCTTATGATACAGCCTATGTTAGGTCTTTCATGATACAGCATATGTTAGGTTTCTTATGATACAGTCTATGTTAGGTCTTTCATGATACAGCCTATGTTAGGTTTCTCATGATACAGCCTATGTTAGGTTTCTTATGATACAGCCTATGTTAGGTCTTTCATGATACAGCATATGTTAGGTTTCTTATGATACAGTCTATGTTAGGTCTTTCATGATACAGCCTATGTTAGGTTTCTCATGATACAGCCTATGTTAGGTTTCTTATGATACAGTCTATGTTAGGTCTTTCATGATACAGCCTATGTTAGGTTTCTCATGATATAGCCTATGTTAGGTCTTTCATGATACAGCCTATGTTAGGTTTCTTATGATACAGTCTTTGTTTGGTCTCTCATGATGCAAACTCTGTTAGGTCTCATATTTCCGTCTGTTATGTACGAGTTATGATATAGTCTCGCTTTCAGTATTGCTGAGGGAAGTGACGTCTCTCGTGATACAGCCTCTGTTACGCCTCTCTTTAAATTACACTAGTCGACCGGCGGCGTAGCATACGCGCTATTTTGCAGGGCCGGTCTTAGGCCACTGCAACCTATGCGACCGAAGGATCCGCACTTTCATGGGACCCGCGCTAATTCAAGGGGTATAAATTATTAAATTATACCATTTTATAACTTAAAACAGATTTCACGTGCCCTCCTTTCTATTTACCAGGAGCTCCTGGAAATCTTCCGAAATTGAAAAATAGACGAAAAAGTCCTTAAAATATACGGAAATATATAGAAAAAAATTGTCATTTTGGGGTGTCGTTCAATATGGAAAACGCCAATCCTATCCGCGATAAATAAAAAACGGCATTATGCATTAGCCGTAATTTCTAATCAGGTGAAAGAAGCTTCTCGCGACTCAAACTAATGAAGAATTACTTGAGGTCAACAATTCTCAAAGGTAGATTGAAACAATTGGTAGGAAACAGAATTATTATGATATACTGTATGACTTTGCTACACTCAAGGCTCGTAAAGTAATTCTGTACGTAGTAACGATTGAATAAAATGCATAGACGAATTTATTTTCTAATACAAACTCTTAAATTTCACTTATTGTCCGCTTCCCTACCCAAACGTGGCCACGCGAAGTCCGGCCCTGCTATTTAGTGTTTGTAAAATTTCCCGCAAGACGAAGGGGGTGGAGCGGGCAGGGTTTGACAGTCGTGTGAATACCCACGTGTTCTCCCCCCCCCCCCCCCCCCCTTGGACTATCCGCAGAAATAAGACAGTGATCTTTTCTTTACTCCTTCTTCTCGTTTAAACTGTTGAAGGAAGAAGAGAATTGTATATGTAGATAGATTCTGTTACCGTACTAATGGATTAACCCATGCCCCCATTAGATTGGGGGAGGGGACGTCTCTGTCTCGCCCACTGTTATTTTAGAGCCCGTGAACGACTGGGCCATTTGAATCACGTTTCATGTGTCTCTGTGTTATGAGACCAAAAGTATCTGGGGATGACATGGAGACATTAAAGACTCTGGCGTGTCTTGTTGCTGTGCTCCCTTGAGAACGTATATCTAGTGCAGTGCAGCTCAGCGTGGTCACGTGGTTGGTCAATGGCTCGAAATTACGCCAGGACTCTATTTATCGCACAAATCAGTCTCTTGAAGTTGGCGTTAAGTATGGGGGACGAAGAAAGGCGTTTCTAAACTGCGCGACACACACAACACACGCGCGTATGTCGCTCTCGTTATTCCGTTGTCCCTTACTTCTTTTCTTGTTTCAGGTGTGGTCTCACAAACTTAGAACACCGTATTGTTTTGTCTTGAGACTCATTTTTCTTTTTTTTTGAGAAAGCTAAAAGCATGAAATAGCGCTAAACAAAACCATTTGGTCAAAATATTAATAGCACAGATTTTTGTGTTGTCTAGATCTATTCCAAATTTAATTACACGACTGATTCAAACTAATTGATACAATTACGCTTTGTATAACCTTTTTTTTTAATAATTATTTTAAAAAAATGTTTTTCTTATTTTTAATCTGTGAGGCCTCAAAAACATGTAATTATAAAAACAGTTTCTCGTTTTTTTTTTTTGTTTTTTTTTTTACATATAGGCCTAATCTCTTCAGGTAAAGAATGTGAACTAAGACTTTGGCTAATAGTTTGGTTTTTCAATGTTACGTTTTTGTACAAACATCCTCCCTTTTTGCCGCAAGGCTCCTAGCGTTTTCCTGCCTTTTCAGCTTCAGTAATGTATCCCCCTGGCACCTATTACTTTGTATTTTCTACAAGTATGAATAGCTCTGGTCGAATACTACTTTGTATTTCCTACAAGTTTGAAGAGCTCTGGTCGAATACTACTTTGTATTTCCTACAAGTATGAATAGCTCTGGTCGAATACTACTTTGTATTTCCCTGGCACCTATTACTTTGTATTCCTCCTAGTTTGAAGAGCTCTGGTCGAATACTACTTTGTATTCCTCCTAGTATGAAGAGCTCTGGTCGAATACTACATTGTATTTCCTCCTAGTTTGAAGAGCTCTGGTCGAATACTACATTGTATTTCCTCCTAGTATGAAGAGTTCTGGTCGAATTAAGTTCAATTAAAAAGGATGTGTGACGCTGGCCAAGCGTTGTCCTCCATTCTGAACTGCAGAAATACATTCATGTCCAGCTTACATTCTATTGCAGCATATAACAAAAATAAGGGACTAGTACTGGTCAATGGTATTAATTATGCAAGGGTCATTCCAGGTTTATATAGCATCATAAGATCTACGTAGTAAATAAGACGTTTTATTGCGAACTGTGTGCCAAAATCGGCCTTGGCATTACTTACTATTGGTCCACATATTGTTGCGATTCTCTCTCCTAATCAGGTCTTCTGTAAACACTGCTAAACACAACACATCAACAACTTGACAACAAGGCTCCAAATAATCTGGTACTTTAATAATGGTCAATTAAAACAGCCAATATGACACAATTGGCAACACAATAAACTACTACTACCGTACTGAACTCTACTGTCTCTATTTCTTCCTGGACTCGTACATAACACTTGAGGACTCAATCAGGACCGACTTCATGGCTGACTAACAGTCCCGTCTCAACGCTCTCCGGTCTTGAACTGCCCTCTCTTACACACTTTGTCTCTGGTCCACGCCGGCTTATGATCAGATGACCATAACACGGGCCCTATTCACGTGCAAAGTTCATGCCAGTACTGTCCCTTGCCCTTCGATATAGCACACTGAACTACTGGCTTGTGTCACATATGTCAGCTGAACCTACAGTTAACCCTTTCGCGCCGCCAATAGGGTCATAACAATATGTTTGTTATCCATTCGTCCGTGTCGTCATAATACGTATTTAAAGTTTGATGCAACATCGCAACCTGAACTCAAGCATGTGTTAGTTGGCGTATTGTATTTCTACATAAAGATAGACTTTGGGGCTCTAGGAAATCTCAAAAACAAAATCTACAGTACAATCGCAATCTGAATTAGTCCGACTAAAAAACAAAACTTGATGACATGATTTGAACTTCATTGAAATGACTAAAAGAGTGTCAGGTACCACTGTGGAAATGGAGTGACATGATGTGAGTTCTTTCTACACCAACTAACAAGTCGCTAATACAACGTTTATGACTGTGGCCATATCAGTTTCTTGTAGCCATCAACGTGAAGTGATAATGAAGGAAATCAGTTAGGGACTGAAGTGCATCATATGTCGGCGGGCCCACACCGGGCATTTTCCCGAATGCCAATTTAGCCAGTCCACCCCTGTTGCGATCTTTTTTTTTTCTCTCGCCAAATGATCTTTATACTATATTTGGAATAAAAAATAAATTAATCGCCTTTCCGACGCATTTGTTTAACACTTCCTCCCCGCTTGAGAAACGCTGTAAATGTTTCTCGCGAGTCTGGATCATTGGAGGGATGCTGGTTTAGTGAAGTGTCTTGCACATCTTTATATTTGGATCTAGACGATCTCTAGATCTAAAGTCTTGCTTGTGCATTGAAGAAACTTCCTCATGAAAACTAAACTTGATTCTTTAGTGATGTCGACCTGTTACTTGGAGGGACTTGGCAGAATTTAAGTCATTGGTTAACATGCATGAATAGATGCATGACGCGTAGGACGTAATCATCTTCTTTTTTTGAAGTAATGTCTGTTATTATATAAGCTAGAGTTGATCTGTTACTTTGAGATGTTGACCTGTTACTTTGAGATGTTGACGTGTTGGTTTGAGATGTTGACCTTTTGCTTTTATATGCTGACTAGTTACTTTAAGGTGCTGACTAGTTACTTTAAGGTGCTGACCAGTTACTTTGATATGTTAACTAGGTCTAGTTATTTTGAGATGAAAAGTTAGTTTGAGATCTTGACTTGTTACTTTGAGATGTTGAAGAAAAGGAAGGTCTGTGTGGGTGAGGTTGGCTGTGTAGGCGATCACTTTAGTGACTTAACGCGTCTTCAATTAGCCATGGTGCTGTGACTTTGTTACATGCTATGCAGACATGGTGCTATTTGACTTCGTTACATGCTATGTAGACATGGTGCTAATTGAAATTGTTACATGCTATGCAGACATGGTGCTATTTGACTTTGTTACATGCTATGTAGACATGGTGCTATTTGACTTTGTTACATGCTATGTAGACATGGTGCTATTTGACTTTGTTACATGCTATGTAGACATGGTGCTATTGACTTTGTTACATGCTATGCAGACATGGTGCTATTTGACTTTGTTACATGCTATGCAGACATGGTGCTATTTGACTTTGTTACATGCTATGTAGACATGGTGCTATTTGACTTTGTTAGATGCTTTGTAGACTTTCTGTGTTATGTACGTGAATACATCTCAATGTGCTTGTTGACAAAACGATGTCCGACATGTTTAGAGTATGTTTTTAGTATTTCTTGGACTTCTTTGCTACACTTTTTTTTTTCTATTTATGCTCTTAGCGATTAGCAAACTTCGGCCCCCGGAAAGGTTTAATCCGACCCGCCACGTGTTTTGAAATAATATATTTTTAAAAAATATTTACAATGTAACAATTCAATTTTTGGAAAATTAGTATCTTGAAAGTTATATTCAAGAACTACTGGCGAAAAAATCTGTTAATGTTACATCGCAATTGGTATAACTTATTAAAGGCATCATCAATGACTCATTAGTTTTCCATGAGAAAACAGCATGCGTGCGATCTTAAAGAGGGTAACAAAAGCGCCAAAATTACTTTTGATGCATTTGTAGAAATGTGAAAGTACCTCCATCAGGAGGAAGCGAGAGATGGAGTGAAGAAATGAGAGCAATATCTGGAGTTCAGAGTTTCAATCAAAACTATAGAGATAGCTTGAGGCTAAGTTGATGGTCAATTGGAAAGGAGATTTAAGACTTCAGTTTTATTGAAAACCCGAAGCTGCACCAGATTAAGAACTATTATCAAAACACTTTTAGCTACATACATCGTTAGATTTAGTTCAATTGGAATAATTTTAATTCGAATTCCAATTTTTGTATTTTTTTAAAATAAAATAATTTTTAACCGGCAGTTTATTCCCCCTCATTTTTTGGTCCTCCATTAGCCCCCTCATTTTTGGCCCTCTTCTTAATTAAAATGTTTGCCTCTGCTCTAACTGCAGTAGTCTCCCCCCCCCCCCCCACCCCCCACCCCTTTCTCTACCGATCTTGCTAGTAGTAGGTGAGTGGAAGGCTTGCACTTTGACCTCCTCTCTCCAATGACCCCCTCTCTCCAATGACCCCTGCCGGTGGCCGTAGTTTCCGCACCTTGACATACCTGCCAGGTGAGTCAGGCTGAGTCTCCAGATTGGCGTAACTCCGTGTGACGTGTGCTGGCTGCGCTAGTACTAGACTAGTTACTACACCGCCAAGTTCAGTGCTGCACAGGTGGTGGGGGGGGGGAGGGAGAAGTGGGAGGTTCTTTCACTACAAGACCTCCATCAGTTGGCAGACTGACACCGAGATGTATGGCTGGTCTAGAGGAACAACTAGTGCTGCTTTGAGATGCAAGTGTTTACAGATAGATCATCTCTGAATAGTTGTAATAATCCCCCCAATAAAACAAAGAAATGCAAAGAAAACATTGCTTTAGATTTCATTATATGAAAGTCATTTTGTCCATTCTACACACTAAACAGTATTTACATTCCTGTGTATTCTTTTCTTTTGAAACAAAATTAAATAGGAAAAAATTAACTTGAAATGTTGGACTAAACAGTCCACACAATGAAACAGTAAACAGTCCACACAGTGAAACAAGTAAACAGTCCACACAGTGAAATGACTAAACAGTCCACACAGTAAACAGTTCACACAGTGAAACAGTAAACAGTCCACACAGTGAAACAAGTAAACAGTTCAAACAGGCAAACAGTCCACACAGTGAAATGACTAAACAGTCCACACAGTGAAACAGGCAAACAGTCCACACAGTGAAACAGGCAAACAGTCCACACATTGAAACAGGCAAACAGTCCACACATTGAAACAGGCAAATAGTCCACACCACAAATCTGCAACTTGACAAAAATACCTAGCAGTAATACAGGAACCAAGTGAATCACAGTTAAAATCCATACTCCCCCCCCCCCCCCACCCCCCAAAAAAAATCAAAACTTTTTGGTTGCTAACTAACTAGTCATGCCTATGCCCCCTTACCCCAGATGTCAAGCTGTCACATGATGAACCAAAGCCTGATTTCTGACCTTATCAAATTTAATTCTCAATTTTCTCATAAAAAAATACTGTATTCTAGTGACATCAGTAAGTTGTGCTACTTGCTATCTAGTCATTGTTTCTTGTCAATCTTTCTAGTTCCAATGTACTCACTACCTACTGTTATGGAGAGATGTTGATCTCAAATCTCTATTAGATACATGTATTATTTAGTGCTGCCATGTTGGATCTTTTAAAAAGTTTATTCAGATTGCGAAACAATTTGAGATCATTTTGGTAGCAAGTCAAATAGACAATCAGTTGAAAACTTCAGTGAAAATATTCTAGAAAGTCTTCTCCCAACTCTTTTCTGAGGATAAAAAGTAAAGTTCCCTTTCAGACCCTGTAGTCTATAGGGCAGATGATGTAAAGGTCATCTGTTTCTGTGACCTATGGTTCAAGAGGGTGTCATGTGGCCTGCACAACAACCAACTGCCTTTACTTTTCCCCAACTAATGTCAGGTACCCATTAGAGCTGGGTGGACTCAGAGGCTCCTGAAGATCCCGAAATTAAAAATCCCGGTCTTTGCCAGGATTCAAACCCCGGTCCCTGGTTTGGAAGCCAAGCGCTAAACTGCTCAGCCATCATCGCGCCTCTTGATGACAAAGTTAGTAGAATTTTTTCTGTTCAATGTAGTTTTGATCTACAGCATCTCTTGTGACAGTTGATGGTTTGCATGTTTCAATATTTTCTTCCCCCAATGCACATTTATGTAAAGAGAAACAAAGCAAAATCAACCAAAGAAAAAGGTTTCTGGAGAAACTAACAAGTATACTTGAGACCAAATTCTTACTGGTGTATTCCTGCACTGAAAATCAGTGTGAATGTGTGGTGCTCTAGTTTCATGATAGTCCTAGATTCCTGACTTCACCATCCACATACTTGAGTTCAATTAGAAGTTTCTCACCTAAAACAAAAAAAAAAATTGAACAAACACACCACACAATGGATTATGCTAATGAAACATGACATGAGCAGTCAGTCTTGTTCCAAACTCTTGCCTCCTCTCCCAGCCAGCGCCACTGAAGGACACAGAGAACTGCAAGAGGAAATGGGCCAGTTTTTATGTTTAGATAAATATTGTTTTCTTTTTGACTTTTAAGTATTTGCCCCCCCCCCCCCCCCTTTTTCACTTTTCTCTAATGTTTTGGATTGTGACTTTTTTAAAT
This sequence comes from Biomphalaria pfeifferi, assembly GCA_030265305.1. Classification (NCBI taxonomy): domain Eukaryota; kingdom Metazoa; phylum Mollusca; class Gastropoda; family Planorbidae; genus Biomphalaria; species Biomphalaria pfeifferi. The sequence continues at coordinate 605,138 of JASAOG010000226.1, read as the reverse complement.
CACAGATCTCTTACAGACACACAAGAGTTGTTTCCATCTATTGGTCTAATTTCTGCGTGTAGTGATTCTTGATAGGTCAGGGCTATCACCTTTAATCTCTACACCAGCAGTCTTTACCTACTCCACACACATCAAACTAAGTATATGAACCACACATGCACACATTGAAAAACACAAGAAAGCTTACATCTACACACAAATATTTTAGTTATTGAAGTTACATCCAGGAACACATTTTCTCTTTCATTAGATATTTTTTCTATGTTCTTTTTCAATTATCTTTTTTTCTGAATGAAACGTTAATTAAACGCATTTAGTAATTAATAGTTAATTTTTGTATCAGTTAGCTTTTCCAAATTAATATTTCTTTGATAAGGGAAATCATATTATAGCATTTGTCTTTTTTTTTTTAATCATGTCTGAATGAAAGATTAATTAATAGAAATGCATTTATGATTAAATACTTAATTTCTGTACCATTTGCCTTTTCCAAATCAATATTTCTATGATCAGAGTAAAATGTTTATCTGAAATGTTTTGGACATATTTGTGGTTGTCTTGACTATTGAGTGTCTTTACAAAACTAAAACAATTTTTTGTATGTTTGATTTGTGTATGTGTATCAGGTAATAGTATTAGCTGAACTTGTCAGACTCAGATAATTGCTTGACTTGTTTGAATGTCAGACATTGGTTATTCATCTGTTTGTAAATGTGACTTCAATACACTGACCCTCCATGGTTGAAAGGATTCTCCTTTACTTATGTCTCAGTCTAATGACTTTTATCCTGTTTAGTTGGAGAGTATTTAACTTCAATGTTGTAAAGATGTTTGTTTTGAGATTATCATTATTTTCACTCATTGTTGGTTTGTTTATCATTAGGCATTGGCAAGACTGAAGGAAGAAATGCTGAAAAGAGCCAGTGGGTCATCCCCTGATGTCTCCACTTTATCTTTGGCCCAGGAGATGCTGGACATGGCTTCCCAGACTGACCTGAGAGGAGAAGTAAGTACCACTTTTTTTTTTTTTTTTTTTTTTTTTAAATTTAGGAGGGCATTGTTTTTATGAGAAACAACTTTCTTGATTCATTTTCTTGTTTTCTTGTATCCAGTTTGGTTTGAATCAGAACAAACTTTTGGCAGAGAAGACAAGAATGAGGCTGCAGTATGATGAAGCACATAAGACTTTGGCAGATCTGAAGTTACGTTTGGCCAACATTGAGGACAAAATGTTACCTGGCCAGCCAGAATCTGACAGAGACAGGTAGAAAGATAATCTTGTTTTAGTCCTGTTAATTGGATAATTAGTAGAAAGATATCTTGTAGTTCACATTGTACACATTGCTTGAGTTCCCCCAGCCCTCACTTTTATAGTGCAACCACTTTTCTTTATGATTTTCTTGTCTATTAGTTGAACTCAGATAACTAAGCTACTCAAAGGTTAAAAAGAAAATATTTTGGCCAGTTTGGACATTCAATTTTAAAATAATTTTTCATGAATATAAATTTTTTATTTAATTATTTTTTTTAAGACTTCTCCTACTTCAAGAAAAAGAGCAGCTTTTGAGGGAGCTTCGCAGCATTGACCCCAAAGGTCGTAGCGAGGATGATATGGCTTCAATTCGTCAGCGCATCACTAAACTCGAGTATGACCTGAGACATGCCCAGGTTATTTCTAACAAACAAATTCAGCAGAGGTAAACCTTTTTTGTTATTGTTAGAGATCTTAGATCAATTTTAGGAGTTAAAAAAGAGATAATAGTGCCATACAAAACAATATTGAAAGACAAAGGCATTTCCTTCGACGCTATAATCAGACTGGTGGCTACATTTTTATATGCTTGCGATGCTGACTGTAGAGCTAGAGAGGAGGATCATAGCAATGGAATTGAGGTTCTGCAGGAAGATCCTAGGTATCACATACAAAGACCACATCACAAAAGACCTTCCTTCAGGGAACAGTACCAAGAAAGAGAAGAAGATGCAGAGAAAGTAATGGGAAGACAAAGGCCTGTCAGTAAAGGAGATTCTGTCCTTAGCAAAAGACAGAAGAAAGGAGAAGGACAGTCAACTGATCTTGTGTGGTGCACAACAGACTAAGGGATAGGTGAAGGTGGATAGTGCTACTCAAACTTTTGAATTAATATTTCCAACTGCAGCTTGTGGTAATAATTTCTCTTATGTTTCTACTAAAGTCTCAAAATGTTTTCAAATATTTTTTTTTTTTACAGAATAAGTCTTCATGATGAGAAAGCTTCCATTATGCATCAGATAGAAGAAACAGCCAAACTGACCTCTTACCTGGAGTCACAGCTTAGGAGGTAGTTCTAGTGTTAGCCTTAGCTCTAGTGTTAGTCTTAGTTCTTTTCGTAGCCTTAGATCTTTTCTTAGTCTTAACTCCTGCCTTAGATTTAGTTCATGTCCTAGAATTATTTCTTGTCTTAGCATTAGTTCTAGACTTAGCATTAGTTTTTTTTTGTCTTAGTTCTTTTCTTAGTTCTTGTTTTAGTCTTAGTTCTTGTCTTAGTATTAGTTCTTGTCTTAGTATTAGTTCTTGTCTTAATATTAGTTTAAATATTAGTGTTAATTTTAATCTTAGTGTAACTCAACACCATAGCATGTAACAGATTAAAGTACTGTCAGTAAAAGAAAATGTTTGCACAATGGTATCAACTAAATTTCACTTCCTCTTTGTCTTCATCATTTTGTCTGTTCTCCAGTCTGTCCCTCAGCACGCTGTCTGTGTCATCTGGCTCAAGCCTTGGCTCTTTGGGCTCACTCTCTGCTGGCAGTAGGGGCTCGCTCAACTCCCTGTCTACCATGGACATTTATAGTGCTGCTCAGAAGTGTGGGTCAGCAGGAGAGGTCAACTTGCAGGAGCTCCATCAGAGGGTGGAGAAATTGTTGCAAGGCAAGTCATCTGCCAAACCTAATAAACTGCTTCTGAACCATCCTTTAGTCATTTTAAACTTCCTAGGTTTTTACAGAGACAAGTGCTAGCAATACTATCTTTAAGCTGCATGTGGTTAAGAAAGTCTAAATGAACTACATGCCTTAATAATATTGTTTGGTCTTGGGTTAGGAACTCATCAATTATCTGGTCATCATTCTCTCTTTTAATACAGTTGCATTGATAAGACACAAAATCCTGTATTTTAGTCTTATACAATGAGTTACAATGGCTTTGTATGCATGAGATGCAAAAACATATGCAGGTCGCAACTGGGTTTGCATAGTCACTTTTCCTTAATTGTTAAAAGACATTGTCATTATTTTTTTTATTATTATTATTATAATTCCTATTATTATTATTATTATTATTATTATTATTATTATTATTATTATTATTATTATACAATGAATTAATGATTCTGTAAAAGAATTAACTCAACCAATAGTCCAATATCTGACACCTTTGTTCTTCAATACCATATGTGTATGTGCAAGATTGTTTCAAACAGACCCAGGCAAAACAGAAATCAAATCATGTCATCAATCTGATAGGTACTTGTCTGGCCAGAAAAACAAAAATGAAAGTTATTCAGGTGTTCTATAATGTTATTCCGGGGGATGTAGCAGGTTCTTAACAATATACATAAAGTAAGTAAAGTTTCCCTTTCAGACCATGTGATCTATAAGGCAGGCCATGTTAAGGTCATCTGTTTCTTTGCCCAATGGTTAATGAGCAGGCTGTCATGTGGCCAGCACAACAACCACCTTTACTTTCCCACACTAAAGTCAGTTACCCATTAGAGTTGGGTGGACTCAGGGGAGCCCTAGAAATCTTAAAAGTTCAAAATCCCAGTCTTCACCAAGATTTGAACCCAGGACCCCAGGTTTTTAAGCCAAGCACTTAACCCCTCAGCCACCATGCCCAAAAACAATACATGTATATATATATATACCTCTTTCGAGTCTTTGTCATGTCTTCTCTTCCCTGAAATCTTCAGGTCACAGCATGTCTCCAATACAAGAAGCCCATGCCCTACTCCCCCATGATGATGTGACAGAAGCAGCTACCTCCAGCTACATGCAGTCTGTGTTGATGGGCAGCCAAGAAAAAGTTGATGCTGCTGGCTCTGCCCCCAAGCAGAGTTCACTTCTGTCTTTAGCGTCGTCTGCCTCCCAGGTCTCTCCCGTGTATGGCTTTGGGCCACCCCCATCCTACGAGCAGCACATGAATGCCTTAGAGCAGCGTCACGTCCCCCAGTCAGTGCTGAATCCATTAGCTCAGCAGCTAGGAAGTGGTATAAACATCATAAACATTAATGGCACATCATCTGTTAAAGACAATTTCCAGTGGCAAGTGAATGGCAACATCTCCTTGAGCTCAGAACAATCAAAATTGACTGACCTTTCTCCACTGACCAGCAATGTAAGTAGTGTTATTGATTATTTACTTAGAAGTCGTACATTTTATCATCTAAAATGGCTGCTTAGTCGTGTGTTATGTGCTCTGGACTGTTTTCTCTAGTCCACGGTTTGAACCTGTGCCCAACGCCATAACCCATTTTCCTGTTTGAAGCTAGGGCTAGGATGCAATTATATTCAAATCTGAAGGAACATCTGGAAACATGTAAACGTTAAATCTTTCTATTGAAACTAATATTTCTTTGTGTTTGTTTGTGTTGCAGAGCAATGAACTGTACAGCCAAATGAACAGCCTCCCCAGTCAGTCTCGTGCAACTCCCAACGTAGAGTCTGTGGCAGGTAATCCACCACTTAGTCCTATAAGTGAGAGCAGCTCTGGTGTGGGACATAATCTGTCTGGCGGCAACACAAGAAGTGTTAGTGCCGCTGTCAGTGATGAATCGGTGGCTGGAGATAGTGGAGTCTTTGAGGCTTCTGTCAAGAGGTAGATCTAAAGTTGAATTTTTTGTTGTAGTGGGACAGCCTACTTTTTGTTTGTGTCTCTCTATGTCAAGTCTACATTGTGTGAATCTGTAGCTCTGTCTTAAGTCTACATTGTGTGAATCTGTAGCTCTATGTTAAGTCTACATTGTGTGAATTTGTAGCTCTATGTGAAGTCTACATTGTGTGAATGTGGCTCTATGTTAAGTCTACATTGTGTGAATCTGTAGCTCGATGTGAAGTCTACATTGTATGAATCTGTAGCTCTATGTTAAGTCTACATTGTG